>OY755038.1:166485814-166808314 GCA_963576565.1 Aspidapion aeneum | reverse complement strand
TTCTATTATTATTGTTATCGTTGTTTGATGGAAATTATCAAACAACTTTGTTATTGTTATTTTTGAAAGTGACTATCAATCGACGAAAGTTTTTACAATATATTGCCCCTGCACTGCCAGAGGTAGTTGAGTATGCAAAATATGAGGACCGCAGTTTGACAATGGCTCCTAGCTGAGAATAGCTCACAGACTAACGATTTGGATGTTGCCGGGCAAGTTTTTGGTCCAATTTTTTTTATCCCCCCTCCTTATATAGTCGTGTTCGAATTTCTAAAAATGTATCTAAGTTGACGCGCTAAAGACACAATGACATAGAAATGGATCAAAAATGTGTAAAATCTAATAAATAAAATAAAATTATATTAGTTTTTTAAATTTTAGCTGCAAAATCTCCCACTCCCCAAGTCCTGAAATTTTTAGATTTTTTTCAAATTTTCCTAAAAACTAAGCTTAGGGAAAAATATGTACTAATATTTATTGTAGACCATAAAATTTCCTTTTCAACAATGTATAAGTCAGTGGGGTACGACTAATGGCAAACTCTCCAGCGGCGTCCGTTTATTGAGGTAGTGTAAATAAATTTAAAAAATAAACATGTTTATTACAGGTTTTACCCGATTTTCTTAAAAACCGAGCTCTATATCAAAAAATATAATAAACACTTTGTTATAGACAATAAAATGATGTATAATAAGGCAATGGTAGTTTTATCTATCACTAAATTTATCAATTTATCAAGTTTTATCCAATTTTCTCAAAAATTAAGCTTTTTGGAAAAAAAGTATTTTGCCGTTTATTGTAGAAAATGAAATTTCCAGTGGGCCAGGCTAATGACAAACTCTCCAGCGGCGTCCGTTTATTAACAAAATAAAAGTTAAAGAAACCACAGGCTTTACCCGATTATCTTAAAAACCGAGCTCTCTATCAAAAATTATGACCTATAGTCGATTATAGACACTAAAATTTCCTTTTAAACATGTATAATAGTGTAAGATTTATCTTCAGATTAAAACTTCACAGGCCTGTGCAACTTAAATCAATTTTTACAAATCACCAAACAAATTAATTCTGTTACAAGTTTTTTCCAATTTTCTCAGAAACTAAGCTCAATTGACAAAAATGTGTTTTATACTTTATTGTAGGAAATAAAATTTTCTTTTTAACAATGTGTAAGTCAGTGGGGTTTAATTAATGACAAACCCTTCAGCGACGTCCGTATACGGGGGTCAATTAAAAATTAAAAAAGTTTTTAATACCTTTCAAATCAAGTAATTTAAGCTTTGTTGTATTAAAATCGGATAAAAAATAAAAAAGATACAATTTGTTTTTAAATATGCTTTTCCGCCATATTGAATCCGCCATATAAAAAAAAACTCGATTATCACAATGACAATAAGTCAAAACCTGATTTGCTAGGTATGTTAAACAAATTTAAGTTACTTGCAAAAAGTTCTTATGGTTTTCATTAAAAGCATAAGTTTTAAAAAGAAGCCTATTTTTTCGAGTTATTTGGAAATAACTTAAAAACTAATTAACGCATTGGAACATTTGAACCAGATTTGAATAAAGAATCAAAATAGCTATTTTTTTTTAAAAAACTTTTTTTTTCTAGCTCCAATAGTTTTATAGATAAAATAAAAAATAATAAAAAATTTTACCTTTTTTTTTTTAATTTTTTAATTTTTTTGACAAATACAAAAAAATACATATTTTCTGACCGATACATTTTTAAATACATTACAAAGTAAGTATTTTAAACTTTGTTCCATAAAAATCGGAAAAGAACTAAAAAAGTTACAATTTTTTTAAAGAAACGCCTTTCCGGAATTTTTAATCCTCCATATCTTTCAAAAAACGCATTTACCAGAATGACAACAAGTCAAAACCTGATATATGGGATGCCCTTAACAAAGTTGGCTTATCGGCAGAAACTTGATTTGTCCATAGACTATTTACACTTCGATAGAGGTGCGTGCTACAAAAATTTCAAGATAGCCAAAAAGTGTCCCCCTCGAAAACAAAATCGTCACATTTAGGCGGTTTTTTTTGAAACGTACAATAAATAACCGAAAGATACTCCATTTCCTCTTACACAGGAAAGACTGACTGATGACAAATACCCCAATATTTCTATTTACTTTCTTCCCTTATACATTTAAAGTTATGTAATATATGTAAAGTTATGTAAAAGTAACATTGCCCACCTTAAGAAACGATAGCAGGCACGGATCTACGGGAGGGAAAAAGGGGGAACTCCCCCCCCAAATCTTAGACTATATTTCGTTTTTACACACAGAATACACCTCGTGGTCACTGTGCAAGTAATTCAATATTTTTTATGATATTTAGCCCCCCCCCCCAAACTGAAGTTCCTAAATCCGCCCCTGACGCTAGAGGGGGTTCTCCCCGTTCTCCAACCACACATTGATAGAAATAGAAATGTATTAATTTCAAAAGGAAAATTAAGAAAATAAAAGCTATCGGAATATGGCATCGCAATAGATTTGAACATATTCCGCATATTTTAATTTCTGTAAAAAAGTAGTGAAATTATAAAAAAAACATTTTATGTAAAAAAAGTCAAGAACGCGAAAATGGTATTCCGTAAAAATAATTAAGATAAAAGTATAGCCAAGTTCTCTAATATACATTTTAATATAAAAGGTTCGTACTAGTTTGGAAACGTTTTCTTAAACTTGGCTCTTACGGCTGCAAATTGACTCTTGGATACACGACAGTGCTCAATCAAACATATACAAGTTTTGCTGTAAGTGTAATAGGAAGTTTGGGTTATAAATTGTATTAGGTGACCTTAGGCAATGCAATCTTCCAAGTTTGAGATAAATCGGTTAGTAAATAAGAAATTCCGCCATTTTGGATTCGTCATTTTGAATTTTTTATCAGTTCGAGAAAAAAAACTATATTAAGTTTCCTCAGGCACTGGAAAGATTTGCGAAAAATTGGTTTATAACTAAAAATCACAATCAGAGCTTTAAACACCGCCAAGTTTTAAATTTGATACATATCGATTGAGAAATGGTAAAGTCTGTCGTTTTGAATATTTTAAGTTAAAGTCAAAATGTGTTGAAATCTTAACCACTGCAAGCTTTCAAGTTTGAAACCAATCGGTTATTAAATAATTCGCCATTTTAAATTTTTAATAAGTTTGAGGCAAAAATCATAATCAGCGACTTTCAACACCAACAAGTTTTAAATTTGATACATATCATTTGAAACTTGTAAAAAATGATTGAGTAGAAATAAAATTTCGGACTTCCATTTTATTTATTTATATTAAACACGACGTGTCGGTTAGTAAGTATCTCTAACCCTTTTAAAATAAATAAAGACAATGGAAGTCCGAAATTTTATTTCTATTGATACATATCGATTTATAAATGTGAAAGTCTGCCATTTTGCATCCGCCATATTGTGATTTTTTTAGGTTTGAGTCATAAGTTGTATTAAGTGACGTCAAGCAATGTAATCTTGAAAGTTTGAGATTAATCGGTTAGTAAATAAGAAATTCCGCCCTGTTGAATTTTTATGAATTTGAGTCAAAAATCCTAATCAGCGACTTAAAAACCGTTAGGTTTTATATTTAATACATATCGGTTCTTAAATAAGAAAGTCCGCCTTTTTGGATTAGCCATTCAAAATTTTTTAGGTTTGAGGATTAAACTGTGTTAAGGGATCTCAAGCACTGCAAACTTTTAGCTAGACAAATCGCTTTAAAAATGAAAAAATCCGTCATTTTAGTTCTGCCATTATTTTAATTAAAAACGTAAACTGTATTGTTACCAGAACACTACACCTACCAAATTTCAACACTGGACTTAATGGATTTAACTTTACTTAACAAAACCTTTCAAGAAAATTGCGTAAAAGATTTTTTAAACGTATTTTTGTATAAATAATATATCTATTTTGTTTTTCATCTGCACAGTTTATCAAAAAAAAAAAATATTTTAGTCCGGCGTCGAGTTGGAGCGGCGCCCAGTTGTTCTATTCCGTATGGTGGTATACCAGAACGCCCACGGGGGTTAAGACCAAACAGAATGTTTTTTTTATTAGCTCACACTACTACTATACTATAATAGTGTGAGCTATGGTGATCCTAATTTTTTCGAGAAAAAAAAGTTGCTCCGATTTCAAAATTTTTTTATATATCTTTGCGTTTCAGATGATTTTGAAACTTTTTTGTCTTGCTGTCTGTCTGTCTGTCTGTCTGTATGTCTGTCTGTCTGTATGTCTGTCTGTAACGACCAACCCGCATAACTCAAAAACCGCTTGTCCGATTTAAATCAAATTTGGTACCTGGGCTGAGTCTTGGGCCGTGGTGGTCCCATTAAAAAATGAACGAAATCCACCGAACGCATGTCACATAAAAGGGTGGGGGTAGATTTCAAAAATGAGAGTTTATGTAAAAATATGGCGTGTGTGATATCAAACGAAAGGTAATTAAGTCTGGAGTTAAACAAAATGAATTTTAAGTTATTTAAAAAAAAAAGGGTGGGGGTAGATGTCAAAAATTAGAGTTTAAGTGAAAATATGGCGTGTATGATATCAAACAAAAGGTAAATGAGTCTGGAGTTAAACAAAATACATTTTAGTTTTTAAAAAAGGGTAAGGGTAGATTTTAAAAATTAGAGTTTAAGGCAAAACATGGCTTGTGTGGTATCAAACGAAAGGTAATTGAGTCTGGAGTTGCATAAAATATATTTCAGTTTTTAGTTATATTAGCTCACACGTACACTATAACTAAAGTACTTAGTGTGAGCTTAGGTGCCCATAGATTAGCAGAGTATTTGATTTGTTGTCCCGTGCGGATCCAAAACTGGATATAAATAAGCAAACCAATTTTTTTTGCACCTAAACCTAAAACAATTTAGTAGTTGAAACAGGTGTAGACTTAGACAAGAAATACCTATTACGGCACATTCCTTCTTTAGAGTAGATGTTCTTCAAATCATCGAGGTTTGTCTTAAGTTTATTTTTTTATTTATTATTTAGGAAAAGTATTTTATATATTCACGTCTTTTAAAATGCTGATAAAATGTTTATTGGTGCACCATCTAGTAGCCAGAGCTAGGCAGATTACTTAAGAAAAGTAGTAGAGTATAACTACTAACTACTTAATAAAAAAAAGTAGTTATAACCACTACTGGTAGTCGGTATTTAAATATTTTACTTCTTTTCTACAAAGCATACTCTCTGCTCTTTGTTTCGAAAGCTTCATCATCATGTAATGATATAAAAAATTTGGTACTTTTTGGTAGTTAACTACCGAGCCGAACCAAACCGAATCGAACTGAACTGAACGGAATGTACTATTTAGCTCTGCTAGTAGAACTGCTAGTAGCAACTTTTGTATATGGGACGATCCAACCCGAATGTTCTCTGAATGTATGCTGCCAATATCCCTTGAACTTAATATTCGAATCCGGCGCGGCGGCTTTGTGTAAGACTTACGGAACATCCCGGAAACAATGAAGTTGCCATCGAAATGTTTCCTAAACCGCTAAGCCGGGTGCTCATTAACGAACCACGAGCATCGATCAACGAACGCGATCTAATCGCTAATGTGGACGGCATTGTTCGGGGTTCGCAGCGCGGTATCGAAAACTTAAATTAAAAGAAAGTACCCAGTAAATTTGAGACATAAATACACATCTCTTGAAAAAGTTTACCTACATAAATACATTATTTAAATAAATAAAAAACATTTAAAAAAAAATTGCCAAATCTATTTGTAATAGTTTACTTGTAAGAAAATAGTAAGCTGTCAGTCTTACTTTTTTAATTAAATTGCGAGTAACTCAAAAACTATTCTATTAATTTTTGAATAATATCAATGCTGTAAAGGAATAGAAAAAACTCTTTTAAACCAGGTATAACTTGACCCACTTTCCCACTCTAAAGTTAAGAGGTCAAAGCTACCCCAACTAGGAGTCGATAGATATAAATATTTTAAGAAAATAAAAATAAAGTGTCCAAGGATTTTTAAAAAAATTTACTTTAAATACTTATAATGGCACCCCGTATACGTTTTCTGTAAGCATATCACTTTAAATTAAAATTGATAATGATGATGATAACGAAAATTATTATACATATGTTTATCGCTCCGCTTGTTTTGTAAAAATAGTTTTTGCTTTTTTCTTTCTGGGTAATAAATTTTGTAGTATAGAATGGAAAATAAATATAATTTGTTTACCTTACTTTACTGATAACGGCAATTACCACTTATGATTGGACAAGCTAACCTATGCACGTATTAATGCTAAAAACTGCACAGAACAGATGTGGCTTTACTCAGGCGTTGCGATCTGTATTGTGAGATGTTGAAGGAATAAGAACAATTCGCGCGCGCTCGCTTAAAGCGCCTCTAGCGGTAGATATTTAGGAATAACAAAATGATAGCGGTAATGACACTCTACCAGGGCACGCGTATAAAATGTTATTTTCTAAAAGAAATTAATAATAATATTTGCTTTTAACAAACGGCGATACATACTTATATATATATATATATATATATATATATATATATATATATATAGATATCCGCTGATCGTTGTGACATCCAGGCGTAAAAATTTTAGATATCTTGTGACATCCTTCGACGCCGTGACATCCAAATTCGGATGTCACAACGTTTTTCCATGTTTTTGGTACAGTCCTGATGGGGAGGGCCCGGATGTACCTAAATTAAATGGATGTCATAGCATACCATGAGTCTGATGAAGAATACAGCAAAATTTTAAAGAAATTTTGACGCCAAAATTTCCGTGTATATTGTCGCGAGTATATTCAAGAATCGATCCAATTGATATTCATCACTCTGTGACATCCAATGTATATTTTCATCTTAATTGCACGCACTTGTAACATCCGTCAAAGCGACAACCTTGCATTATGCCCATTTTATTAATTAAATTTGGTTTATTTTTTATTTTGGGGCGGCTGTTGCTATGTGGTCCAGCGATTCACTTGACTTGCATCTTTGTAAAAATATTTAAAAATGTTAGCATAATAAATAATGTTAGCTAGCTTATTGGGAACATAAATATAAAATATAAATAAATATTTCTTCATGTACCTCAGAGCAAAAGTCAATTAACTAACGGACTTGGATAGGGACTTGATACTATTTGTGAATTGCTATCTCCGTCCTCCTTTTTACCACGTAGTTAAAGTCAGATGAGTAAAAAGAGCGCTAAATTTTAATCTAGCTACGTCAAAACGTACTGATTTATAATAGTATATTTTTAACTCTATTCAGTGATTTTTTTACAAAAACCAATCTGCTGAAATCAATTAGAATTCTTATAAATCAATCAATACATATATACCGGGTGGGCCAAAAAAATCGCACAACTTTTTTTCATTATAACTTTTTAACTATGCCATCGATTTTAATGGGACAAACTGCGCTTGGCAGAGAATTAATCAAAGTTTTGACTAATTATAATTATTTGTCAGCGATCTCAAAATCCAAGATGGCGGACAATATTAAAATGTACCCTTTAAAGATGCTGGTTTATTCTTATGTTGCAAACACGTTTGAATTATTTTTTTAAATTAGTAGAAAAGCTGCGTTCTTGCCACGCACAAGGTATGAATCAGCAAAATTGGTTTGATGGTTCTAAAAAAAATATTTTTGTTTTAACCATTGTTTTGAAAATTATACGATTGCCTTGCCAATCATGTCTGCATTTATTTCCTTACAAATTTATTACAACTGAACCTTTGACTTTGATGAAATAAAAAACATCCTGGTGAGAATTGACTGTTTTTTAAAGATCATGATCAAAATTTATCTTCATCTTAAAATTTAAGATGGCGAACAGAATCATACTTGATTCTTAAAAATGGTGGGTTTATTCTTATTTTCTGGAAATATTTTAGATTTTTTTTTAATTTATAGAAAAGCAATACCTTTCCCGCGCACAACAAGGTATATATTAGCAAAATCGGTGTATTGGTTCTCAAAAAACCTATTTCTGTTTTCGTCATTGTGTTACAGATTATACGATTGCATTGCCAACCCTGTCAGCATTAATTTCCTTATAAATCATTATTACCAAACCGATTTTAGTGAAATAAGAAAAATGATGGTGAGAATTGATTGTTCTTTCAAGGTTAAGCTAAAAGTTAAGATGTTGGACAGAACCATACTTGATCCTTCAAAGAGGCACTTTTATTCTTATTTTTCGAAAATGTTTTAGTTTTTTTTATTAATTTATTGGAAAGTACTACTTTTCTCCCGCTTAATAAAGTACAATTTAATAAAATCGGCGAAGTGGCTCTCACAAAATCTGATTTTGTACAATTGTTTTACAAGTTATGCGATTGCATTGGCAATTTCTGTCCGACATCTTAAATTCTAAGATGGTGGCAAATTTCGATTATAATCTTTAAAGAGCAATCAATTCTTACCACGATTTTTTGTGCTTCACTAAAATTGGTAGAATTTATAAGAAAATTAATTCAGACAGGATTGGCAATACAATCGTATAATCTCTAAAACAATGGTTGAAACAAAAATAGATATTTTGAGAACCACCACACTAATTTTAATAATTTTTACCTCGTTGTGTGGGGAAAAAGTAGTGCATTTTCATCTAAATGAAATTGTAAAAATCTAAAACATTTTCGGAAAATAAGAATAAACAAGCCATTTTAAAGAATCAAGAATAATTCTATCCGCCATCTTTAAATTTAAGATGGCGATAACTTTGATCATGATCTTAAAAAAGCAATCAATTCTCACCAGGATGTTGTTTATTTCCACTAACATCGGTTCAGTAGTAATGAATTTATAAGTCAATAAATGCAGACATGATTGGCAAGCAATCGTATAATATGCAAAAGAATGGTTGAACAAAAATATTTTTTTATAGAACCACTGAACCAATTTTGCTGAATCGTACCTTGTCGTGCCTGGCAAGAACGCAGCTTTCTTACTAATTTAAAAAAATAATTAGAACATATTCGTAACACAAGAATAAACGAGCATCTTTGAAAGGTACATTTTAATTTTGTCCGCCATCTTGGATTTTGAGATGGCAGACAAAAAATGATAAATTAGTCAAAACTCTGATTAATTCTTTGGCAAGTGCAGTTTGTCCCATTAATATCGATTGTATAGTTCAAAAGTTATAATAAAAAAAATGTCCAGGTTTTTTTGGCCCACCCTGTAAAGGAAACGAGTTCAAAAACTGCTTAACCGATTTTATAGAACCCCCCCCTAATTGCGCCTCTAATATATTTATTTATTTATTTCTAAGGAGTAGCACATATAAGAAAAATTCAGAAGAATAATTTAGGTACCTAAAAAAAAGTAACATATGGGTTAGCCGATTTGGAAAAAAATATAGATATAAAAGAAAAGAAAATGGGAATAAATTGCTAGACTGAGTAATTAAAATCTTATATTTTTATTTTATATTATTTGCATAATAATTAAGGGCCTTAATTCTGTCAAAGTGGCGCCAGCGTCAGTAAATAAAACATATCCAGCTAGGTATAGAGCTACATAATTTATCAAAAATTCGCTGAACATAGGTAAGTACCTAGTCCAGATTATCTAGATTTTTTTTTTAAATCTAGGTACTGTAGTCATAGATTTTACTGGAATATCGGCCATTTTTTGTGTACCGAGCAAAGCCGATTAGTAATCAGTTTCCATTTGACTATGCTTGGGGGTGCTTCACACCTCCCTGTTTACGTCTTAGAGGTGCCCTAGCTAAGGACACTCATCGTAAAGGCAAGCTTTATAGGAAGCGAAGCTAACGTCAAGCTTTCTATTTTTTGGTTATTATTTTTGACATGTTTTCCTCGGTTTCGCATTGGCGGTTCTGTTTTATTTTGAAGATGTTGTTTGAGGTACCTAAACTATATATATTTATGTAATTAAGTACCCCCGAAGTACCCCCAAGGGTGCGCCTGGAAAATTATTGTATTGTCACCGGTTCTTGATAAGAGTACAAAGTTTAAATTAAATCTGTTCGTTTAAAGTAGGTCAAAATCTAGTCCAAGGAGTTAGTTACAAACATACATACCTACCTACAAACATACAGGTGAAGCTAATAAAAGCGTGTCAAAAATAAGAAATTATAAAATACGAAAACTTTTATTTAAAACTTGTTATTTCCCCACAATTTTTATTCTGGTAACGGAGTTTTCAGAAATTAATTAAATCTGATTTGAAAAAAAAATAAAGCGACCTAAACACCCAGAACGACTGCGTGTTTCAGATGGCTTTACGTAAGTTAAAAAATTTCAAGGTAAAAGGCAGAGAAGCCATTTCGATATAGTAAGCCAATTTTAATGTGCAGCTACAGGTTTTTCAAAAGTCCGAAGAACCAAACCGAACCGGATAAACATACATACAAACAAACAAATGTCACAAAATATTTCTAAGTTATCTTTAAAAAAAAATCCGTCTACTACTAACTAGGAAAGTAAAAATTGAGACTGATAAAAACTGAAGTCTGAGTCCACAAAGATAATGGGAGTTACATACAAAAACGGACAACTTTTATCTAATTTGACCTACAAACTGTGAATATAGGGTACAATAATTAATAATAGGCTCATTATTTTTCAACTAAATTTAACTAAAGTTAAGTTGAATAGATAAGGAATTTTTAAATCTAGTCAGATAAAATTTAATCTGACGAGTTTTTTTAACCTCAAATTGCCCGATTTGAATGAAATTTGGTACCTAGGCTGGATCTTGGGTCGAGATGGTGCCATTTAAAAATGAACAAAATCCACCTAACGCAAGCCAAATAAAAGGGTGGGGGTAGATTTTAAAAAATGGAGTTTATGTGAAAATATGGCGTGTGTGATATCGAACGAAAGGTAATTGAGTCTGCAGTTAAACAAAATAAATTTTAGTTTATTTTAAAAAAAGGGTGGGGGTAAATGTCAAAAATTACAGTTTAAATGAAAATATGGCTTGTGTGGTATTAAACGAAAGGTAATTGAGTCTGGAGTTAACAAATACATTTTAGTTAAAAAAAAGGTGGGGGTAAATTTAAAAAATTAGAGTTTAGGTCAAAACATGGTTTGTCTGGTATCAAACGAAAGGTATTTGAGTCTGGAGTTGAATGAAATATATTACAGTTTTTAGTTATGCTGTCATAAATAAGTTTAAATTCGGATCATTTTATTATATCAATAACCACGGTTATATTGCATCGTACCTGCATGATAGTACTAACGAGGTCAAAGTCGAAGTTTGTTTTGTTGACAATAAACCTCGCGCGCGAAATACCTGTGTTAAAAATCTATATACAATGTGTATGTGTATACATAATATATCATGTTTAAAAGCAAAAAAAGTGTACCATCACCTGTGAAACTTGTTTTGCCCAAACAAAATCAAGAAAAAATGGATAATGCCGAATTATTTCAGGATAGCCATGCTAGAACACAAAATGAAGAAGTTTTATATAGCGAATGGAAAAAATCCCAAAACGAAAAAAATTCACTTAGTGTACAAGTGGATTATCTCCGAAGTCAACTGGAAAGTATGCAAAGAAAATTTGCAGATTTAGAGACAAAAGTCACTAAAAAAGAAGAGTCTGACATGGACTACATTACTGATGAGGACGATCTGGCAAGAGAAACTGAGTGGATCAGACAAAAAGGAAAAGGTTGGAAAAAACGTCGAATGGATACTTCACTCTCACCACCACAACAAAGCTCGGGCACTGGAGAGCCCTCCAATAAAACACAAAATGAAGAACCCTCAACTAAGGTTAAAAAAGCTCCATTACCTCCACCGATTATGGTAAATGGCGTAAATAATTTTAATGATATTTATGAAAAGTTAAATATCATACAAGGAGTTAAAATAAAAGTTTTAAATAACGAAAATATTAAAATAAATGTACAAGACGCAGACAGCTATCGGCTGGTTACTAAAATGCTTAATGAAATAAAGCATCAATGGCACTCATACGAAAACAAACAAATAAGGCCAATTAGAGTAATAGCGAATAGGCTACACTTCTCATGTGACCCACAAAAAATTGTAGCTGATCTACAAAAAAAAGGTTTTAAGGCACTGGAGGCCAGCAACAAACTTAAATGGAGAACAAGACAACCTCTTAACATGTTTATGCTCACATTTAGCCACGATGAAGATATCAACAAAATTTTTGAAATTTCCAGTATCCTTGGGATTGAAGTGGAAATAAAAGCACTAAAAACCTCAAAGTTAGTCCCTCAATGCAAAAGATGCCAATCTTATGGACACACGCAAAAATATTGCGCTAAAGAACCACGTTGCGTAAAATGCACGGGGAAACATCTTACTGTAGAATGCCCCAAACCAAAAGAATCTGAGCCAAAATGCATCCACTGTGGAGGATGCCTTGTTGCTAAGGAAATACGAAAATTGAAAAATAAACCTAAGAAACCGAATCTCATACCAAACGTGAGTACAAATAGACAAAACCAACAGACAAGAAACACAGTCACACAAAACTCTGTGACAAGGACATACAGCCAAGTAGCAGCAACAGCTACTATACCTGATATTAATATCAGTAGTCAAAATACTATGGAACAAACACTACAATTAATTTTGGAGAAATTGAACAAACTTGATGAGCGATTAACTAAACTAGAAAGTAGCAATAACGGAGCTACCAATATGCCTCAAAATGGTCAGTAATCTTAGAATCCTAGCTTGGAATGCCAATGGTCTCTTGCAACATCAGCAAGACTTGCAAGTTATTCTAGACAGAAAAAAATTGACGTCTGTCTTGTGTCAGAAACGCATTTCACTAACCAGTCTCACATTAAATTTAAAGGTTATATAGAGTATCATACAACTCACCCTAGCAATACTGCACATGGGGGAAGTGCTGTAATAATTAAAGAAAATATATCACACTATGAGGAGATGGGATATAAAACCATAGAGATTCAAGCTACATTAGTAAGTGTAAAAACCAAAACATATACATTAGTCATAAGTGCTGTCTATATACCACCAAGGCACTTACTAAAGAAAAATCAATATCTTAATTTTCTCAGAAAATTAGGAAACCGTTTTATAATTGGAGGTGACTTTAATGCAAAAAATACCTACTGGGGATCTAGACTGACGAATTCTAAAGGAAAAGAACTTTTGCAAGCTATTAGTGAATATTAATGTGAGCCAATATCAACTGGTAAGCCCACATACTATCCAACAGATCCAGGAAAAATTCCAGATCTTATTGATTTTTTTATAGTAAAAAATATATCTTTAAGTTTTGTAGATATAGAAGAAAGTTTTGATTTACACTCAGATCATTCACCTATTATTCTAACTCTTAGTAAAAACATAATAAAGAAAGAAGCAAATATCTCACTAGTTAATAAACTGACTGACTGGATTAGTTTTAAACAAAGTCTGTCAGAAAAAATAAACCTATCAGTACCATTGCAAACGCCAGAACAAATCGATAAAGAAGTTGATTATTTTGTTACAAATATTCAACAAGCAGCTTGGGAAAACAGTCCAAAACCAAAGAGAATTTTTAAGGGAAAAAACTATCCAAAGGAAATTAGAGACCTTATATTGGAAAAAAGGAAACTAAGAAGAAAGTGGCAACAAAGCCGTGATCCTCGGGACAAAACAAATCTCAACAACATGACGCAGCGCATTAGGCGAGAAATTCTAGTAATAAAAAATTAATCTATTAACCATTTTCTTAATGAACTTACAGATGATAAAAATACCGACTATTCCCTTTGGAAAGCAACCAAAGATTTTAAAAGACCAATTATCCAAATTCCACCCATACGAAAATCTAACAACCAGTGGGCAAGGAGTAACGAAGAAAAAGCAGATATTTTTGCAAGTCATTTAGAAAAAACATTTCAGCCCCACGAAGCACCAGATGAACACTTTCATTTAAATGAACCCCATCAAATCGAGGACCATATTAAGCTTACATCACCAAAAGAAATATTAACAGAAATCAAAAATATTAATTCGAAAAAAGCCCCAGGGTATGATCTTATTAACGGGGTAGTCATAAAACAACTCCCCAGAAAAGCTATCGTAAAACTATGCAACCTAATTAATGCGTCTTTTAGGCTTAGGTATGTACCTAAACTGTGGAAAGTTGCAGAAGTTATCATGATTCCAAAACCGGGAAAACCACTCCATGACGTGTCATCTTACAGGCCAATATCTTTGCTGCCAATTATATCCAAGCTCTATGAAAAATTATTGCTTAAAAGAATAAAACCCATCATAGAAAGACAAGAAATTATTCCATCTCATCAATTTGGTTTTCGAGACAAGCATTCCACGATAGATCAAGTACACAGAATTACTAATATAATAGAAAAAGCACTAGAAGAGGGAAAAGTTTGTTCTGCAGTTTTTCTAGATGTAGCACAAGCATTTGACAAAGTGTGGCATGAAGGCCTTAATTTTAAACTAAAAAGGTTTCTGCCAAAACAATATTCGGATATTTTGGAATCATACATATCTGATAGACATTTTAGAGTAAAACAGGAAGACTCATACTCAAATTTAAGAGAAATTCAAGCAGGGGTGCCCTAGGGTAGCGTACTAGGCCCTTATCTATACTTATTATTCACTTGTGATATCCCAAAGCCAGAAAATTGTCACTCAGCAACATTTGCCGATGATACTGGTTTATTGACGGTAGAAAAATCTATTGAAAAATGCATAGAAAAACTTCAGGATGCAGTCACCCAAATTCACAGTTGGACCACAAAGTGGCGAATAAAATTAAATGAAACCAAATCAATTCATGTTGATTTTACAAACAAAAATATAAATCACATACAAATAACAATTAACAACATTCCAGTACCATATTCGAATCAGGCAAAATATCTAGGTATGACACTTGATGCCAAATTGCGCTGGAAAGCTCATGTTAAGAAAAAAAAAAGAAGAACTTGAGATAAGGTATAGAAAAATGAACTGGCTAATTGGAAGTAAGTCCAATTTAACAATTCATAATAAGTTACTGCTTTATAGACAAATACTGAAACCAGTATGGACATATGGTATTCAACTATGGGGTTGTGCTAAAGAGAGTAACATTCTAGTTGTACAGAGATTTCAAAATAAAGTATTAAGAAACATTGTGAATGCACCTTGGTATGTTCGAAATAGTGACCTTCATCGAGATCTAAAAATCGAAACTGTAGCAGAGACTATAAAAAAGTACGCAAAAAGCCATGAAGATAGACTCCATCGGCATGTGAATGTGGAAGCAATTTAGCTTCTAGACAATACTATGCTAGTTCGACGACTAAAAAGAGTGAAGCCGTTTGAGCTAGTAAACTAAGTGAATTACACATAAAACAAAATAATGCTATAAACACAACACAATTGTGAGTTACAGACTAAACAAAGCGGGGAGAACTGTTGAGTGAACCCTAAGTTTAAATCTGACTTTTCTAGTAAATTAAGTTAAAACAAAATTGCTAATTAGTCTTACTGACTAGATTGTAATAAAAAAAACACAGTGTGTTTGACAAATTAAAAAAAAAAGAAAAAAAAAATAACCAATATTGCTGCGCTTGCACTAATTTCGTCTATAAAAGCCGATGCTGGATAATAGACCGGCATCACTCTAGCAAGTGATCAACCCAGTATACCACTGAAATACGTGGTCCCTACTAAACACACCCAGTACACCACTGAAATACGTGGTCCCTACGAACCCAGTACACCACTGAAATAATGTGGTCCCTACTTATCATACCTAAGTAAAGCCTCACTATGGTGGTTACGCTTTATGGCCCATAAGGCCAACTCTCTACGGCCTATAAGGTCTATTTCTTATGGCCCCTAGGTCAACTATTTCCAGCCAGCATCCCTCTTTTTACATTATTTAATTATTTATAGCAATAACCTCTATTCCTATTAATCTGTTTTCTTATATAAAATACATGTATAAATGTGGATTCTTTATACTTAATTTTCATATTCCCCTAAATCCCTCAGTCACAAGGGCACTAAATAACAAACCTTGTGACATATATGGTAGAGATACCACTTGTCACAAATATAGTCGTGACAATATTAGCTTACACGTACACTATAATTAAAGTACCTAGTGCGAGCGTAGGTGCCCATATATTAGCAGAGTTTTTTTTTTGTCCTTGCCGTATATTCATCTTGTAAGTCTATTATGACATCAATAACGTGCTTGTATATTTTATTTGTTATTTTCTTCCCCGTGACATCCAGTGTATATTTTTCTTATTTGCATATATATACCTGTAACATATTTGCACACATTTGTGACATCCCTAACGTTTTTGTATATTTTATTTGTTATTTGTTTCCTCGTGACATCAAGTGTATATTTCTTATTTTTATAGAGGTACTTGTTACATCCGTTATTTTTATGAAACATTGGCAACATTGCTGGATGTCACAAGTTAACACAAATATTTAGGGATGTTACAACGACAAAATTTTTTGTATATACAATGGACGCCACAAAGATATGAAAAATTTTATTCCTAAATTTGTGAGTTTATACAAATATTTTTATGGAATTAAAAATAAAATATTTTTTATTACATTTCATATTTTTTATTTTTGGATAACACCAGGTTTTAAAGTGGATGTCATAAAAACCGACTTTTTGCTGGATGTCACAAGATACAACGGTCGAGTATATATATATATATATATATATATATATATATATAGACTTATAGGGCAATATAATATTGAATTCGTATGATACATTAGGTTACTTTATTTTAGTGGATGCAAACTTATGATAACGGAGTATGACGTTTGGGCCAGTCTTCCACAAATATTAGCAATAAACAGCAACTTTAGCATCAAACTAAATGTAGTGCTTTAGAGCAATATTGGAAGCAATTTTACATGTACAATTTTATACATAAAATATATATTAAATGAAAAATAAATATATTGTATTTACCTCACTATACTAACAACGGTATTTACAACTTCGGACAAGCTCTATCAATGCACATATTAACGCTAAAAACTGCAAATAACAGATGTGGCTTTAGTCGGGCGTTGCGATCTCTGTATTGAGAGATGTTGAATGAATACGAACAATTCGCGCGCGCTTGCTTAAGACGCCTCTAGCGGTAGATATTTAGGAATTACAAACTGATAACGGTAATGACGCTCTTCCAGAGTACGCGTTTAAAATGTTATTTTATAAAAAAAATTAGGAAATAATATTTGTTTTTAACAGACAGCGATACTTATATATATAAACATTAAGCTAGACTTATAGAGCAGTATAATGTTGAAATTCGTATGATATATTAGGTTTTTTTATTTTAGTGATTGCAAACCTCTATCCGGTTATGATAACGGAGTATGACGTTGGAGCCAGTCTTACACAATTAATAGCAACTTCAGCATTAAACTAAATGTAGTGCTTTAGAGTAATATTGGAGGCAATTTTATTTGTACAAGAAAAATAACTAATATACTAAACACTAATTTAATTTTGGATGGTAACATGAAAGGGGTACCTTTTTGCAATAATGACCTAATACTTATATATGTTCTCTGGGTTACTTTGTCTGGTTCAGGCAATTTTGTTTACGCTGCTGCTTGTGCGAGTCGGGCTCAGTGGCGAATCAAGGGAGGGGAGTAGAGGGGCCTGGCCCTCCCCCGTCCTTGACATAAAACTTATACTTTTTAATTCCAGAAGAAAAATAACCAATGCATAAGCCGCAATTTTTTTTTTATTAAAATTAACTGATTTTGCTCAAATTTTCGCCTGCGGCACATTTTATTTGCACATAGTGGTAAACTTCAAAACTAATTCTTATTAAATCCCGCAAAAAAAAAATGTTTTGTGTTCTTTTCCCTCCTTGGCCCCTCCCCCCCCGGACATCCTGGATCTGCCACTGGTCGGGCTTACTGCCAAAGCCATTTCGTTTTAGGCTAGTAACATATAAACCACGCATCTTCTTTTAAATATTTTTTAAATAGTTTGTTTTTTGGATCCCATATAACAGGTCTATTCCTGTAATTTTCAAATAGAAAATACTTTTTTATCATTCATGTTTTTTTTTATTTGAAGCGCATTGAACGACGACCGCCTATTGGCTCGTCGCGAATGGCTTGTTGCGCGCTGCGATCATAGCTTTTTCACGTCTACATTAGCGAATTGTTTGAGGCTACGGGCAACGTTCATAGAACGGATTATTTGAGTCCCGCGACGCGCGACGTTGCACACCTACGGGACTTACAGAGTCATAACTTATGGAGTCAAATTATTAAAACCACTTTAATATTTTTATCACATGTATTTAAATTTTTAGGTAACATACCCATACATTTAATTTCTATATTTCTAACAGAAGTCTGATTCTAAGACACACATTGTATTTACTCTTGATTCTTTATATAACTTTTGTAACAAAAAAGTAAGGATATCTACTAAATTTATTCCACATTTTTAAAACTAATTTACCTAGACATTTGACAATATGATCCAATTAACTAACAAATATTATTGACTACTTAAATGTTAAAATTATATTATTTTATAATCTATTAGTCTTACATATAATTTAGAATATTACATAATAGCTACACTTTTTTCTAGGTGTATCCCAGGGTATATTAGTAGGTATAAAAAAAATTTAGTCACTAATGCAAAAATCCAAAAATAATAATAATCCTAACAAAAAATTCCTGTACAACAAAAACGGTAATACTGAAACAACAATGTTGTTTTTGCCTTATAGTGATATTTATGAAACTCTACCCTTATTGAACAAGGCATTTTAATTCAGATTTTCTGGACAAGATGTGGGTGTAATAGACTAGACACTTACAACTTACATCAGTATCTAAACAGATTTTCTAAGTCTTAAAACTTACTAGGTACTATATGTTGTTTATGATTTAACTAATAATTTACTCTAATACGAAAGATTGTAATATACCATGTATCTTAGCATAGTATTACAAATGTATATCATATATTTCGTTGCTGAAGTTTCACAATATAGTTAAATGAAATATTAAATTTATACTTATGCACTTAAACGTCAGCACTTTTAATCGCAAAGGCGTAACTAAGGAAAAACTGCAATTTAATTGGTCAAATTTGCGATTTGAGAGTTTTGTACAAACATGCTTGGCATTTGAACGGGTTAGTTTCAACTTCCCGTCATGAAGTCTTATTATTGGGAGGGAGGCCACAGTCAGTTTTTCCAACTAAGAACAAATAAAGCCTGTTAAATTTAAAACCGACCTTTAAAAAAATTTTGATGACAAAAAAGAACAAGAAAGGTCCATTTTTCCCAACTCACCTTAAATTTCTTAATTAATCCCTTGGCGACGTGTGTTTGGTTCACATAAACCTAGGCTATGGTCTCCGTACGTATTTTACCAGACGCGAGGTGCTTGAGATTTAACCTGACCAATGAAATTGTAAACTTCGGCAACGACAATAGAGACCTATTGCAATAGTGCCAGGCACAAATTGTGCCGGGCACTATATTGACTGTTTCGCATTACAAACTGACAGTTGATCTTTCAAAATTGACATAACGAAGTCGAATTTATAAATCCCGTCGTTTATTTTCGATTAATAGAGGCGTCACTATTAAATCCGGCTGGTATAATACACAAAGGCCTAATTTTGAAAGGACACAGCTATTTTTATAATGAGAAACTGTCAGTATAGTGCCCGGCACAATTTGTGCCTGGCACTATTGCATAGGTCCCTAATAACGTGCGTATGTATCATTTCTAGGCTTCTTTGTGCTTTTTCAAGTCAAACGCGCCACTTTAAAATATCTAAATATCTCATATAATGCATCGTCGTATTCTCAATTTTTTTGCCCGAAATGGAAAACCCTGCATGACAGGCGCTTTAGCAGTAGTAGTGGTGGGGAGACCATTTTTGGTCTAGCGACTAGGCACACGGCGCGCCATTTTCGCAAACCCCGATTTGTTCGAACATCATATATCAAACTGATGCACGTGCCCCTTAGGATGCAAGTTTTCTTTCTCTAAGAGGACCTAATTTTACCTGACGACACCTCTTTGTCGAGGGCAGGAATCTTTATACTGCGTAGCAAGTGTACACAGTGGACCCACGCTTTTACACCCCTTCCGAGAAGTGGTCCTGCTATATGTTAGACTTGCATCTATTTAACACAGCTATCGTCCCAGCAGAACTTGGTTATAGACGATAGACTTCTTTCCTGTTCAGCGCAACAGTCGTGGTCGTCTAGGAGATTTATGCTGGCGCCATCCCGGTTTCAACTATATAGCACTTATAATAGCAGGCTCCTTGGTTGTTATCCCTGGTTCCTGGTCCTGGACTACACCTGCGTACATTCTCGATGTTCAGGGACAACTTATATTTTTGCGTGCATCGCATCGCATGCTTATTTGATGACGGATGTTGAACGCGACAAGGTGACAGATTTTTTTTTGTTTATGCATCGTTCTTCGGGACGCGAGCCTGGTACCTTCTGCATGTGAAGCCGACGACCATACCACGGCACCACCCTGCCGTCCATGACAGGCGTTTTAAAACTACATTGGTTTTATTCAACGTGTTCTTATACATACTGCAGGAAGTACTTTAATGAGTCTTTCTTGATGTATTGACGTGTAAAGAGTTTGGTAACATAAAACCATAGAAATTTAATTTTTCACATAGTTCATCAAATGACACTATGGACAAATCGTAATAATTAAATAATTTTTTCGTGTATCTCCTAATTCTTCATAAAGAGTTTAAAATAGGATCTGGCACAATTTATTTGATTCACACTCCAACGCCTAGAGCGTCTTTTTCGCAGTTTATTATTTTAAAAAAACAGTCACATAGCACATGGATCCATATTGGTTTAACATACTGGATAGGCTGAATCTGTTGTTTTGGTGACATGCGATAATATGAAAATATAAATTGTTAGTTCTAACACTGTAATACTAAAACGCCGCGTTTGTTTACGTGGCGCGTTCGACGTCAAAAAATGCTTTGCATAAAAGAGGCCTAGAGGGCTTGTTTATTTTTGTGGATTTGCCGAAAAAGCAAGTTTCAGATTTCAAAGGTCTCATAATTCTCTTATAAATAATACAATTTCTTACAACTAAATTAATCCATTTCTATTCATTCAGTAGGTATACTTATTTGGTATAATAAATTACTAATCGAACTAGTCCACTAAACCAATAATAGAAATGCGTTAATTTTAACAAAAACTTCAGTTATTGCATAAAAATCTTTTAAAATGTAACTACAAATCCGTGAGTAATATAAAACCTATTTTATTGCAGATAGAGTTTTGCTCGACAAAGACAGAATAGTAAAATTTTTCTAAATCAAACGTGTTTGTATGAAAAAAAATCTATCTTTGCGGTCACAATCACGTATACCAAATAAAGTAAATATCATACTTTACTCACAAAAATAGTATCTTATTTGATCTCTGAATGAGACAACTTGGCGCAAAAGAATTTTGCTGTCATAAGTCAGCTGTGTCAGCTGTTTCACTCTGGCGCTGGGTGACCTTTGTTTAACTTGATAACACAGTGTTGTTTAAGATTTAATGTTTTTGTACCAAAATTTTTCGTTTGTTAATAATTATTATTATTTTTTTTAATAAAACTGCATTGTCGGAATAAATTGTGAAGAACTCAAAATTAAGAGGGTTTCAATGTTTTCACCGGCAGCACACAAACCTTATTTAACCGAAAAAGAAAAATCAATTTACGTTTTAAAAAACAAGCAATAAGAAATCAAATCTCTAAAATAAAAAGAAAAATAAGAAACTGTTTATCAACAAAGTAAAATGTCAAACTAATTTAAAAGAAAAATAAAGCTAATCTTTGCCTATGTATAAATGTTCAAATCATTGTAAGATAGCAAACACTTTAAGTATTATATATTAACAAAGAATAAGTCACTATTTATCTGGCGCACACTTTAGACGACCCGACCTCCGATCTGATCATAGCGCGATCCCGTTTAAAACTAAAATTGAAATTCATTTTTTTAAACCAAGTCGGTGCTCAAATTTTAGAAACACCTGCATGAACTAAATAGATCCAAGATGTTTTTAAACAACAAAATTCCATTTAAATTAGTAAAGTAGGCTACCAAGAAAATAACACTGAATCAGCATTGGAATGCGCTGAAATATTAAATATTAAATAATTTTTAATTATTGACCTCTTTTCTTGGAGCCCAAAGCACAAACAGGTGGCTGAATTATTGTTTTTCTCGGAATTAAAAATATTAAAAATAAGAAATTAAATGAGCACACTTCTGGAGAAATAGGGTACACGTGTCACCCAGATTAAAATTTATTACCTTGTTGTTCAAATTTGCCTAAATAGTTTCGAACATGCGTCTTAAACAACCAATTTTTAATATAAAAGACGATTCGCGCTTATTAAAAATCAGTCATAAAAAATCAATGAAACAGTAAACATGAAGAAGAAAAAGAGAAGTTATAAAAACAAAGTGAAAATATTAATATTAAAAGATTAGTATCAAAACCGCAGTTAAAGTGTTTAAATTAAAAAAACTCGTAGTAGTGAAGTAAGTTAGTAAAAAGTTAAAAATCAGTATTTTACGTAACAAGATGCAAGTTGTAGAATTGCATGAAAAAACTTTTAGTAGTGAATATACATATCAATTATAAAAGAAACGAGACATTTTTTATGGAGCAAGAAAATTGGTGCTGAAAGGTAAAATGGTGCCTCAGATATAAGAAACATTAATTGTTATGGTGGCTCCTGGACATTATTTGGTGAGGTAATTTTTTTATAGGAACTTGTAAAACCTAGACTCTAATACCAGTGTTTGGTGTTTAAAGGGAAATAAGATGCCTTTTAAACTTGAATTGAACAATTATGTGCTAGACCCAAAGTAAAAAACTATATTGTGGTTCGACTCTAGGAAAAATTGTGTTTAAATGTTTTAGATGGTTAATTGATGTTATTATTGAAAACATTCTATTGACATTGCTTTGTTTTTTTGCGAATTTTGTACTAAATTTTTGAAATGAAAATATAGGTATTTGTAACAGAATTTAATGTGCCTTTTAATATCATTTCTCGTCTGAGCTAATCACTCTAGAACGCCTGCCTCAAAATAAATTTAATGTAACCGCTGATAGGCAAAAGATGAGATTCTCGGCTCGACTTAACCAGCCTAAATGCGGGCTTTACAATATGATTTTCCATTTTTTTTCAATTACCCACTAAGCACAAAATCGTAAAAAACGTTAAATAAATGTTTAAAAATATGTTTTTTTTCTAGCACAAATTTGTGTTAAAATTAAGTCATTTTTTGACATTAAAAAACATGTAGAAAATCCTAACGAAAATATCATGTAAAAGCATTACCAAAAATATATTTCTTAATAACGTTTAGAAACCAGCATTTAAACAACCATAATTTTACCAACATTAAAAATACTCTGCCAATATATGGGCCCCTAAGCTCACACTGGGTACTATAGTTAAAGTGTACGTGTGAGCTAATATAACTCAAAACTGAAATATATTTTATTCAACTCCAGACTAAATTACCTTTCATTTGATACCACACAAGCCATGTTTTAAATTAATCTAAAATTTTTAAAATCTACCCCCACCCTTAAAAAAAACAAAAACTAAAATGTATTTTGTTGAACTCCGGACTCAATTACCTTTCGTTTGATATCACACACGCCATATTTTCACTCTAATTTTTTAAATATACCCCCACCCTTTTTTTAAAATAAACTAAAATGAATTTTGTTTAACTCCAGGCTCAATTACCTTTCGTTTGATATCACACACGCCATGCCATATTTTCACATAAACTCTAATTTTTTAAATCTACCCCCACCCTTTTATTTGGTTTGTGTTCGGTGGATTTTGTTCATTTTTAAATGGGACCATCTCGACCCAAGACCAAGCCTAGGTACCAAATTTCATTAAAATCGGCCAAGCGGTTTTTCAGTTATGCGCGTTGATCGTTACAGACAGACATACAGACAGACAGACAGACAGACAGACAGACAGACAGACAGACAGACAGACAGACAGACAGACAGACAGACAGACAGACAGACAGACAGACATACAGACAGACAGACAGACAGACAGACGGCGCAACAAAAAAGTTTTAAAATCATCTGAAACGCAAAAATATATAAAAATTTTTGAAATCGGAGCAACTTTTTTTTTCTCGAAAAAATTAGGATCACCATAGCTCACACTACTATAGTATAGTATATGTGTGAGCTAATAATACCATCAATATATGGTTATTTTTATAATGTTTTTCCTAGATCTAATTTCTAACGTTGCATTTAAGATATATGAAGCTAATAATTCTTTTGTTTTTAAACATTAAGAAAAATAGTACTATAGAGGGCGCTGCCATAGTCCCACTACTAGAACGGGCCATCGCCATTTTAAGGTTGCGTTTCGCTGAGGGTTGATACGAGTCGGTAGGTAAACTACACGCTTTGTGTAGTTTTGGTTAAAATATTTGCCTTTTGTAGAAACAAACATGACAAATTAAAAGCACAATTATTAATATTGAGGTTGAATACATATTTGGATCGGAATATTACTCCAGTTGTATGGGAAATATGGTATAGTTAAAGAACAACAAATATGTATGCAGTGATTTAAATGAAGCACCACAAAATAAGGTAAGAAAGTAAACAAAAGTAAACAAATGGTTTTGTATGGAATATCCCATATCTAAGTTATAGGTAATCAGACAGGGAATGCAGCAATTCACCGCGGAAGATTAGCCGCCGGACCTTAAGCTGCGTAGTCATTTGAGGCAAAATTCGCAAGCGTCGCAGCGGGACCAAACGAATGCCTCGTTTGCATTCATGCTAAGGTGAATACGCGCCTTGAGACGAACAATATTCAACTGAATGCTTCTCTGAAGTTCCCACTTTGACCGGTTCGGTAATTCATTTGAGGCAGATGTCTCATGCCTCGCTGCGAAGCCGAACGCGCATACATATATGCACGTGTTTTAAAGGCGTGGCTAACAGGAACACGCATAGACATGCGGCACGGGACACCCATCCGATCAGAGTGCGAATTTCAAACGAGCATTCAGTTGAATATTGTTTGCCTTGTATTTACTTGAGCATGAATAAGAACGAGGCATTCGTTTAGCCTCGTAGCGGGGCACTTATTACAAAATTATTGTTACATAGAATTTTAAATTTTATTTTCAGAAGCTACGAATCCGCATATCCTTTACTGAGTGTCGAGTTCACGAGAACCTCAACGGACTCTTGCTGCTCTGCGTTTCCAAAATAGAAGAATTTTATTTACGTTATTTAAGTTACCTTATCTTTAGAGATATTTGAAAAAAATATATTTTTTCATTGTTAAAAAAACATTTATTTTTCAATGTTAGAAAAACATTTCTTTTCCACTGTTAAAAATCAATATTTTTTTAACGATCGAAAAACACTTTAAAAAACGTTCGTTTTTTGATGTTGGAAAAAGAATTATTTTTAATGTTATAAAAACATAAGATTATTTTTGTAACGTCGGAAAACGGGTTATTAAGCTTCTTTTTCACTATGAATATGACGTTAGAACTAACATCCAACCTAACGTTATGTTTTTAAATTAAACATTATGTTGACGTTATTAAAATGTTTTTGTGTTTAGTGGGTTTACTTGTATTTATTTGGCCAGTCTATACTCATATTTTTAACCAAGTTTCTAAAACTCGGACAATTTGTGGGATTGGGTTGTTTTGGTTGGACTAAGTTAAGCTTCTGAACCACGGCGAATTTAATGCTTATTATTATTTTAATTGAGCGGGTAAGATAACCAATCAGTTGAATAAATTTATTTTCGTTTTGGGCTAATAAATGGCTTTGGTGTCTAAATTAAAATAGGTAGATCAACTGTTGTGGGTACGGGTAGACCTCGTCAGATGTCTATCAGGGGAAATGAATCGACCCCTGCCCTCCGTAGATTCCAGGTACTCTCCGACCCGGAGAGTTAGCACCTGTCTAGGGTCCCTTTCTCAGGGTTACGGGAGAAGACCACATCGATATGAAAGGCGGAGAGAATGGACCTCGGTACGGTGATCATAGCGTAGGTGGCAACCCTTTCTTTTAGGGAATGTATAAAAGACAGCTGTTGCCTTACAGTATGGCGTTGGCTCGTCAAAGGCTAGAGGAGAAAAACCTTGATTAAAAATCCTGGCCCTCCAAGTAGGGGGTTTAGGCATTAGACTGGTTCTCTAATTCTTGTAAAACAAAGCAATTACCAAAAAGCCTAAACAAAGCCTCGGAGCAATAGATGGAAATTCTCAAAGACGAAAAAAGCAAAGACAAAGGACTATGAATATAGCTACATGGAACGTACAGGGAGTGGATCAAAAGTTGGACCTTATTGCAACCGAAGTGCAGAATTGTAAGATCGATATCATTGCACTTACAGATACAAAAAAGAAAGGAACAGGTACAAATAGTGTCGGCAATTTCGTCCATATATTCACTGGAGTCCCAAAAGAAAGAAGAGCAGCCACAGGGGTATCCTTATTAATAAAGAAAAACCCAAAAAATAAGATTACCGACTACGATTGCATTAGTGAAAACATACTTCGAGTGAACATGAAAATGCTTGGTCATAATATAAGCATAATAGCAGTCTACGCACCATCAGATGACGAAAAAGTAGCTACAAAACAACTGTTCTTTGACCAACTTGATGAGACTATCACCAAAATCGGTAATACCAGAGAAATAATTATGCTTGGCGATTTTAATAGCCGAACTGGTAGACAAACCCAGAGCAAAGTGATAGGACCATTTGGAGAAGAAGTAACAAATGATAATGGCTTGAGACTGATGCAATTGTGTGAAACCCACAACCTAAAAATAAATAATGGTTTTTTTAGGCATAAGGATATTCATCGATATACCTGGATTCAGCCAACAAGAAATCTTAAATCAATCATTGACTATGCTATAGGTGGACAACACTCGCAATTAAAGTGGTATGATGTGCGAGCACTTCGTGGTATTACCTGTGGATCTGATCACCATCTAGTAAAAGCAAAAATATTATTCCCTTTCAGAAAAACACATAAGGACGAAAGTATTGAAGAAAATGAAAACCTAGAATGCATCGAAGACAATCAAAAATACAACTTTAGAAGTTTAGAAATCGAAAGTACTCAAAGATTGTATCAGAACCGATTAGATAAAAAATTAATAAACACAAAACACTCATTTGAAGAGATATATACAAACATAATAAAAAGCTTGAAGGAAGCAAGCATCGAAGCTGTTGGATACCAAGATAATAGAAATAGCAGGAAGATGTGGTGGACGGAAAAAATACAGGAAATGGTCAAAGAGAAAAAACGCACATACTTGAAATGGCTCAGTACTAAAGAACAAAGAGCCCTAGAGATCTACAGGGAAACCAAAAGACAGCTGAGAAATTTGATACGCACAGAAAAAAATGAACTGTTCGAGCGCAAATGCCACGATATCAATACACACGTAGGAGGTAGGCAGAGTTCTGAAGTATGGAAATTCATTTCTACAGTAAAAAACCCAACAAAAGAAAAAGTAAACATCCAGATCATCAAACCAGAACAATGGACAGAACATTACAAGGGACTGCTGCAGGAAACGAGACCCGAATATCTGGCAGCCTCTCCGAGGAGAGACATAGAAGTACACGGAGAGGAAGTAATCATCGAAAAAGAAATGATAAAAAATAGTATTAAAAAGCTTAAATCCGGAAAAGCTAGCGGACCTGGAGGAATATATGCTGAAATGCTCAAATATGGATCAGAGAAACTAATCGAAAATCTCACATATATTATCAATCAATGCATAAACGGACATCCAGTACCTGATGATTGGAAAATTGCCTTCATATCCTCAATATATAAAAAAGGAAACAAGCTGGATTGCAACAATTACAGAGGAATTTCAGTAACTAGTACTCTCAATAGATTGTACGGTAGGATTCTTAGAGATCTAATAGAGAAGGATTTTCATGAACAAGAAGAAGAAGAGCAAAGTGGGTTTCGTGCAGGCAGATCTTGTAGTGATAATGTTTTTTGACTGAAACAAGTAATTGAGAAAAGGAGCGCCAGAAATATAGAGACTCATGTTACCTTTGTGGACCTACAAAAAGCATATGATACCGTTCCAGTAGAAAAACTATGGACAGTGCTAGAGCAGACTAATATCAATCATACATACATAAAAGCGATAAAACAACTATACAAAGGGTCAAAATCTAAAATTAAAATTGGAAATCGACTTTCAAAAGAATTCCTGGTAACAAAAGGCTTAAGACAGGGATGTTGTATTTCTCCAACTCTTTTTAAAATATATATCGCAGTAGCTCTAAAAAACTGGAAACGGAAAGTGCACGGCATGGGAATACAACTTAACGACAGATTTACCATATACACACTACAGTTTGCTGACGACCAAGTAATTGTAGCTAATGATAAAGAGGACATGGAGTATATGATGAGAAAGTTAATGGAAGAATACCAAAAGTGGGGATTAACAGTGAACGTGGACAAGACACAGTACTTATGTATTGGAAACGAATCCAGTGAGTTAGAACTAGACAATGGACAAGTAATATCTCCATGCAATGAGTATGTATACTTGGGTGTCACATTTGATAAGACAGGAACAGACTGTAAAGAACTGGAAAAAAGAATAGTAAAAGCAAAAAAGGTTATTGGGTGACAGTATTTTATGGAGCAGAGAGATAAAAAAGAATGTAAAATTTAACATATATGAAACAATGGTGAAAAGCACGCTGTTGTATGGAATAGAGACTTGTCGCGTAACAGAAAAATACAAAACAAAAATGGAAAGTGTCGAAATGGATGCAATAAGAAGATCAATGAGAATATCTAGAACAGATCACATAAGAAATGAGATCATAAAAGAAAGAATGGGAATCGAAGGGAGCATAACGGATGACATCACTAAAAGACAACTGATGTGGTACGGCCATGTACAACGGATGAACGACGAAAGATTACCAAAGCAGGTCCTAGAATGGCAACCAATAGGGCGCAGAAAAAGAGGGCGTCCTAAACTAGAATGGCAAGATCAATGAGTCAAAAAAATCTGACAGAAGATGATTGTCAGGATCGAAGGAGGTGGAGAATAGGCGTCGGACAACGTAGAAAAACGATCTAAACCGACTAAATAAAAAAAAAAGATCAACTGTGTTTTCGATATTTTATAAAGTTTACACCAACGCAACGCCTCGCCCCTTTTGTAAAAAAAAAACGATAACTAACATGTAAAATTAAACTTAAAACTCGAGCCCCCAAGCCCCATTGTACAACTTACATTTATAAAATAAGCTCAAAAATCCTCCACCTTCGCGTGTACCCAAATGATATTTAGAAACATTTTGTATGCTATTAATTACATATTATATTCTTATTGGTTAATATTTTTATGTTCTCTAACCCAACCAAAAAGTAAACAGTTTTGGGTTCTTTCAAGTTTCTTTGTAAATGCTCAATTGTGTTTGAAGCGTTGTGCTTTCATCCGCATTAATAGAAGCAGTTGTCTTTACGCCAAGTTTGCCCTTTTGTGGAAAATAATAGAGCATGATTCGGTATTAGAGACCTATTGCAACAAAGCCAGGCTGTAATTGCACCAGACAGTATTCTGACAGTTTCACATTGAAAACTGATCTTTCAAAATTGACATAGCAAACTCGAATTTAAAACTTAGTCGTTTATTTTCTATTAATAAAGGAATGCAGTATTTATTCCGGTTCATATAGTAAACAAAGGCCGTATATTAAAAGATCACAGCTGATCTTACAATGCGAAGGTGTCAAAATACTGCCTGCCACTATTACACAATGGCTTTATTGCAATAAGTCCTTAAGATAGGAATCCCGTTAACTGAAAAAATTACAGGATAAACTTGTATTTGGTGACTTTACGATTAAAATAAAATATCGTTACAAGTTGTGTATTGACACTGATTTAACTTTCTACTATAAATTATATACATATGTTACTGTGACGAGGGATTCCTTCCTATCATTTTTTTAACTTCTTTCAGCCAGTTTACATTTTTAAATAAGTATAAAAACCTTTTGTTGATTAACCCTTCACCTTTATTTTGAAGTATTTTAAATAATTCTCGGCTTATAAATAGTGCAAATATGTACTGTACTCAGAGATATTTACACACGCATAATTAATTTGAACAATAAATATAATCAAACAATAAATAAACCAGTCAAAAAACTATAATCTTTTAATTTAACTTTTAATATAATTATTAGCATACTATGCAGCCCACCAGAAAGAAAAACAATACATAAAAATAGCCTCTAGACTTCTGGAATTTTTCCCAAGGGGGTATTCATATTGCATTGAGAAAAAGAAAAGGTTTGCCAGACTATTTAAACAATTTTAATAATATGAATGGGATAAAGTATCCCAAATTTTAAATAACAATAAACAAATTTAAAGTTAAAGAAACATGTAAAAAACATTGTTTACCTAAGATTTTATAAATTTGGTTCTCAGTTCTAATAAATTTGTTCAAATTTTATTTATTACAAGCTTTCCTGGTTTTATAAAATACCTGAAAGTTGCGAGAAGTTATATAAAGGTAATTGGGGTAACCTGAAGTACAAAAGTTATATTAACTAACAGGATCTTTTAGCGGTATTATATAACCACAGTGCGTTCTTAAAAGAGGCCTTTTAAAACCTTAAGTTATTGATATTTATAAGATTATTATTATATACTTTGTAGTCGCCATCATTACCTCACATTATAAGGAGTAGAAACACGGAAGTTGCCACATCTAGTAAATTTCCACTTTTTTGGTAGATTCTTACCTTTTATTAGAAAATTTTAGTAGGCAGATATTCCGGCTCTGTAACGAAAGAGCGCTTTCTAAAATAGCGCGTATCAAATTAGCGCGTATCAAAATAGCGTATATCAAAGTAAAGCGTAACATATTAGCGTGTTTTCAAAATAGCGCGTGTTTAAATTAGCGCGTATCAAAATGACGGGTTTTTAAAATGACGCGTATGAAAATAGCGCGTGTTCAAATAGATAGCACGTGTTAGAAGTGACAGTGTAGTTACTATAAGTATATATATATATTTTATTGTAAATATTAATTTGTAAGATAATTTATATAATAAAGGTATTATAAAAAAAATAAAAATAATAGCACGTGTTCAAATTTGCCATTTGGTTAGGCTTGCTTCAATGCTTCTGTAGTTCAATGAGATCGCGTCTTTCCTGAGACGTTCACCCAAGTTTCTTTGCGATTTGGTTAGGTTTGCTTTGGTTTGGTTAGGTTGTGGTTGGTTGATTTGGTTTGCTTTAAGTTCGACTGGATTAAGTTAGGTTAGGTAAGGTTATATTAAGTTAGGTTGTGTTGGTTTGGTTTGGTAAAGAGCAAGGACTATAAACATAAAGGACTGCTTAGTTCCATTTATCCTGTGTTAGCAAATTGTGCGGGGTGAGGAGAGCGGCGTGACGCCTTACTTGTGCTAAATCCTTTGTTTATGTTCGTTGTATATGATGTTATTCGTATTTTCAAGAAAGTTTTCTTGATATTTTGCTCAATAGTTTGTGTTTTTTGGATTGTTTTAGTGCAATGCTACTAAGAAAAGATATATAAATAAACATTTTCACGTTTGGTTTGTTAACAGTGTGTAAAAATTCGATTCAGGACAGAGAAGAACGTTTGTTTACAGGGTAAAAAAATGGCCACGATTTTCTCAGCAAATGGGCTTCTTGTTTAATAATATCTAATTAATATTTAATTGTTAGCATTATTATTAATTATTCTCTAATTATTATCTAAAGTATATTGATAAATAATTTCCACGGTAATTTTTTTAGCTCACTATGTCTGGAAGAATCTGTGCGGTTGCTGTGTGCAAAAACAATCATTTTGAAGATTGTGAATTGAAAAGGAATATTTTTCTAAATGAAATATTATTATTTATATTAATATTTTTAATTAATTGTATGTATCTGTACTTTTCTTTTTTTTTGTAAAAATGTAATAATAACTTATTTTATGTTCTATATTCCCGTTTTTTAATTATCTCTTAAATAATTTCTTAACATGCTTTAAAAAGTGGTTGTAATAATTAAACTATACATTCCCAGACAGCACACTTCGTCCCAGGGACCTACATTTTATGTCCAATTTACGTCGTTACGTCCTAGGACCAATAAGGTACGTACAATTGTGTACGTACATTTGACGTCAGTACACCTCGTGCCAATTAGGTATGTACTGTGTACGTACAAGTGTATACGTACATTATAGGTATGCACATATTACGTAAATGTTACGTCGGTACTTCTCGGGTCAATTAGGTACGTACTATGTACGTACACCAGCTACGTACACAGTACGTACATTTTAGAGATGCGCTTCCGCATTTTACCTTAAAATTAACGTACCATGGACGTACCTACTAGGAGCTTTATACATACATTACTCCATTTTAGTTGAATTTTTCGTCCCTTGTGGCTCCATAATGGGACGTATAAAAGACGTACAGAAATAAAAGCCCAACGTACGTACATAGCACGTACAAATCGAAGGAAAATAATGGCTAAAGTTACGCCGTCCCTGAGACGTACACATGTGGACGTAGGTCGAAAAATGTGAGCCCACTATGTACGTACATACGTCGCAGAGTTACGTACTATGTACGTACATAGTACGTACTTGTGCTGCCTGGGTTATGTGCATTTTTTTTCTCTTTGTTTTTTGTCTATTTGTTAAGAACAACATTTGTGCTTTCCTTTTTTTTAAATAAATCAATAAATTTTTCGTCTATATTTCCGTTTTTAATTATTATCGCAAAATAATTTATTTACATACTTTTAAAACAATTGGACAAATAATATAGGTACTACGACATTATTAATTTAATTTATTTAACAGATATTTCAAATATAAAATCATTTATCATCATTTTATTTAATGTAAAGACAATATTTTTAAATGTACAATCATAAAATTTAATTTGCATAAAGAAAATAGCTCTAAAAGCACATAAAATCCAATATAAGGATAGGCGCGCTTTCTGCCCAGCACAAGTGGTGACGTAACAGCGAGTTTGACCTTGAACATCAATTGCAGACAGATTCGGCAAACTGAGCAATCCTGTCTAGTGTATAATCGTTGGGTAAAGAGCACTATTAAGTAAGGTGGGCGGGTTTCTTGCGTTTTCTAACAGCGACATTTTGAGCACGCGCTCTTTTGTTACAGAGACAGATTTTCGTTAGTAGGATTTGTTAATTTCTAATTTGTTAAAATTATTTTTAGGGATCATTTTTAAATTACGCCCTGCATAAATGGGGAGGGAGGCCGTCATTTAATGGTTTTGAAGTATTTTTCCTTAAAAATGCCTTTTAAAGGGTTGAGGGGAGAATCCTCAATTTTTTTTGTTACCTAAAAATAATTTTTACAATAATTGTTCGATTCAGGACAGAGAAGAACGTTTGTTTACAGGGTAAAAAATGGCCACGATTTTCTCAGCAAATGGGCTTCTTGTTTAATAATATCTAATTAATATTTAATTGTTAGCATTATTATTAATTATTCTCTAATTATTATCTAAAGTATACTGATAAATAATTTCCACGGTAATTTTTTAGCTCACTATGCCTGGAAGAATCTGTGCGGTTGCTGTGTGCAAAAACAATCATTTTGAAGATTGTGAATTGAAAAGGAATATTTTTCTAAATGAAATATTATTATTTATATTAATATTTTTAATTAGTTGTATGTATCTGTACTTTTCTTTTTTTTTGTAAAAATGTAATAATAACTTATTGTATGTTCTATATTCCCGTTTTTTAATTATCTCTTAAATAATTTCTTAACATGCTTTAAAAAGTGGTTGTAATAATTAAACTATACATTCTCAGACAGCACACTTCGTCCCAGGTACTTCTCGGGTCAATTAGGTACGTACTATGTACGTACAGCAGCTACGTACACAGTACGTACATTTTAGAGATGCGCTTCCGCATTTTACCTTAAAATTAACGTACCATGGACGTACCTACTAGGAGCTTTTTACATACATTACTCCATTTTAGTTGCATTTTTCGTCCCTTGTGGCTCCATAATGGGACGTATAAAAGACGTACAGAAATAAAAGCCCAACGTACGTACATAGTACGTACAAATCGAAGGAAAATAATGGCTAAAGTTACGCCGTCCCTGAGACGTACACATGTGGACGTAGGTCGAAAAATGTACGCCCACTATGTACGTACATACGTCGCAGAGTTACGTACTATGTACGTACATAGTACGTACTTGTGCTGCCTGGGTTATGTGCATTTTTTTTCTCTTTGTTTTTTGTCTATTTGTTAAGAACAACATTTGTGCTTTTCTTTTTTTTAAATAAATCAATAAATTTTTTGTCTATATTTCCGTTTTTAATTATTATCGCAAAATAATTTATTTACATACTTTTAAAACAATTGGACAAATAATATAGGTACTACGACATTATTAATTTAATTTATTTAACAGATATTTCAAATATAAAATCATTTATCATCATTTTATTTAATGTAAAGACAATATTTTTAAATGTACAATCATAAAATTTAATTTGCATAAAGAAAATAGCTCTAAAAGCACATAAAATCCAATATAAGGATAGGCGCCCTTTCTGCCCAGCACAAGTGGTGACGTAACAGCGAGTTTGACCTTGAACATCAATTGCAGACAGATTCGGCAAACTGAGCAATCCTGTCTAGTGTATAATCGTTGGGTAAAGAGCACTATTAAGTAAGGTGGGCGGGTTTCTTGCGTTTTCTAACAGCGACATTTTGAGCACGCGCTCTTTTGTTACAGAGACAGATTTTCGTTAGTAGGATTTGTTAATTTCTAATTTGTTAAAATTATTTTTAGGGATCATTTTTAAATTACGCCCTGCATAAATGGGGAGGGAGGCCGTCATTTAATGGTTTTGAAGTATTTTTTCCTTAAAAATGCCTTTTAAAGGGTTGAGGGGAGAATCCTCAATTTTTTTCGTTACCTAAAAATAATTTTTACAATAATTGTTAATAGCATTTTTGCAGTATACTAAAAAACATATATTAACATTTAATAAAATACACTAAGGAAAAATTGCCTACTAAAATTTTTTCAAAAATGCCAAAACCTAGCAAGGTAATTAAAATTAACTAGATGTGACAAAATTCTTTTTTGACCTGTTCTTGTTTTTCTCGCAGGGTTGTGGGACCTTTGGCCAGCACTTTTAAGGGTTATTTAAGACAGTTTTGATAAAAAGATTTTTTAATAAAACCGTGCTACTCTAAAAAACTTAAACGTGAAAATTGCGACGTATACAATCGTCAAGTAAGAAATGTTACTATGAAATTAATTCACAAATTGGTTGTTTTAAAATAAATTAAAGTGTTTTTGAATTATATTTACTTGCTTAACTCATTAACTCAGAACTCTTAAAAAATCTTTTAATTTACAAAACTTCTTGTAGAGGGAGTCAGTGGTATAAAAAAACAGATTGTCAGAATATCCCAATTTGGTTTTATAAAGGTTGCGTCAACGTTGTTATTTCTTACATATGACCGAGAAAGATTGCTTAGAGGTATTTAAGGGTTATATAAGGGTTACCGCAACCTTAACGCAAACATTTTAGGTTTTATAAGAGGACTATAAAAAGATTGCCGCGACCATTATTCGATTCTTCATTTAAGCGTTATAAGAGTGGTATAGGGGTTTCAAGAACGTTCTCGCCACCTCGCTATAAATATTTAGGTTTTGTAATTTGGTAGCCGCAAACTTCTAGCAACACTTATAAAACATGAAATGTTACTTGGGAAGGTACTTATTAAAGAAATTTTAAATAATTTATGGATTTTTCTTTTCTGGTTTTATGATTTGAGCTTTTGGGAAAAATTCCAAAAAGCTACCCACTTTTATGACATCGAATTCGGATTCAGCGTTTTATTAATTTAGTAATTTATTATTCTTTATAGAGATGTTATTTTTTTTCCTAGCGTGCTGTATTATGGGGGCCACCCACAAACCGGACCAAATATTTTTCATGGTAACTTTCGAACTATACCACCCATTTCAATATTTTTTGGCCACTGTCTTAAAATTCAAGATTGTGGACAGAATCGAACCTGTTCTTTCAAAAAGGCTCATTTATAATAAGAAACTGAAGCATGTTTAATTCAAATTGGTGGTATAGTGCGAAGGTTCTAACGAAAAACACTTGTTTGGATTTTTTGGCCCATCCGACATAAAAAGACGTTTTTGTATAATTTTCTCACTGGTAAAAATTTATTCTGGCTTCTTCACTTTTTCTAGCATATTAAATATGACTTTGGTCAAAATCGTATTATTTGTCCTATTCTACACATACGGGTGGAGTGAGTTTGGCCACGTGAAGACTATGGACAGTAGTTTTTTCTCGGTATCAGGTCAGTTTGAATCGTTCTTGTGCTGACGTTAGATCGGATAGAAGCCGTCTAGTGTAGATTAAAAAAAAATAATGTTTAATTTACTTTTTTTTTAAATTTACGATTTTCACGTGTCTACACGGTAAAAATATTTTTCTTGAATAAATTGTTTTACCTTAAAACAATTTGTTTTCAATTAAAATATTTCTCTTTAGTTCAACGCAGCGGTTAATCTTGACATGAGACTTTATTTTGCTTCTTTAATTATTTTGTTTCAGTATACTCCATTTTGTAATAAAGCAAATTGTCTTCATATAAGTAATATTTTGCTCCCGGGGGAAACGGTGCCTTAGATTAATTTAATACCAATTTATAATAAAACAATTTCTGTTTCACACTAAAATAAAAGGCAAGACATTTTTTATTCTAAATCAAGAAAATATTCTCTTGGTGAATAGTAAAGCACAACATATTTTACTTCAAAGCAATTTGCTTTGATCTAAGACAATTTTTTTTGCCGTGTAAGCTTATATTTTAACAGTAAAAAATAGACTTTTTAATTTAATTTTTTTTCAAAATTTATTATCGCGGCTATGTGATCGGAAAGAAATATATTGAACTATATTTAGACAGCAAAATTATTTCTGTAATGGTCACTTTGGACATAGTAACTAAACTCCCCACTAGTTGTCTAATGTGTTCCCTCTCTATTTTTATTTGTATTTATTTTGGAGTCCAAAATGTAGAAGGTACAAAAAATGGACCCGTAGGGAGTTTTGCCTTGCATAACGCAATAGGTTCTAAGCACGTTCTAATATTTCTGTCCAATGTTTATGTTACTGTTTTTGTTGTTTTTTAATCTTGTATCTTACTTGTTTTATTTGTATTTTTAAAAATACTTTTTAAAATAAATATTTTTGCTATGATTCTGTTAGCAGCTACTTTTTAAAAATTTTCCATGCAGTGTCCAATGTGTCCCTTGTACAGGGGAAGTATTGGACAAAAACATATTCTATTATAATTCAAAAATTATTAAATACAAACATTATTTTATAGGTAAGGATGACCCTTATGCTACCCCAGTTTTGGTTTCTGATAGCTTTTATGTTTAATGAAATATTCGAAAAAAACTAAAAAGTGTCCAAACTTACCCCACTCTCCCCTATGGATATACGAGATTGTGACAATACTTAATTCCATTTATTATACATATTTTTTACTTTTATGGCAGTGAAAATTTACAAATAGGGACTTCTAACATCTAATTTTAAATCTAATATTTAAGAATAGGTACTCAGTCTACATGGATCTTACAATTATTTATTTTATTAACTTCTACTAGACATGTTTCTACAGACAAATATTTATAAACGTATTATTACCTGCTATATCGCCAATGCGCACGTTATTAAAAATTAAACTACAAAAATTCGTTCTTTTATCCGCTTCGATAAAATTTTCGGCCCTTTGTTATTTTTTCGTAAGTGCACAACCAATTAATTTTTTTTGTAATCGTTTGTAGGCAAATATCTTTGAAATTGAATCGGTCATTTCAAAAACGACATGAGTCCACTTTTTTCAGAAACTGAGTCTTTTTCAGAGGAATCGACTCCTCAATGGTAAAAGCACGTTCTGAGCAAAAACGAGAGAACAGTCCAGTCCGCACTTAATTTATTGATATATATGCAATAACCGAATTTTTAAGTCTGTGCAAAAATAACACTAGTCCAGGTTTCCAGGTAGTTTTTTCCCTCTCCTCTCCTGTAAAATTAGAGAAATGTAACTCGTGTTGTTTTTAAAATGACCAATTCAATTATTATCTGAACTGGATTTGTTATATAGTTCAGGCCCTACGGGGTCCGATACTGCGTTTAATGATAGAAGCAACACACTTGGTACGGATAGACATAAGACTCTCCCGAACATTTAACGAAAGGGACCCCCCCAACCCTGGCAGGGGGGTGGCTACCCCTCCCCACTAAACGTGCTCTCTGACCGTTTTTTGCTAATACCTCGAAAACGATCAACTTTTATAAAAATATTCTTAAGATCATTTTGCAAGCGGATAAAATTTCCTTTTTAACTATGTACTTTAGAACCCTTTAAAGGGGAAAATGTTTAAACTATGTTTTTTTATTTTTCTCGTGTCATTTTGTATCCTTAACACATTCTTTTTTCAAAAAAGTATTTTTGTTCAAAAACCCATTGTATACAGTTAAATAGTTAGAAATAAAAATAAATGTTTTGGAAGAAATCATCAAATCAAACAAAAATTTTGAACATTCATTTTTGTAACTCTGTAAATAATATGAGTAAAAAAATATATTTGATTAGTATTACCTTAACACTCAATTTTTGAGTTGAATTAATTTAAATTGTGGGGAGGGGGCATTCCCCCTCTCGCCCCCCTCAAAAGTGATTTTTTACAGTATTTTTCTAATTATTTGCAAACTTTTAACTTGGCCAAAAACAATTAAGTTATAGTTATTGAGGCTGACCAGAACTCCTCTCTAACGATGTATAACACGCCCCCCCTTACATCAGTGGCGCACCTTTTATAGGCATTTAAATAAATGGGAGGTGTGGAAAAAACAATATTCTTTTAAGTTTCTTTAATTTTATTGTCCTACATGTCTGGTTTGAAACTTCTTTTTAAGGCTGAAGAAATTTCCTTTCCAACAATGTATATCACTCCCCCCTCAAAGCCGCGGTAGATCTAGCATAGACGCACCAGAAATGGTCACACAACCATGTTGGAACACTTGGTATGAATTTTCAGTATATTCCTCTGAAAATATAACGAGGGGGAACCATTCGCCCACACTTGGGGGGGGGGTTGGTTCCCTCCTAAATGTTTTTTTTACATTTTTTATTAATTGGTATATCCAATTTGACCATTTTTGAGGCGTCTATGCAAAATCTACTGCTGCGTTGAAGGGGGGAGAGATGTACATCGTTGGAAAGTAAATTTCTTTGGCTTTAAAAATAAGTTTTAAAACCAGACATGTGAGACAGTAAAATTTAGGAAAATTAAAAAAAAATTCACTCCTCTCATTTATTTAAATACCTTTAAAAGGTGCGTCACTGATGTAAGAGGGGCGTGTTGTACATCGTTAGAGAGTACTTGCAGCCTCAATAATTGTTACTTAGTGAAAAAATAAACAAATGTATTTTTTGAAAATAATGGGTAAAAATTTGTATAAAATAGTAAAACATAAAAACTAATAAAAATAAAATAATCCATAAGAAAAGTAAAATAATAATAATAATAATAATAATAATAATAATAATAATAATAATAATAATAATAATAATAATAATAATAATAATAATAATAATAATAATAATAATAATAATAATAATAATAATAATAATAATAATAATAATAATAATAATAATAATAATAATAATAATAATAATAATAATAATAATAATAATAATAATAATAATAATAATAATAATAATAATAATAATAATAATAATAATAATAATAATAATAATAATAATAATAATAATAATAATAATAATAATAATAATAATAATAATAATAATAATAATAATAATAATAATAATAATAATAATAATAATAACCCAAACCCGTGTGGTGGCGGGTTGAAAAAGAATACCACCTCGGTAAGTCCTGCCTGGCGTAAAAGGCCCCTAAAAGGACAACCGCTGTCCGGGATAGCACCCCGAACAACGAGTAAAAATTGTCGCTATAAGGACTCGACGAAATCGCTACTCGGGCGTGGCGGGGGCTCAGGCTGACCCCGTTCGGAACCGCCCCGATGACCAGCCTGTTGCAGGAATCAGTGGAATCGGTGCTGCTGACCTGCAAATGGCAAACACCGAAGCAATGAACAGGAATCAAGAAACATCACCCCGTAGAGATGCTTTGGAAGGTCGAAGACATCCAACCACCCTACAGGGCAAGCTACGACAGAGAACAAAATGGACGGATGAAATGAATGAGTTTATATACCGTAGCTTCCTTGTCTTAACTGAGTTAGAGACAAAACCAACCAAATACAGTAAAGAACTACATGCACTTGTTACGAATCAATTTCCAGAACTACGACAAAAAACTGTCCAAAACATTCTAGACCAAAAACGTGCAATCCTAGCAACGAACAAGATATCACCTGAAGCAATGGACAGAATAAAAAACGAAGCTAGAAGAGAACTTGGGATAAATCCTACAACACCGCCGAGAAACCCAATCCATGTCCAAGAAGCTCAAGAAGAACCCTCTGATGAAGAACGACACATCGAGAACTGTTTTGAGGAAACCTATATGAAGTACTACGGAACGACACCAAACCTAAGACCGAAGCTCCCAAAATTGAAAACAAAGATTACGCCGAAGGCGAAAATTATTATTAACCAAATCAACAATATAATTAGAAATAAATCAAAACAGAACGACGACATCACAACGATCCACAACCTTGTTTATATAGGAGCAGCAACCGCGTCAGGTCTTATACAACAGAAAACACCAAAAAAACAACAAAACAAAGAAATCTCAGAAAGCCAGACAATGCCACCATGGGAACGGAGAATCAGCAACCAAATAGATGAGCTACGCGCAAAAATAGGAAGGCTAATAAAAACACAAGAACCAACAGCAAGTAAGAAACTAAAAAACAAAGCCCAAAACATTATAAAAGAACATCAAAATGAAGAAAACAAAAATATCATTGAGATCTTAGACTTGCTCAAACAGAAACTTGCTGCGAAGTCAAAAAGACTAAGACGACTAAAGGAAAGCAACCAACGCAGACAACACAATAAGCAATTCAACGAAGATGAAAGAAAATTCTACAGGGGTCTGAACGAACAAAAGGAAAACAAACAGCAAAACGAAGACCCGGATAAAGAAGAAACTAAAACTTACTGGAGCAATATATGGTCACAAGAAAAACAACACAAACAAACATCGAAATGGATTAAAGAAGAAAAAACGAAGATGCAAAACAAAAAACAAATGAACAATCACACCGTAACAACTGAAGATGTAAAGAAAGCCATCAAAAAAACACACAGTTGGAAATCACCAGGAAAAGATGGAATACACAATTTCTGGTGGAAACAATTCACACATACACACAACAGAATAGCAGCACTATTTTCTAAAACTTTACAAGGAGAAGCGGAGACTCCAGAATTCATGACCGAAGGCATTACGTATCTACTGCCCAAAACAACACCCACAAGCAAAAGCCCAGATAAATACAGACCAATAACCTGTCTACCAACTATTTATAAAATATTCACATCTATCCTTACAGAAAAGATATATGGTCACCTGATCGAAAATAACATGCTAGCTATAGAACAAAAAGGATGCAGACGAAAAACCAAAGGGTGTAAAGAACAACTGATCATAGACACCATCATAACACAACACAAAAAGAAAGACAAAAAGTCGCTATATACCGCATACATAGATTACAAAAAAGCTTTTGACAGCGTCCCACACACCTGGCTACTTGAAGTCTTAGAAATCTACAAAATTGACCCGTATATCTTAAACACCCTCAAAGTATCAATGGAAAAATGGAAAACAACACTAAGTATAAACACAACTAAATCCAAATTCACAATCGATAACATTGAAATAAAACGAGGTATCTTTCAAGGCGACGCGCTTAGCGCACTATGGTTTTGTATGTCAATAAACCCACTATCAAACATGCTGAATAAAACAAAGAAAGGCACAACCATAGGAAACACCATCATTAGTCACCTTCTCTATATGGATGACCTTAAAATGTATGCAGACAACAAAGAAAACATTGAAATGCTTATCAAAACCACCAAAACGTTTAGCGAAGACATCCATATGGAATTCGGACTAGATAAATGTCGAATAAACGCAATGGAAAGAGGTAAATGGAAAAAACATGAAGGATATGACATAGGTGCAGAAAAGGGACAAATAGAAGGAATGGAAATAGACGAACTTTATAAATACCTAGGATACCAACAAGCTAGAGGAATAGATCAAAAAGAGAGCAAAGCGACACTAAGAAACCAATTTAAAGAAAGAGTACGGAAAATATTGAAAACGAAACTCAACAGCAAAAACACATCAAAAGCGATAAACACGTACGCGATATCAATCCTCACATACAGCTTTGGAGTACTTAATTGGACAGACACAGAACTTGAAGAGCTCAACAGAGACATCCGCACTCTAGGCACAAAATTTTGCAAACATCACCCTCGCAGCTCAATAGAAAGAGTAAACATACCACGAGAAAATGGAGGACAAGGTATCACAGACATAGCAAAACACAATGAAAAACAAATAAAAAATCTAAGAAAATACTTTATTGATGAAAACTCAAATAACCAAACATACCAGGCTCTAAGAAAACTAGACAACAAACTAACTCCACTGAACCTAGCAGATAACAATATCGAGGAACCTGCAGAAGATAACATAGAAGAGAGATGGAAAAGAAAAGAGCTACACGGACGCTACCCAGCAATACTGGCGCAACAACATATCAACAAACATGCTTCTTTTATGTGGCTGAAACTAGGATACCTATTTCCCGAAACAGAAGCATTTATTATAGCAATCCAAGATCAGGTTGTTGCAACACGAAACTATAAAAAATACATAATGAAAGAACACATCCCAACGGATAAATGTCGAATGTGCGGGAATCAAACCGAGTCCATCGACCATATAATAAGCGGTTGCCAAACAATGGCTCCAAAAGAATATACGAAAAGACACGACAACGTTGGGAAAGTGATCCACCAAGAACTCCTAAAGCTAAACACTGAACTAACAGAAACAACTCCCTATTATAAGTACAATCCAGAAAGCGTTATCGAAACTGAAAACTATAAGATATACTGGAACAGAGAGATAGTAACAGATATACCCATACAGCACAACAAACCAGACATGGTGTTTACAGACAAAAAATCCAAGCATACTTACCTGATAGACTTCTCCGTTCCACTAGCTACAAACCTGCAAAAGAAACACACAGAAAAAATTAATAAATACCTACCTCTCGCAAATGAAATAAAGGACATGTGGAACCAGGAAAGAGTCACCATTGTACCAATCATAATAGGAGCAACTGGAGAAATCCCGCATACCCTCTTAGACAGTCTTAAGACGCTGAACCTAAAAGAAAAAATTTATCATCAGTTGCAAAAAATAGTACTCATTGAAACTAGTGGAATTGTCAGACGAGTACTGAACGACAACACCACAAGTCATTAAATAAAACTTACCTGTTTTCTTGCATCTAATGCCGAAAAAGGTAAGAAGCCATATCCAGATACGTCTGTGGAACCTGAAAATAATAATAATAATAATAATAATAATAATAATAATAATAATAATAATAATAATAATAATAATAATAATAATAATAATAATAATAATAATAATAATAATAATAATAATAATAATAATAATAATAATAATAATAATAATAATAATAATAATAATAATAATAATAATAATAATAATAATAATAATAATAATAATAATAATAATAATAATAATAATAATAATAATAATAATAATAATAATAATGTCTGGCCGGAGCACATACTGCAGCCAGCATTATTAACTCCGCTACGGGTAACGACGTAAGACCCGTACAGCCAGTGTCGCCTGCAGGGGGGCCGTCAGGCCACGGGTCGCAACCCCGCAGACCCCAGTGACCGGCACGTAGGGCCAGCAACTCTACTGACCGTGATTAAAACAGCTCCTGTAACAAGAAGTCAAGCCTCGGATGCTAGTAGAGCGGATGCCGCCTCTACTAGCAGGGCACAGCGGCATCTAGCCGGTAATGGTGAAGCAAGTGGCACCATCCGGCGAATTGGAACCACAAGGCCTGCAACCCCAGAGTAACAACCCTCGCTGGAAAGCTTGGACATGCCAGATAGGACAAGTCCCGCTCAACGCATCCAAAGGGTAAAACCAACCCCAAGGATAGAGGGTAGGCGTATGCGCTGGTCCAGAGCACTGAACACAGAGCTAATGTGCGCATACTACCAAGTGACAAAAGGGGAAACGGACATGACTGGATACCGTGATAAACTGGAAGAACTATGGAACGCGGAACATCAACAGCTAACACTCCCAGCACAGCGCCTAGCTGATCAAATACGATCGATCCTGAGACGTAAAGCTCTGAGCGAAGCGGAACTGGATGACCTCAAAAGTGATTGGCGAAGGCAAGCGATCAGACGATCCGTCCGCCGTTCAAGTGTGGCACCGCAAACACATACCAATGAAGAAAACCTACAAGAACAAACACCAGAATTAGTAGAAGATCTCACAGAAATTCAAGACCTATTGAGAGAAACGGACCTCAAGCTACGAGGTATTCCCATACAAGACAGACCGGCACTCCCAAAATTGATCCTAAATCAAGAAATACTTACCATGGTAGAGAAAATTAATAGGGCCCTCAACGAAATCATCCCCTCGGAATCACTGCTGGATATCTGCCATGCAGTCTACTGTGCGGCTCATGCTGTCTGCTCTATGTATGGCACCAAACCTAAAAACAAAAAGCCAGAAAATAAATCGCCCACAAAAAATATTCCGCCATGGCAGCGGCGCATAGAGGGCAGAATAAGCACCATACGTGGAGAAATAGGCATTCTGCACACTTACCTAAACTCTGAAAGCAGCCAAAAAGTCCAAAAACACGCGAAAAACTATGCCAGACGTGGCAAAATCAACCTGCGTGGACCATCATTCCAGCAGGATCTTCGAAAGCATCTGGATGGCCTAAAACAAAAGATAAAAGCCTTAGGGAATAGGATCAGAAGATACCGGCTAAGAAGCCGCAGATATCAAGAAAACAAATTGTTTGTAAAGGATCAAAAAGCATTTTACAGACAATTACAACAAAACAGAGAGGGTATCACACAAATATTACCTGAAAAAGAAGATATGCAGAGATTTTGGAGGGACATATGGGAGCAGAATGTCACTCACAATGATAGGGCATTCTGGATCGCGCAGGAAATAAAATCTTACGAAGCCAGTGAACAAATGGTTCAACCCGAAATAAGGAAAGCTGATATCACTGCTGCAACCAACAAGATGAAAAATTGGACTGCACCTGGTGTCGATCACATTCACAACTACTGGTGGAAAGCACTCACTGAAACACACCAAGTAACAGCAGATAAATTTGCTGAAGCAATCCTGGACCCTTCAAATATACCTGCATATTTTACTCTCGGAATTACCCACATGCTACCCAAAAGCGGAGACAATAAAGATCCTAAAAACTATCGGCCTATTACTTGTTTACCGTCTATCTACAAACTCTTAACATCAATCATTTGTACAAAGATCACACAGCACATAAACGCAAACAACATACTTGCATGGGAACAAAACGGATGCAAGCAAAAAGCACGTGGATGTAAGGAACTTCTTGTAATCGATAACATTATAACTAGACAAGCAAAGTTAAAGAAAAGAAAACTATCCATGGCATGGATCGATTACAGGAAGGCCTTTGACTCAGTTCCTCATTCTTGGCTAGTAAAAGTGTTGGACATTTATAAAATCAACCCACAAATTACTGCACTACTAAAACACTTGATGGCCACATGGCGAACCAGTCTCAATCTGCAAGTCTACAAAACAGATGAGATTAAAATCAATAGAGGCATTTTCCAGGGTGACAGCCTCAGCCCAATCTGGTTCTGTCTAGCGCTCAACCCTCTAAGCGATATGCTAAATAAGAGCGGAAACTCATACGCGCTGGACAAAGAAACAAAAATATCCCACGCGTTTTACATGGATGACCTTAAAGTATATGCCAAAAATCCTCAACAACTGCAGAGCTCCCTAGAACTGATTAAGGCGTTTACCAATGCGATTAAAATGGAAATGGGGCTAGAAAAGTGTGCAGTAGTTCATATAGACAGAGGAAAAGTCATGCAGACCGAAAATATGACACTGATGGACAACGTCACAACCATCCCTGCCTTGGGCCCCGAGGACACCTACAAGTACTTGGGCTTTCAGCAAGGTCTTAGCATTGACAAAAAAGCTAACCAGGAAAGAATAATATCAGCGTTCTTTAAACGGATTAATTTGATCTTAAAAACTCAGCTGAACGCCAAAAACAAGATACAGGCAATCAATGGGTGGGCAGTACCAGGGTTGGCGTACTCATTTGGTGTGATAGATTGGACGCATACAGAAATCCAACACTTAGACAGGCAAGTGCGAACAAGGCTTACGAAATTTAGGATACACCACCCTAAATCTGCGATTGAGCGTTTATACATCTCCAGAAAAGAAGGTGGACGTGGAATATCTAACCTCGAAAGCATGCTATTTGACGAAACACAAAACCTAAGAAAATATTTCAAAAATAAAAACTTACCTTTTTACCGATGCCTGCTCACTGTTGATGATGGATACTCTGCTTTAAATCTCGCTGACGGGGAACCTGAAAGAAAAAACGACTACATTAATACAATGAAAGAAACATGGCAAGGAAAAGTGTTACACGGTAGATACTACAACTCACTACACCAGGAAGATGCGGATTTCAAAACTTCGAATACTTACCTTACGCAAGGGTATCTATTTGCAGAAACCGAGGGAGCGCTCCATGCAATCCAGGATCAAGTGGTGGCAACCCGGTGTCATCAGAAACACATCTTCAAAATGGACATCCCGAACACCCGCTGTAGACACTGTAATAAAAAGCAGGAGACAATTCAGCACCTAATATCTGCTTGTAACCAATTAGCCCCTACAGCTTATTTAAGCAGGCATAACAGCATGGGAAAGGAACTTCATTTGGCTATGCTTCAAAGATTAAACTTAAAAACAGGAAAAATACCAGGATATAAACATCATCCTTTAAATATAGTAGAAAATGAGTGTCACAAAGTCTACTGGGATACCTCAATAACAACAGACCGAGAAGTTCAACATAACAAACCGGATATGATCTTGCTAGACATCAAAAACCAATCTGCAGTCATAATTGACTTCTCTGTACCGCTGGACGAAAACCTGGGAAAATCATATAGGGACAAAATAAACCGGTATCGCCCGCTAGCGGATGAGATAAAAGAATTGTGGGATCTAACAAAGGTGGAAATTAAACCAATCATAATTTCCGCCAATGGCTTAGTGCACATTAAAGTAATAAAACACCTAGAAGAGCTAAACTTACCCCGACATATATGCAGTCTGATGCAGAAAGCAGTAATTCTTGGCACAACTGCAATTGTCCGAAGAACACTAACCCCTTAGTCACGTCGGTTTATACCTTGACGCAACAGCGTCCGGTTGAAACTGAGCTGCACCACTGAAAGACGTGTGAAAAAAAATAAAAAATAATAATAATAATAATAATAATAATAATAAAAACAATAATACACTATAAATAAAAAATTTCTTCCAGACCAGACTCAGGCTTAATTTTGCCTAAAATTGAAGCGGCATTACTCCCCGAGGCCTATCCGTTGGGAGATGAATCTACGAACTTTTTGATGTTCACTTTTTTTACTGATGTCATTAATCAAGTTCTTAGCTTCCTCTCCACACGGGCCCAATGTCTCAACAATAAAGGGTACAAATAAGAAACGATCTTCTAATTCTTTATATTTCTCCCTCTTTTGAACTTCTCCAAGGTGAGCTGCTTCCCCAGATTTTACTGAAGTTTTGTTTGTGTAGGAATCTTAGTTGTTTTTTGCCAAATTAAAAGTTTGCAAATAATTGGGAAAATACTATAAGAGAGCACTTTTGAGGAGGATGAGAGAGGAGACCCCCCACCCCCACTTTAAAGAAGGTCAACTAGAAAAAGTCAGTTTTAAGTTATTACTAACTAAAAATAATTTTTTACTCACTCTTATATTTTATTTACTGAGTTACAAAATGAATGTTCAACATTTCTGTTTGATTTAAGGATTTCTACAAACACATTTATTTTTATTTCAAAGCAGCTATTTAAAAAAAATATGTCTAGCTTAATAAGTATTTAACTGTATACAATGGACCTTTAACCAAAAATAACCAAGTTTAGAAAAACATTTCCAAACTAGTAAGAAACTTTCATTTTAAAATTTCTATTGGAGAACTTGGCTTTACTTTTATCTCAATTGTTTTTGCGGAATACCATGTTCGCGTACTTGGTACTCTCTGGCGTTCCTGAAAGTGAGCAATCGGATATTTTCATAATTTTACATTTATAAGGAAGTGAATTAAAATTTTGGTGTTTTTAAATATTTTCCTATAGTTTTATCATAGTTCCTATCAGTCTTCCAAAGCTCAGCTCTCTAGCGTTTTTTTAAACTTTCCATTTATAAGTTAATTAAAATTTTAGGGATTTTTAATTTTTTTATATAATTTTATTATAGTTCCTATCGGTCTTCCAAAGTTCAGCTCTGTAGCGTTCCTGGAAGTGGGCAATGTTGCTTTTACATAAGTTTACGTTTATAGAGGAGGGAAGTAAAAAATTTTGGTGTTTTTTAATTTTTTCTTATAGTTGTCTCATAGTTCCTATCAGTCTTCTAACGCTCACCTCTCTAGCGTTTCTGAAAGTGGGCAATGTTACTTTTACATAACTTTACATTTATAGGGGAAGGAAATTAATTAAAATTTTGGGGTTTTGAATTTTTTTCTATAGTTTTATCATAGTTCCTATCGGTCTTCCAAAGCCTACCTCTCTAGCGTTTCTGGAAGTAGGCAATGTTACTTTTACATAAATTTACATGTCTAGGGGAGGGTAGTAAATTAGAATTTTGGGGTTGTTTGATTTTTTCGAAGGGTTTGGTCATAATTTCTATCAGTCTGTCAAATTTCAGCTTTATAGCATGTCTGGAAGTACGGTAGAATTTTGATGATCTATACATGAGTGAGTGGCAGTTTCGACGTTTTTTGAAATTTCGTAACTATTTTACTACTTTATGGAAGTCCATGAAGCTTGGAGGGGTTGCTAATTCTATGAAGATCTACGACTGTGTAAAGCTTGAGTTTTGTAGCCCTTTCCGAAGTAGTGTTTTAGGTAGGTCAGATCTTACTATTTTATAACTATTTTGGACGAGTAAGTAGAGTGAAACCAGAATAGGATGGGTACAATCGCATGTTTTAAAATAATAATTGATGAATGTAATAATTTTACATATTTTATAATAAAAGACTTAAAATCGCTTTTAATACCATACGAAATAATTCATTTCTACAAATAAGGCGTTTGTTAATTTTTTTGCAAATAGTACGGCGAAACTACTCCATCATTAGGCCACATTGGTTATTTTGTAGACTTAAAAAAAACTTATGAAATAAATATTTGGTTTTCTTTTGTGTAACTTATAATGCGAAAATAATAATAAAGTAGTTTTAGAATTATAGCGTTAGTTTAAAAACCCTGCCGGGTCATTCCCACTCTTTCCTATTTGTGTAAGAAAAATAAATTGTACAAAAAACGAAAAAGGTTCTTTTTGGAAAAAATAACGCCGCAGAATAAAATATTATTTAAAATACTTCTTAAGGAATAAATAAGCCAAAAATTTTTGGAAAAAATCACACAAAATATAAAAGATTTGCTGCGTTTGAAAAGTATAAGTGCCGGATGTCGTAAGAAATTTTTACGGGCTTGTGTGTTTGCCTTTGATAAATTATGCTCATTTCGTTTGGAGAAGGCCAGCTCGGAGCTTCGGAAGTAAGCCCCCCTAATTGCGCCCCTAACGAAAATGCATCACAAAATATTTAGATATATTCTTGTTTATATAAACATTCCCTTAGATAAACATTCTCTTAGATAAACATTCTCAGGTTGTAAAATCTTTTTAAAAAAACTTAGAGCGCACGGGAACTACACTGCAGCGGAACTGCACGACATGACGCAGCCACATTTTATTTAATAAAATTTGAATTACACGGCACGGCATTATAAATTAAAATCGTCGTGTCGCGCAGTTTCGCAGTCTAAGCTATAAACCCCAAATTTTATTTATTAAGTTACTGGCTTATAAAAGTTCAAGCCAGCCAATAAAAGCATTCAACATTGCAAATGCACATGTATCCACGATTTTTTGATATGTTGCTAGTATCCTTGAGGGTAGTTTACACCTAAGTTTGCAACCCCGAAATCCCTGTGCTACTCCCGAGGGACTCGAAAATCATGAAATTTTTTTAGATTTAAAAATAAATACCTCAACAAATTTTTTTTTGGCTATTTACGCTTTATGCTTTTGCAAAGTCCCCCAAATTCTCTATAATCTGAGCATAACTCTAGCTTCCTAGGATCATTGGTTGCAGAGATACGTGTGGTCTAAAATATGCAGTTTTTTACAAAAACTAAAATTTTACCGGTTGGTTCTTTTTCTACGCCTCGTGCTGGCTAAACTAACCCGGCCTAGAGAAAAGTGATATGGAAGGAATTTATAGAACATTCTATTAGCTTTAACACAAGACTAAAGTTGAGCCTCTAGGTATTATAGTTTAGGCAAAAACACATCGATGTTCGATCGAAAACAAAAAACCCCATTGGACTAAATACATATGGAATCTATAGTATTAGCCCACAGCCTCTTTCTTCTACTTTTTGATAAATATTTTATAACATCTGTTTTAGCCAATTACTAAGTGATGGGAGCCAATACTGCCTGTCCTGTTAACAGATACAAAATGCTAAAAAGGTAGAATATCAAAATATTTGTTTTATTCTGAACGGGTTAAGCTAGAGTACTGAATTTTCAGTTGTCAAAACAAATTACATATATGGCCCCTAGTGGGCGTATGGGGGCAAAATGTGTTTTTAGATTATCTCTGATATCTTCTAGACTATTACACCTGTACATTTAGGTCTCACTAAATTAGAAGCTCAGACAATTATCAATAGGCCTGCTATATAAAAAAAAATTCAACGCTGTTAGTAAGGCCCCTAATTACAGATAATGTTTTTGTCATTTATGATAAAAATAAATGGATCTATGACAGATCTGATACTTTCCTATTAGCACACTTCAAGTAAAGCTATGATAATCAGCCTTGAAAACCGTTTTTTTTAATATCTCAGAAACTAAAGCTCCTACGTAGTTTTTGGTTATAACACAAATTATTGAGCTAAATACTTTATAACCTGTAATCAACTTTTGATCAAACTTCACAATCATAAGTCATTTTTACCTTCCTAGCCCACGTAGCAATGGCTAGAGAAGGTATTATTATCGACAAAAATGTGTTATTAACACGTAACACGATAGCTCCTAAACCGCTAAACCGATTTTCATAAAAGTTTTGGGTAAAATATTGTTCGACACTCTTACGAGCTGATTAGATTTTAATGAAAATCCATTATTGCTAATGACATTTTTTTGACAATTAAAACCTTTAAAAAATGCTAACTTTTTAACCCAGCATCGTATCAATACATTGTTTTCGGAATATAGTAGACTATATTTTGCTCAAAAATTCGTGTTGTAACCAAAAACTTCGTAGGAGCTTAGTTTCTGAGATATTTACAAAAAACAGTTTTTAAGACTAATATATTATCATAGCTTCACTTGAAGTGTGATAATATAGGAGGCTAGCTAGGAAGGTATTATGGATCCATTTATTATTTTATAAGCCTGTAGGTAATTATATAAATTACCAATTAAGTGAGACCTAGATGTACAGGTGCAATACTTTAGCAGATATAAGGGATAATCTAGAAACACAGTTTGCCTCCATACGCCGTCTAGGGGCCATAAATGTATTTTTTTTACAACTGCAGAATCACCACTAAAAGGTGGATATGCGAGCCAAGTTTGATTACTTTGGTATAAATCGTTAACAATTTAAAAAAAAATTAAATTGTTGGGATTAGTAGTCGATCAAAACAGGTGTTAAAAACCTTCATTAAAAAGCCACGGAGGCTCTTCTATGACGCTGTGGCTACTGACCAATATGTATGTATCAACGAGTATATAAATATCTTTAAAAAACGATTTTTTAACGTGTCAAAAATACAAAGGAAAAATAGAAACAATGTGAGCGAGTAAATTCTATGTTATTTTTCATTTCTGTTTTTTTAGAGTAATTTTTTTCAGTATTCACTTTTTTTATATTGTGGTATTTTTTTCTATGTTAACTAAAAATAAATTGGTAATTTTTTTTTTAAGTCACAAGCTTTTATAAAATGCACTAAAAATTAAAAAATAATTTTCTAACATTCTAATATTATCATAATAATAAAAGCGATGGCCGACTGATGGAAATCTTGACGATGTTAGCACGATAAGATATCCGTATCAATTAAATATCACTATTTGCAAAAATCACTGTAGCAGAAAAATGCAGAGGTACCAAACCCACCCAACCCGACCTAAGATACCCCAGCATTTCTCTGACATAGGTATGGCAATGGCATAACATTGCGACACATCAAACATATCTTTGATGACCTGCTATGTTGAATATTCTTTAAGTGTTTAGGTCACAACTTTAGATTAACTTATGCTTTGATTTGCGGCCATCGCTTTTATTATTATGATGATATTAGAATGTTAGAAAAAGCTTGTGACTTAAAAAAAAAAAATTACCCATTTATTTTCTACTTTTTAGTCTCAGCTATCTACTCTATTAAATGAAAATATTTGTTCAATAACAGAACAGAAGAGTTTATTTCAGATTATAATGAAATCGCTGATCGTGAGTTGTTTGGAAACTCATTTTTCTATTGGGGGAAGGAGAGGGTGGGGGTAGAGGTAGAAATATATTTTTTGTTTGGGCTGTATTGCCATCGGACCTTTATGCATATACCAAATTTTATAAAAGTCATTTGAAGTGAAATGTGTCAAAAACGCATTTTTTATGGAAGGGGGTTGATGAACATTTTTTTATTATTGTTGTATTGTCATCGGACCACTATATGTATACCAAATTTCATCCAAATCGGATAATGGGAAGTATGCCAAAAACGCATTTTTCTATAGATGGGGGTGGGGGTAGGAGTGGTCGGATTTTTTTTTCAGTGTTATATTGTCATCGGACCACTATATGTATACCAAATTTCATCCAAATCGGATAATGGGAAGGGTGTCAAAAATGCATTTTCTATGGAAGGGGGTGGGGGTAGGGGTGGGAGGATATTTTTCAATATTGTTGTATTGTCATCGGACCACTATGTGAAAACCAAATTTCATCCAAATCGGATAATGGGAAGTGTGTCAAAAACTCATTTTTCTATGAAAGAAGGTGGGGGTAGGGGTGGGAGGATATGTTTTTCTTAATATTGTATTGTCATCGGATCATTATATGTATACCAAATTTCATCCAAATCGGATAACGGGATGTGTGTCAAAAACACATTTTTCTATGGAAGGGGGTGGGGGTAGGGGTGGTAGAATATTTTTTCTTATTGTTGTATTATCGTCAGACCACTATGTGTATACCAAATTTTATCCAAATCGGATAACGGGAAGTGTGTCAAAAACACATTTTTCTATAGAAGGGGTAGGGGTGGGAGGATATTTTTTTCTTAATGTTGTATTGTCATGGGACCACTATGTGTGTACCAAATTTCATTCAAATCGGATAATGGGAAGTGTGTCAAAAACGCTTCACAATATTTGATAGTTAGATAGTTAGACAGAACATCTGAAGTTAAATATAAGCTTGTAAAAATCCAGAAGCTTTTTGCGCCTCCCAGCTTTACAGCTCACGGGCCGCCACTGGTGAATTCTTTCTAGTTAAAAAAAACACGTTTTTCTTGCAACTATGTTTCATAAACGACTTTGTTTGTCGGAATTTTTACGAACTTCTTATTATGACTTCCATTATGTCTTAACAATGGAATACTTTATAACAAAAGAAAGTAAAATTTTCCAAATTAATTCAATTCTTTGTCGTTTTGAATAAAATATTTTAATATACCTTAGCCTCGCGTAGTGAGTAGGTATGGAAATGGCAAAATGTTAAACATTAAGTGACAAATAAAGATTTATTTAATAGTTAAATTACACTTTATAAATGGAAATGCCCTAATTTACCCTAAGTAACTTGTTAGGAAATATTTAGAAAATGGAAGGTCAAGATCAACATTGGGTCAAACTTCTTTGAATTTTTTTGTTGGAACGGAAAACTGTTCAAAATAATTTCTTTTGGAAATTTGTTAAAAAACATTTTCTAACGGAAATTTTTTGAAGAACATTTTTTCTGAAAAGGAAGTTTTTCAAAAACAGTTTTTTTTGGAAACATTTTCTACAAAATTTTTTTCTTTAAAAACAATTATTAAAAAAAAAAACTTTTTTTATTTATTTTTTTACCTATATACATATATCCAGAGACAAGAGATATTTAAAAAAAATTGTTTTAATGGACAAGGTAGGATACGTTTGCGATCAATTGACAAAGGTTAGGATAACAACGATTTCGACTTTTAAAAGAAAGCTAATTTTGGGAAATACTTTTTTGAAAAACTCTGATTCAAATTTTTGAACAAATTTGCGTTCAAAGAAATTGTTTAAAAATTGAACAACCATTGAAGATAATATTTTTGAACAAATTTTCGTTGACTTGAAAATATTCTCAGTGGTCTAAAAACGTAAGAAAGAGAATTTTAGGTAAGTAAACTGAAATGAGAGGGTGACGGATGAGCAGGTTAAAAAATCCGTTTACGCTCCTATTTTTAGTCGCCTTTGATTTACGTGAAAAAAGGAGAGTTTTCATCGGGAAATTCTTCTTATGATAAAATAATAACTTGCGGCTTTTCGAAATCAGCTTAACAGTAGTAGTATTGGAGGGTGAACCACAGGTCCGACAAGTAAGATTTTGCCAAGGGCCCGATCTGTCCCTTAACCTACTATCTGTACTTCCGTTCGATGTCCAGGTAGCTCATTGGGCCTTCCTGTTCTTTTTCAAAGTCCAGTATGTCGGCCCATTTGAATAAGTGCAGCTCTTCCTCGCTCAGGGTTGGTGATGTCTCTTTTTCCTGACCACAGGCGGGCAGGTAGGGTCATTCTTTACTCCTGTACGTGTCACGTGCGTACTTAACCAGTTATGTCCAGTTAGAATAACTGTCAGCACTCCGAGGTCTTTTCGTGTCCTTCCCATATACGTAAATATTACGTATATAGTCCTTCCCAGCATCTGTCTAAGTCTTGTCGCTTTTGGTCAGTTTGCTACTGCAATCAATTCCGATTTCCCAGTAACTTGACAGTGCGTCCTGGGCTTATTTGGTGAGTCTGTTTTGCAGTTGTCTTTTTGTCACGCCCAGGGGTGCATTCATTATTAACGCCGTGTACACCGGACGCGCCCGGCATTACTTTTTGCCCGTTCCCAATTGACGCCACGCGCGTCCGGATGAAATTTCCATTTATGATGCGGTTGCTGGCTTGGGTGCGCACAGCGGAAGGCGAAATGACGTTCACGATTAACACACGGCGAACAACCATTTATCTACCTCGATTAATTGGGTAAAATTTAACTTGTCGCGCATGTGCATAGCGAAGATGAAACATATGAGAGCAAATTCTAACCCAACTTTACTCCTTTTTTTGTCAAAATTATTATTTTCTTAAATTCCATCAGTGTTTGGGCACTTAAAGCCTAATTTCCAGTTAAGCGTGTCCACCCTGAACGCATCATATGACGAAACAAGGATTTTTACCGGTATTAAATGCAGCGTAACCTGATGCGGTTTTAAATTAAAGTGGGCACGCATGGGTGGAAACCGGCTATAAGATGCCCTTTTCAACCCACTTACATAATGTGGTTTATCCGAGGGTTTATCCCTTGCCATGGGCAGTTATACTTTTGTGACATTTCCAACCTCTTTGTTTATCATGTGCATAATAACAGCAATAAAAGCAAGAAAAATTCTGAAAAACGGCATGCCTTTGAGTTGTTTATGTCTGTGCGTTTTTTTTTGTCAAAATACAGTCAGCATGTTTTTATTTAAAACAATGGTAGTTTTACCTTTAATTTTATACCAACATGACATATCCATTTAATTTTTGAAATATTTCTGGTTATGAAATATCTTTATCATGTCAAAGTCACATAAGTGTAACTGCTTATTAGAAGCCAAGTTTTTCACTTAACTTCAAATTGATTAAGAATATTAATATCATATTATGTCAAAACAAATACAAAAGGAACCTCTTTGTTGTTACAACATTCTAGTACAATTTTTGGTCCCTTCAAAGTATAACATAAATTGGGTTCATTTTTTAAATCTGTGTTATTGGCGGAAAATTCCTGTCGATGTAAATCCGCCAATAAAAAATATAAAATTGACAAATGACAGACAGAAGACGTCCGGTGAACGCCCGGCGCGTTTGGGTAAAATCACAAGTTAAATTGTAACCCGAATCATGAACGCACTCCAGAAGTGGCTCTGGGCTTACATAGGGGGTTCCTGCTTCGATCCGCACGAGTTCGTCCGCCTTCTCGTTGCCCGGTGCTCCCGTATGCTCTAGAAAAGTTTAACAACTTTCACTAATAATATTGGTTTTGTGCTCCGTATTTTTTTAATTTACAGCTTTGTGTACCAATGAATAAAGATAAGACTAGTAACCACGTAGGAAAAGCTAAATTTTCAATAAAATATTTATTTGTTTCGTTTTAAAATATATTTTCTTTAGGTTGTAGCCTAAGTTTTTAAAATAACCTTCATTTTAAGTATCACCTCAGCTGTTGGTGGTCCAGGAGAAAGAGGCTTCCGAACATATACAGTTGTGCTCATAAAAATCCGAACACAGAAAATTAATTTGAGTAATTTAAGAGTTTTTGGTTGTAAATCCAGCTTGTCTTTCATTATTACGAGAACCGTTATAATTATCGTTTTACTGCTCGACAGAAAAAATGAAATGACCCAAAATATTTTTTTTATATGCGGAATTTTTATAAGCACATCTGTACTTTATTTTTTGATCCGGTAAAAAATAGCAAAAAAAAAAATTTATATCGGTGCATTTTAACTGCATACAGTGCTCAATTTGAAAGGTCAGGTCTGTTAACAACTGCAAAAAATACTTTCTTGCTGCCTCTTTAGACTTTTTTCTATGAAAATCCTGGGTCTGCCACTGCTATATACATTTTAGGCAATTTTCAAAAAGTAAAAATAAAATATTTTAACCGCAAATGAAGGCACGATGGTTTTCAATTTTGATTAAATTTTATTATTAACAATTTGCAATATTGCCAAAATAAGCTGCCTACTTGACTAACAATACGATGGAAATTTGGGTTTTGGGATATTCAGAACTTTTAACGAAGAATAATGGTAAATAAGTTTTCCATGAGGAGTTTAATTTCACACGCTTTATTTTATTCATTTTAACTTTTATATTAGTTTTCTTAATTTCAGAATTCCTTTGGGGTTAACTTTTAGCTCTATTTGTTCTTAAAAGCTTACATAGTTTTACTTTTCTCTTAGAAATCTCATCAAAAGTTTGTGGCCTCAAGAAATATCAATCAGAAAGTTTTAATTACAGTTTAATGAAAGAAAATATTTCGGAGACTTATAGCAAAAATAGCATAAGAATTAACTATACATAAAATTGGGCAAAGATAAAATGAAAAGTGGTTTTCCTATTAGGAACCCGAAGGACTCAGCTTTTTTGGGAACCATCTGAAAAACTCAGTGATTTTAATGTTTAAACAAAATAAATGGATCTGTGAACTACTCTCAATCAGATCTAATACCTTCCTAGCTAGCCTATTAGCATACTTTAAGTGAAGTCATTATATATCAGCCTTGAAATTAGTTTTTTGTAAATATCTCAGAAACTGAAGCTCCTACGAAGTTTTTTGGGTATAACACAAATTATTGAGCAAAATGCAGCCTACTACATTCCGAAAACCCCATATTGACGCAATGCCCCATTCAAAAGTTAGAATTAAAAAAAAAATAATTGTCAAAAACTGTCATTAGCATTATTGGATTTTGGCCAAAATCTAGTAAGTTCGTTAGAGTGTCAAACGCTATTTTACATAAACATTTTACGAAAATCCGTTCAGCAGTTTAGAATTTATTATGCTACGGACAGACATACACACACGCATACACACACACATACACACACAGACAGACATCACGACGATATCGCTAAGATAGGTCAAAATACACCCAAATAACACATTTTCGGCGTTATCTCAAAGAAAATTTTTTCGTCGAAAATAATAGGACGGTAAAATTGGTAAGTGCCCTCGACAAGTTAGTGAAAACTGTGCCACCTCTTCTCGAAACCGTTTAGCCCGCATTTGACTTATTCATTACTCTACTTAGCAATCAACTACGAGACTTAAACTTGTCACGTAACAGAGCTAATAATTGGCGAAAGGCAAATTGCAATTCCAAAAAAAGGTATTGTTACCTGGACCAAAAGAAGCTCTTGCACCACAAGTAGAAAAAAAGGGGCTCTGGGATTTTTAAGGGTCAGGTATCAAAATTGATGAAAGTTTCTTAATTTTATTTTAGTTAAATAATCTCTTATTTATTATGGGTGATTCTACTAAAAGTGAGTAATTTTATATTTCCCATTCTCTAACCAACCGTCTAATCCGAAGCAAACCAAACCAAACGAAACCTAACCTAATCAGACCAAACCAAACTGAACCGAACCGAACCTTAGCTAACCTAAATGATATGTCCCTGGCTCTGCCCAACGATCTAATCCGAAGCACACTAAACCAAACCTAACTAAACGAAACCAAACCGAACCTTCATACGCAGGTGGGCGTAGTTTTACCTAAATACAGAAAATAAGGGACATGGGACACTGTGACAATAGATTCAACTTTAATTTGGTAAGTTGGTTTTTGATTTGGGATGCATTGATACCCGGGATGCAATTCGGCCATAAAAATATTTACCTGCCTATTTGCAATATGGTCTTCATCGACTTTAATAAAGACGTAAAGAAGGTACGAAAATTGGAAAAACGTCAAATTTGCCAATCACTTATTTATAATTATCAAAATTCTACGGTAATTCCAGACTCTGTCGCACCAACGCGTAGGGAGCGCGTAGGGACTGCCCCGTTATGCCCAAGTTCACATATTTCCAAAAAGTCTGGGTCTGTGACTGCTAACAAATTTTAGATATTTTTCAGATATTTTCAAAAAAATGTGGGTGACTGAAACTTATTCCTGAGTGCGGCACTGCTTTCAGAAATGCTAGAAAGCTGAAGCTTGCCAGACTAGAATATGGAAGATATGGTCAACTATACTGACCAATTCCAGAAATGCTAAAAAACTGAAAGTTGGTAGACTTACAGAATTATGCCAAGCCCTTAAGACAAATTAAAAAATTACAAAATTTTAGTTTACTTTCCTCGAGAAATATTTTTGTTAAATTGTTATAAATAGTTATTTTGATAAATTACAGAAATGTTGTACAGCTGAGATTTGGCGGACTAACAGAAATTGTGTAAAAACTCTTAAAAAACCTTAAAAATACAACAATTTGCCGTACGTGGAAAACTTTCTTATTATTAATTTTAGGAAAAAAAATTATTTCATATAAAAAGTTCTGCTTGTTCCATACATTAAAAAGTCATTTTTTATTTTTTAAACTGTATCATTGGTGATTGGGGTGACTTGAACGCAGATCGATACATTTTAGTATTGATATTTGGTGAAAATATTTGTTTTGAGGGTCAATATTTAGTGATTTTATGATAACAAAGCAAATTTAACTATAGTTACACGTAACCTAGTCAAATCAGTTGTTGTGACCGTCAAAACCCGTTTTATAAAACACATAAAAATGTTGGCACTTTTAACATTTTAATTTATCATGTATGGTCACACAAAAATCACCTGGTCCTCCAGGTTGGGGGTTGGGGCATCAGACTAACTCTCTGATATCCAGAAAAAACGTAAACTGTTAAAAAACCCAATCAAACGCCTCGGAAAGAAAAGAAAAACCTTAGACGAACCATGCAAAGAAACAGGAATATGATTTTTGGTACATGGAACGTACAAGGAATGGGTCGAAAAGTTAACGAAATAGTACATGAGTGCAGCAGAATAAAGGTAGACCTTGCTGTATTAACAGAAACGAAAAAGAAAGGAAAAGGATCTGAAAATCTAGGACAACATGACCATTTCTATAGCAGAGTGGCAAAAGAAAAACATGCTCAACAAGGAGTATCTATTTTAGTCAACAAAAGATTTCGAAAATTTATTACCAACTGGGAAGGAGTAAATGAAAGGCTAATTAAAATGAATATAACAATTAAAGGAATGAGACTTACGATTTTTGGAATTTATGCGTATAATGACGATGCAAATGTAGCCGTGAAAGACAATTTTTTTGAACAAATATACAATGAAATATCAGTAATATTGGGAGATTTAAATAGTAGAGCCGGTAACAGAGTTAATGATCTGACAGTTGGCCAATATGGAGAAAATATATTTAATGACAATGGAAACCGGCTAATTACAGTATGTGAGCAATTAGACTTAAAAATCCAAAACGGTTTTTTTCAACATAAGGAAATACACAAATATACCTGGACCAAACCCACACAAAACCTGAAATCCGCCATTGATTATCTTATCACTAAACAAAAGACTAAAAATTCAAGATGTCAGAACAAAGCGTGGATCAACATGCGGAAGTGATCACTATTTTGTGGAGTCCAAAATTCTCTTTCCTTATCAAGGCCGAAGCCTGCATCAACAATATCTTGATGATACAGTGATTGAAGAAATTGATCACTGTAAATATAATCTACTAAGCCTAGAACATGACAGCGTAAAAAACTTATACAAAAAGAGACTAAACGAAAAACTTAATACATGTTCAGGTGAAACCCCAGATGAGGAATACGAATGTATTACATTAAGCATCCATAAAGCTGCAAAAGAAGCAGTAGGATTAGTGGAACAAACTTCTAAAAGAAGAAAACCATACTGGTGGGATGCTGAGAATGGGATTAACTTTTTAAAAAACCTTTAACTGAAGAGAGAGCCGAATTCAATGAAGAAGAAAGAGACAATATAATTAGAACGATGGGATTTCCAGTACATGTCACAATCTCTGAGGTCAAAAACGTGTGCACAACCTTAGAAAGCGGTAAATCTGCCGGATCCGGAAATATCCCGGCTGAACTTATTAAATAAGGCACTGAAGAACTGTTTTGGAGATTACGGAATCTTTTCCAAAAATATTTAAATGGAACTGTAGTACCAACTAAGTGGAAAACGTCATATATATCCACAATACACAAAAAAGGAAGGAAAGATATATGTGACAATTATAGAGGTATATCTGTGACTAGTACGCTAAGCAGAATATACGGTAAAATAATAAGAAATAAAGTGGAGAGCGAATATAAAGACATGGAGGCAGACGAACAAGCCGGTTTCAGGGCGGGTAGATCGACTTGTGATCATCTCTTTTGTATAACCCAAGTTATTGAAAAGAAAATCGCACACGAACAAGAACTGCATCTGCTTTACGTCGATTTGCAGAAGGCATATGATAGTATACCACTAAATCTACTTTGGAAAGCATTGGAAAACTAATTAAGGCCATCAAAATAAATAATGGTCTTAAACAAGGTTGCTATAGAGGTCTCAAACAAGGTTGCTGTACCTTGCCTACGCTCTTCAAGATATACTTGGAACAAGTCCTTAAAGTATGGAAGAGAAAATGCCAAAACATGGGAATTCCGTTGGACGAAACCACCTTGTATACTTTATGTTTCGTCGATGATCAGATAGTAGTGGCTCAGGATTATTGCGACCTCGAATATATGACACGAAAACTAATAGAAGAGTACAATAAGTGGGGACTAGAAGTTAATCTCAATAAGACAGAGTATATGTGTATCGGTGGAATGAAACAGGATCTAATCTTAAATACCGGGCAGCGAATTCAGTCCTCTGATAAGTATAAATACTTAGGTCTAAACTTACAGCTGACGGAACACTAGACAAAGCTATAAAAGATCGAAACGTACAAGGAAGAAAAGCAATAACTTTATTAAATGGAATAATTTGGGACCCAAGTATATCAAAACATAACAAAAAGCTTATATATAACACCTTTGTAAAAATTATTATTACATACGGCTCAGAAGTATGGCCAATCAAGGATAGAACGGAAAAAATGCTTTCCGCTACGGAGATGGAATATTGGAGAAGAGCAGCAGGGAAATCAAAAAGAGAAAGAGTTACAAATCAAAGAATAAGAGAAATTATGACAGTGGGTGAACGTACTTTAGTGGATGATATAAGAACAAAACAACCGGTGTGGTACGGACATGTACAAAGAATGAATGATGAAAGACTACCTAAACAAATACTACAATGGAAACCAACAGGCCGAAGAAAACGAGGACGGCCAAGGAGAAGCTGGAGAGAAGGAATAGACAGTGAAATAAGAATAAGAGGCCTAGATGATGAATTATGGGCAAACAGAAACGAGTGGAGATTGGGTATCGGAAGACGTAGAACGTTGTGAAACCGATAAATATATATATATATATATATATATATATATATATATATATATATATATATATATATATATATATATATATATAATTTATCATGTAACTTTTTAATTTATCATGTAGAAAAAAAATCATTAAAAAAACATTTTTCGGTATAAATGGATGTTATTGCATCTTTAAACGTGGTTTTTAGTTCTGATCAACTTTTCTTAATAGCCATTTTCGCTCAAAAATAGGGTTATTTTAATCTAGGGCAAAATTTATATTTTTTGACAAACCTGGTATACGACAAAAAATACTCTGCCAATATATGGGCCCCTAAGCTCACACTAGGTACTATAGTTATAGTGTACGTGTGAGCTAATATAACTAAAAACTGAAATATATTTTATTCAACTCCAGAATAAATTACGTTTTGTTTTGTTTGTTACCACACAAGCTATGTTTTGACTTAAAGTCAAATTTTTGAAATCTACCCCCACCCTTAAAAAAAACAAAAACTAAAATGTATTTTGTTAAACTCCGGACTCAATTACCTTTCGCTTGATATCACACATGCCATATTTTCACTTAAACTCTAATTTTTAAAATATAACCCCACCCTTTTTTTTAAATAAATTAAAATGTATTTTGTTTAACTGCAGACTCAATTACCTTTCGTTTGATACCATACACGCCATATTTTCACATAAACTCTAATTTTTGAAATCTACCCTCACCCTTTTATTTGGTTTGTGTTCGGTGGATTTTGATCATTTTTAAATGGGACCATCTCGACCCCAGGCCCAGCCTTGGTACCAAATTTCGTTATAATCGGCCAAGCGGTTTTTGAGTTATGCGCGTTGGTCGTTACAGACATACAGACATACAGACAGACAGACGGCGCAACAAAAAAGTTTCAAAATCATCTGAAACGCAAAGATATATAAAAATTTTTGAAATCGGAGCAACTTTTTTTTTCTCGAAAAAATTAGGATCACCATAGCTCACACTACTATAGTATAGTATATGTGTGAGCTAAAAATTTATATCTGTTTATTGTATTTTAGGATTTGGAACATGCAGAACTTTTATGAAGAATAACATTTTTTCCTAAAATTAATAATAAAAATGTTTTACATATGGTTCCAACTTAGCTAAAAATACTGTATAAAAATGAGCTTTTTATATAAATGTCTAATTTTCTTTACTAGTAGTAGCAGTAGACAAAAATCTAAAGACTAAATAAGTTTACCACCTAATCTATAATCATGCAGCCTTATATTTTTAGTTCAGTAAAATTTTTACTTTCCATAGCTTTATTCGAACCACAAAAATACTTGATTCTGTCCCATTTTTTTCTCTTTCCCATCACCTCACCCGTTTGATCCTATCTGATGCGACTGATAAATTCTAAAAAATTAAATTTATTTTAGATTTTTTTCGTAAAGTTTTGACAATAGCACATAAGGGAATATTATTAAATAACCTAATGCAAAATTTCACAATGTTTGACATATTTCCCCACCTCTTTCGTAACGCTCTTTTAAGAAAAAATATATTAAAAAACATTTCTTGGAACGCAAAGCGTTTACGTAATTTAAAAACAGTTCCTAAATGAAATTCCAGCAGCAAAGTCAAGAATTATTATCACAACAATAATTTTAATGTTTTTAGGAAAAATTCTTCTAGTTTTTGAGTTGGCTACCTAGAGACAGACATATAGATATACAGCTACCTATACGCAAGTAATGGAAAAAACTTATAACTGGTTAAAATAATAACATATAAGTTCTTGTGAGGTAATTATAATACGCATTGAATTGAAGAAGGATGTTCTTAATCGTATACGATTGCAGGGATTTTTTTATGAAATGGATTTGTTTTTGTTATTGGTACCGCTCGATCTTTAAAATAAAATTCCTTTAAATCGATTAAAACTAAGAAAAATGTATGTGTGTTTCATATGATATACTATTTTCTTGCCCCTTAAAATATCTTAAATGTACCCCAAGATTGACTTAAAGCTTTGTTTGCGAAAAATAGACAAAAGTTAAAAATTCCAAACTGAAAACTGAAGTAACTTCGGCGGACTGCCTCTGGGCTTTTATTAAAATTTGACCTATAACTTTGATTTCGATATATAGAGAGCCGCGATAGGTTTGGTATTTTGTGTCCCAGATCAACTAACCTTCCTAAAATTAAAAAAATAAATAAATACACAAACCTAAAGATATTATCTAAACCGTCTTTAGAAGCAGAAGTCTCCAAATACACTCCAGTCCATATCGGCATCATATCCACTCATGGTGCAGTCGTCTCCTGCAGTGTGACAGGAAACGGCCGACGCCATTGTTGCGTCAGCTCCGCATGTTGTGCTGGAAACAATTGCTGACTGGTTCCAGCCCCAACCATGTCCCCATATGACAACCCCTAAATATAAACTCTTGAAAAATTAAGTGAAATCTGACTGGTAACCATGAAGGTCGCATTTACATGATTATTATCATTGATCTTAACCCTTAAATATATTAGACGTAATTCTAAAGTTTGTTTTAGCTGGGCGGCGATGGCGATGGTGGTGAAAAGCTCAAAAGACAAAGTTTTGAATAAAAAATCCCACATGACAAAATCTCGAAAAACAAAATCTCGAACACAAAAAATCGCGAACGACAAAATGTCGAAAAGCAAAAGGTTAAACGAGAAAATCTCCAATAACAAAATTTTGAAAGACAAAATCTCGAATACAAATATCCCGAGCGACAAAAACTCGAACGACAATTTTTTTAAATACAAAAATCGAACCAAACCAAATCAGACGAAACCAAGGTCAGGTTAGGTCAGGTTTGGCTTAAGTAAATTACTAAGTTTTTTTTTAAATAAAAGTAAGATAATGGTAATTATTATTATTCGGTATTTCAAGATTTCAAGATTTTGTTTTTCGAGATTTATTGTGTTTGAAATTTTGTATTTCGAGCAAATATATTCGAGATTTTTCAGGATTTTGTTTTTGAGCTTCTCACCGTCACCCGTTTTAGCCCTAGGTCTTTTTTAAGTACAGTAAAAGTTAACATTTTTTAATATATTTTATACAAAGTAACAAACAATAAAAGCTGTTGATAATTTTTATTTTATCACAAATTTATTACCCTACAGGGCTTATTCTCTGAGGGTGCTTTATTTAGTTTGCCTACTCATATGCGTGATAGCATGGATAATCTTGGCGCGCTCTATTTATGTTTAGCATTATTACGGTATTTTTACCCAGGAACTAGATTTTATAATTGGTTCTGGAGAAAAAATATTCAAAAGAAAGGTTTTACTGTATCGATAGGTAATTTCAAATAAATGCGTGCTTAAAAATTTTATCAATGAAATTCGAAGGAAGCCAAAATTGGTTTAGATTAATTTAGACCTGCAGGAATAGGTTTAGCTATATTGGAATATTATAACTCGAAGAGCATTTCTGAGAACAAAAATAAGGGTGTCATTTTCAAGTCACCCCCGCAATGAGGTCACTTGATAGCTTAAAATGGGTTTTACTGTTGTTTCTTTTGTAGTCGCGTAAGGGCCTAAATGAAAATCGGAGATACCAGGTTTTCATTTTTGCTCTTTGCAAAACTAATTTTTATGATTAAAAAATCGTTAAAAGTGATTGTAAAAAATATTTAGTGAAAAAAGATGCTTAGCTAACTAAATCATTTGGAACAAGAAGAAATGAGTTGCTGTAAGTATATTCCAACTTCTCCTAGGCCACTGAGGTTGAATTGTCTCTATATTTACGACTTCCTAGCTTTCTTTTATAGTGTCGCACCATTTTAAAAGTCGCCCCTGAAAAGCATTAAAAATCAAATGAGCACGCCACTGGAAAAACTAACGTAACTTGGCAAGATTTTTCTGTGTATATTTCATGACCAAAAGTTGCCGGAAATAAAAAAAGTAAGAGGTAAATCTAAAAGCAAAACATATCATCTTTACACTTAAAAGTATTGAGCCCATAAAAACTTACTTTTTTAGCCTTTTAAATCAAATGCCTGCAGCTATAGCACATCTCGCTTACCTAATAACATAAAACCTTCTGACACATTGCCGAGGCACGTGCTACTAATTGGCGGTAGTTTAAAAGTTCTCGCGCTTGCCGTTAGGCGGCATATGTGTGAAAAACTGTTCATATTTCAAATCGCCCCTGGTTTTCAAGTCGCCCCATGTCATGGTACCTCCTTTTGTATTTTACTGAATTAGATTTCGCCTTTTGTAAATATCCAGAATGTTTATTTTTTAACCACAAGTTTCATTATTTAGGTATTTTAGATTTCTGCTTCTTTAAGGACTTGTAGAAAATGTATTATTCCGATCAGTTGCGCAAAAGTTCTTTCCCGTATTTCGTCCCTTTCCCGACTTGCCTTTACGTCATTCATCTTCATAACATTCAATAGAAAGCTGCATTCCTAATCGTGTTCGCATACAGAATGGAAACACGCTTGTTAGGCATATGAGAATCAATTTAATAGTTTATTATAATAATGAACGTGTTAAGGCCGGTCCAGACGCAGCCAGTAGTTTAGTAGTACAGCGTCTACATGAAGCCAGTGCTTTAGACGAGTTAATTAGTCAAAGTCGAGTGTCGCCGTTCGCAGCTGAAAATAACCTCGAAATAAATATCGTGTATTTTCTATTGAAAATAGTGCTACGAATCGAAAAGTGCAAGTGAAAAAAAAGTCCTTCTTCGTGCAATTTTAAATCTTGTGATTCATAAAACAGAAGACATATGTTTAGAAATAATGCAAAAGCCTAAACGAGTATGCGTAAAAAGCTAGATTCTTAGAAGAAATGACATTGGAGCATATAACTGTCTTTTAAAAGAACTGGCTTTAGAAGACCCAAAAGAATATTTTCTGGCCCTCAGAATGTCGAAGAAATCATTTGATATTTTACTAAATAGAATAGAATTATCTATCTATTTCCTTCACTCACTCGTGCCGGCCTGTCCAGACGTGTCTAGTCGGCGCGCTAATCGGCTTTTCTGTGTGGTGGGAGCTGCTACTTGACCAGAAAAAAAAATAGAGTTCTATTTCCAAATCTCGACCGTGTACTCGACTTCCAGTGGGCACGACTAAAACGAATGTGTTCAAATGGGTCAAGTCACTAAACTACTTGACCACTTGACTAAACTACGTCTGAACCGCACTTTAGCACGGCCCGACGTGCTTACAAGCCGCAAGCTTTTCAGACCTTGCGGTCACTCGTGCTACGTACCAGACATGCGCAATTCAATTATTTACATCCTCTTGTCACTTTTGTCATAAAAAGGCTAATGGGGAATTGTTCCATTTTTAATCAATATTATGCCAAAAACCATAGAAAATTGACTAATTCTTTTATAGAAAAATCATCAAGAATAATTTTGTGGTAATTACAAACATAACCTAAAATGTTGCAATACCTATGCATAAAAATGACAAAATCTATGACGACTCCCGTGCTAGCGTTTGAATTAATACGTTTTTTACGAGTGTCTCCGAAAAGTACTGGTAGAAGTCTAATATAAATAATTACTTTTTGTTTTTACACACATGAAAAATACAATGGTAATATGCCTAGAAATGTAATCATCGAAGTCCAAGACAAATAATGACTTTTTATTTCAACACAAATCTAAAAAGCAATGACAATATGCCTTTTATACAATTCCCTGAGGTTAGAAAATGCTTCTACTTGCTCGAAACAAAAAAGTAAAAACCCACAAGGATTAAGAACGTGTTATATGATGAAAATAGTAAAACTGTGGAATGTTTTCTAAGGGTGAAACTCAGATAAAATTTAGTAAAACCAGTTATCCAGAAACCATCAAAACATTAATAAATCGAATCTAAAATCGGTAACTATCTAAACAAAAATGAGTAGGATTTTTTTTGTGCGCAACGTTCAACTGTGCGGAGAGAAATAAATGCGCAAAGTTAGTAGATTCCAGACGCGAATAGGAAATATATATGTTTAATTATATTAACTGGAAATAAGTTTTGTTACAAGAGTTTTAATAATTGCTAATACTAAAAAAAACTCTACCGAAGGGCAAAATCCAAACATTTTTTGTATAATTCTCTTATTCGCTGACTTTTAAATAAGTAAAATTTAAACCTAGCTTTTTTATCCATTTTTCAAAAATTTGCTTTACAAAAGTAAAAATCTTAATATTTAACCATTTTATTATAAGTTTTAGTTAGTTAGGAATAGAGTCCCTGTATGTTGACATATTTTAATATATTCAAATATGTCAACATACAGGGACTCTAGTTAAGAGAACCATTAAATCTATCGACACCCTATATTACAATATTGTTTTTCTTAATTAGCTTAAGGAAAAACTTACCTTCCAAAACAGTGTAGTCGTTTCCAAAACTTTTTGTCATTTTTCTATCGACCAATCGGTCAAGTTGGCGGTTTTTTAGGTTATAGTTATTAACCGCATTAGTCATGTGAGAGGCCGATTTTTTGTTTGACATCGAGGACGGTAATTTTTCATTAAGGGCGTAAACCTTTGAGGTGATTGTTGCTGGTAGATCGGGCGTGCTATAAATTGGCGTTGCGTATCCATTCGGAATGGGGTGAGCTAAAAATATGATTTTTATAAGCACATCAATATTTACATCTGATCATTTAGTGTGTCCCACTTCTTCTTTTACTCAGGAATTAGTGAGTCCGTTCCATCATCACATTCGACAGTCATAAAAAAATTCAAATGCGCGCGCAATCCAATACCAAACCTATTTTAAAACAGTTTTAGTTAGATGGAACGACTAAATAACTAGTCCAAAAAACAAATTCTGTTGGCCTAGTGATCAGTTTACTTCAGATATGTGATCATATGCAAGAGAGTCAAATTGAAATCAAATTGAAAGCCACGTGACTAAAATAAAGGGCAGGTTTCATTGTCTCGCGTAAAGGTAGATCGAACGCAAAGCATGAATTCGAGAGCTTTAAATTAAAGTGGCACACAGAAAAACGAGATTTGTGAATTAATTTGCAAAATTGCTCATTGCAAGTAAATTTAATAAAAAAAAATTACAGCCACACTAGTTTTATTTATTGCACATCTGTTCAAAAACATTAAATAATATTATCAGAATACATTTTTCATTTTAGTTCTATAAAATGCAGATTAAGTTACATTAATTTAATTTATATTCACAAGCTATAAACCACTACAGACTGCCTAATAAACTAAATATACCAAGAGTTGAAAATAAAATGCATTAGCACATATTTTTGGGCAAAATATGTGAAAAAATATTTATTTTTTGTAATGTCACAAGTTTTATTAAAATTTATATATTTATTTATTTGTATTTTGTAATTTGACTTTTATAAAACATTTGTGAAATTACCTCAATATTCACAAAGTTTTTGGGATTATATTAATTTTTAGGATATATAGATTGTGATACTTCTAAGAAGTTAAGAAAATCTAATATTGTAGCTTGTACTTTGGAATAAGTTTATGACCTTCTGTTATTTAAGAACCGCCAGGTCAGTAAGCAAGAAATATTTTCTGATAAGGGTTAAAAAATTTCAATAAAAATTTGCACATGTATTGTGCAATTTTGATTACCCTTGATCCCCTCCCTAGGTACGGCCTTGAGAATCACTGTAATTCAAGAAAGTTAAGACATGATTGTATATTTACGAGGCTTTTCCGGCATTTAGTCATGTGTCAAAATTGCTTAAGAAACTCAATTTATTTTTCCTTAAATGCCTTAATTTTAATTTTTTGGGTTATTTACTGTTTTTGTAATTTTTTTAGACAAACCTAAATTTAATGTAATATTATGGTATATTTTTATCTCAAGTGATGTAAACTTGATCTGTTTTCACAAAGTGGATAAGAATTTACATACAATTTTTCCAGTGCAACATATGATAAACACAGACAAAGAAAAGAGTGAAATGCAAACATTTCTAATGTGCCTGTCCTCGATCTCAGTATTTCGGAGGAGTCCGAAATCGGTTTAAGTGGCGTGATGGAACGGAAAACTGACTGTCCGATAACAGTACAATGTCGACCTAACGCAAATTGGATTTTTCTGGACGGTTTTATGACTGTCAAATGTCCTGATGGAACGCAACTATTAAAACCATCTTGTATGTAACTGCCTGCTTAACTACTACAATTATTTATAATATATGTAAGATGTCAAAAAGTCGCGCAACCTGTTGTCCTAGAAAAATATAGTAATGCTAAGTTAAAGTTAGATAAATAAAAAATATACTTTGATTTGAGACTCAACTTAGTACTACTACCAATAAAAATACTCTGCCAATATATGGGCCCCTAAGCTCACACTAGGTACTATAGTTATAGTGTACGTGTGAGCTAATATAACTAAAAACTGAAATATATTTTATTCAACTCCAGACTAAATTACCTTTTGTTTGATACCACACAAGCCATGTTTTGACTTAAATTCAAAAATTTTTAAATCTACCCCCACCCTTAAAAAAACAAAAACTAAACTGTATTTTGTTAAACTCCGGACCTTTCGTTTGATATCACACACGCCATATTTTCACTTAAACTCTAATTTTTAAAATATACCCCCACCCTTTTTTTTAAATAAATTAAAATGTATTTTGTTTAACTGCAGACTCAATTACCTTTCGTTTGATATCACACACGCCATATTTTCACATAAACTCTAATTTTTGAAATCTACCCCCACCCTTTTATTGGGTTTATGTTCGTTGGATTTTGTTCATTTTTAAATGGGACCATCTCGACTCAAGACCCAGCCTAGGTACCAAATTTCATTAAAATCGGTCAAGCGGTTTTGAGTTATGCGCGTTGGTCGTTACAGACATACAGACAGACAGACAGACATACAGACAGACAGACAGACAGACAGACAGACAGACAGACAGACAGACGGCGCAACAAAAAAGTTTCAAAATCATCTGAAACGCAAAGATATATAAAAAATTTTGAAATCGGAGCAACTTTTTTTTTCTCGAAAAAATTAGCTCACACTACTATAGTATAGTATATGTGTGAGCTAATACTATAGTATAGTATATGTGTGAGCTAATATTCATTGTGTAATTTTCATATAACTGTCGTAAAAAAAAATTGTCCAAAATAGATGTTGTAATGCTCAAGTTAGCTCTATCATCAATTTTACGTTTAGTCTTTCTTTACTGTTAAAAACGTTCTCCTTAAACATGAGGAATTACCAAATAAAGGATTACGTTAACATTATCCAATTTAATACATGCATGAATATATCGTTACGTTAGGTCAAGTCAGGTCAGGTGAATTTTTGATAACATTTTTCTTTGTTTTTATAAGTTATATTTTTGTAAAGCATCATATTCTTAATATATTATTCATGTATGCAGAAATCATTTTTTCAATTTTTTAATCAACTTGGCGCTAAGTTTGTTATTAAGAAATACAAATGAATCCATGATTCCTAGAACATTAGACCAATCCAAGTGAACTCTACGCTATATCAGTATTAAAACCAGATTTTATCTCAGAAACTAAAGTTCCTACGAAGTTTTTGGTTATAATCCAAATTACTGAAACTCCTACATTCCGAAAACATAATAATGGTCTATTAAAAAGTTTTATTAATTTTTTTCAATTCAATGTATGTACATATCTATTTAGGCTTCTTCGGTCCATTTGCGGACATAGACCTCCTCTAATATATTCGACGTTCCTCTGTCTGTCGCCGTGTTTATCCATCTAGTGTCCGCATGTTACTTCAAATTGTCCGTCTATCTCATTTGGGTCTTTATCTACTTCCTTTATTTTCCCAAGTTCTCCAGTTTATAATACATTTGCTCCATCGCTTGTTTTTTTGTCTTATATTATGAACGGAAAATTGCCATTTTAATAGTCTTGGTTAAGGGCTATGTTGCGTGATATGGTAAGTGTGTGAGGCATCCGAAGTTACCTCACATAAAGAAGAAGCTAATTCCGAACACGAGAACAGGTTTCCGCGATGGATAGTAAAAGGATATGTAAAAGACCCTTTTAATTTGTAATGTAAAAGTACTGAAGTAAATGATTACGTAATCGACAACCCTAAAAATTCCAAGGGAAATTTTAAGTAGAAATGGGAAAAGGACAAAGCTTAACTAGCGGCCTATCAAGAACAGCAGCTAGTACGCTTGCAACTCTAGCAATAGTGTGCTTGCCAGGAAATACCTCAATAATACGTCCTCGCAACCAATCCCATAGACGTCTATTTTCGTCTTGTATGAAAACATATGTACCGACTTCAATTAGTTTGGTCAGGACATTTGGACTTTTGTTGCAATGTATGCAAGTACTCATTACACCACCTTCTCTATAAATGGTCGTGCAATTATAATAGTAAATTCCACCGCGTAACCCATTAGCCGGGCCATCGGAAGAGTCTAGATCAGGTAAACACGATTGGGTTACAAATTTCAAGAATACCCGGAGATCAGTATTTTAAAATTATTGGGACCCGTAGTAACCGAGCATAATGAACGCGAATATAAAACGTTTTTGACTTGGATACGTGTTAAATTCTGCGTATGTATGAATGTGCTTTCCCACAATGCGATTTAAGTGGCTTTTCGCAGATTTTATGTTGGCTTCGTATATACCGTAAAAATGAGGGCTAGCGCTAGGTATCAGATGCCATTTAATACATTTTTTATTTTGTACAGTCCGCAAAAATCTGCTTTCAATAGGCTTTTTTCCATTGCCTGAAAAAATATCTGTAATTTGTCCTCTCCTGGCAATTAAACGGCGCAGCGCCAGTGCCGCTAAAAAAGCATCGGTCATAAGTTCCGAACAGAGTACGAGATGTACCGCATGTATAGAAACATCAATCGCTAGCATAATGTAGGATTTAAACTGTTTTTGAGTTCTCAACTTTCTTATTTGAATGAAAAAAGTGCCGCAGAAATCAATCCTGTTTTTTTTTTAAACTCGGGTTTGACAGACTCTGCACGAGGAGAATTTGCCGTTGAGGGTTGATACGCTATAGGGTTGGTTCTCCAGCACAAGAGATATTTAGCAAGTAAATTTCGAATTATTTTTTGAGCTGATAAAACCCAAAAATGCAAGTAAAGGGTGGATGGTTGTATACCACAATTTGGATTACTAGTATGTATATGCACAATGATTGTATTCATTGATATGCATCAGCAGTAACTCAGTTAAACGGGATTTACTTGGTAAAATTAGCGGAAATTTTGGATCAAATTCAAGATCCGAAGTTGAAAGTCTCCCTTCTACTGGAAGAAAACATGTGGTTTGTTTAAGTTTTTTGAACCATTTCGGTAAAACTTTCTTTCTTGTAATTTTAAGAGTTTAACTCCAAGATAAACCGAATGCACGTATTTAACAATGTACAGCAAAGAATTTAGATCTTCTGAGAGAGTTATGTAAGTGAATTTTAAAATTTATTATTTTAAAACTTTATTTTAAAAACGAAATATATAAGCAAACATGCCCTGTGTTTTTGGCAAAGAGCTGTATTTTTGTAAAAGTTCTTTAAGCAATGAAGAATTACTTTTTTTAAATTTAAAAAATTTATAATATCTAGTTCTACGTCCTAGATAAGAATCTGGTAATGGCAATTTTAGAAAATACCACTCTTCCTGAGGCAAGTACAAAAAAGCTGGCCCATTCCGGCACAAATGACAGTTTAAAATTTCTAAAGGAAACATCCCTCGTGTTCCTTAAACAGCGGCGCTGTTTGTGCCCCTAATGTGAAAATTCTCTGGCTAAACTCTATTTTCTATAATGGGACACACGGTATCTAACATAAATTGTTTAAAGGTAGAAGTGAAGAACTAGAGTGCTATCGGGAAAGCAAAATATTTCTTCAAATCGAAATTTTCTAGATAAATTTCTACTAGTAAAATGTATTCATTTCACTAAGAGGACCATCGAGCAAGGTTCTAAGCATGGAATACTAGAAGTGCGCAATGACTACTTTTCCTCCAAAGTAGGTAAATTTTCCACAGTATAATTTTAGTAAACGTCTTCTTCAGACCATTTTTCACGTATTTCTTCTTCTACTTCTCCCAGGACAGTTTAATTTTCCACAAGTATTGTATTAATATTTTAGCAAAGTTAGTAAGGGGTGTTAAATAACCTATAGGATCAAAGCAAAGAGATAAAATTGAAAGCATGGTTCTTTTAATACAATTTTGAATTGAGTCAAACTGGTAGAAAGAAGAATCAGACACACGGCTCCATATTAAGCCGAGAAAAGGGTAGGCTGGTTATCCTCATCAAAAGATAGTGCTCATGTTTGTATATTTGACTCCGATAGCCCTGAAAGTATATCAAGGGGTTACTAGCCCATTTTCATACTTAAAACCCAGCCCTTGATAGCAGGGTGATTATACGATTTTTCATAGTGATGATAGTATCTAGGCAATCATGGCTTCCTAAGATATCATCTATGTATGATGATTTTATAATTAATGCATAGTACGCAACATAAGGAGAGCACATCACCCCAAAAAAGGCAACGTTTTTCCAAGTCCATATTATGACCCGACGGTGAAATACTCCACAAGAGTCGCTATAATTTCTGATCCTTCCCTTTCCGGCGCACTTGGATCATTCGGTATGCAGCACGTACATCGGTAAGAAAAATGTAAGACCCAAAGCGAAAATCTAAAATTAATTTTATTAAATTATTTTGTAAAGCCATGGGCCAAGGGCCATGCGTAAAGTGCATTATTTAAGTTAATTTTTTAAAGAGACGCGCATGCGCTAGTATAGTACACAATTCTTGCAGGGACAGTTGAGGACACCTTCTTAAAAACTGCCAAATGCGGTAATAGTAAGTATATATTTCCGTAAACGTAGGGGGGACTGCGGGCATATGCTTGTTATCTAGATAATCACAAATTATATCGGAGAAATTACTTTTTCATTAGTACTCCAAGGCATTCAAAAACTGTATTCCCTACAAATCAAATCAACTAGCTCAAGGAAAATATCAAAATATTATATAATTTTTGTTGGACCCATTTGAATTATGATAGTAGTAAATTTTTAAAAAATATTGAAAATATTTTGGAAGAAAAATCGGAGTACTTATATTAAATATCCTAAAAGGTCCTTTAAAACAAGGTTATTCCCTACCAAAATGAGAAATGGGTGGTGCATGTCAATCTAAACCAATACATGGATAAAACTGACAAGAAGAAATAACCTAATATTATGGATAATTTAAAGAATAGTAATTCTAGGGAAGTGCTCGGATAATAATTGTTTATCATTCGACATATTTTTCTTCTTAATCAAATCCATCGCGCGATACTCTGTTCTGACGAAAATTTTTATTGGCTTCAAATAAGCACTCGTTTTTTCAAGAAAAGCTTACTTTACAAGTTTTATGAGAAAAAAAGGTATGCCGCTCTTCGGTTTTCAAATCCGAATATTTCGGAAAAAAATCCTTTTGGTAGTAAGTTTTGGGGGTTAATTGCATTATATTCCCAGAACCAGTTCGCCAGTATTGTAAAGTGTTACTCATTGGACCTAGAATTGGGTGCATTAAGTGCATACTTCATGGTCGCACCCAGGGGGGGAGCCTCGGGGCCCGGCCCCTTAGATTTTTTTACATATTTTCCACATATTTCATGAAAAAACCCAAAAAATAGCTTAAAATTCGACATCATGAGGCTGCGGGCCCCCTCCAAGAGGCCTCGGGCCTCCCAAGACATATTCCTGTTTATACCCTAAGAACTATCGTTCCTCTATAACGACTAGTACCAGGCCGGTTAAAGCTTTTTAGAATATAGATGTTTTGTTTTATAAGTGTGTAACAAAAAAATTAGCGTGTTTTAATGCGTCGCGTCTCAAAATTCGACATTATGTCATGTATGTAATTTGGGCATGCTATCCGGAACTTGGTTGGTTAACCTGATGTAAAAGTATTAGGACGTCAACCTAGGAAGTATGTGGTGCAAACGATTTATGTTTAAGATTAAAACACGTTTGTAATCACATGCTTCTATAAAACCAATCAAGAACGGATAGTCGGGGTTCAGTTCAGCGAGTACGCTAAATACCTATGTTCTTAATAGTCAAGTATAGAAACAGTAAATAAATTCTGATCGAGAGCTGAACCCGACCTACACGTGAATAATATTCGTATCAGAAGACTGGGCCAGACAGTAGTGATTAGTGTGTAAGTATCTTTGTACTAGTATTAAATAAACCTTTAAATTATCTCACGATCCTCTTTATTTATTACTTTTATAGAAGCATGTGATTACAAACGTGTTTTAATCTTAAACATAATTCGTTTACACTACATACTTCCTAGGTTGACGTCCTAATACTTTTACAGCAGGTTAACCAACCAAGTTCCGGATAGCATGCTTAAATTACATACATGACATAATAATAAAGACAAAAATAGTTGTTTAAGTAATAAAATTAGTTGTTTACCACGCGCAACTTCGGTCTTTGTGGTTATTTTTTTATTTATTAGCACAATAGATCTTTAGTCGTACGTAATTTGTAAAATTATATTGCAAATAAATAAACTAAATAAATAAAATAAAAAGAATTGTTTAAATCTTGGCGCTATTAAGATTTTTAAATGATTTTTAGGGATGAAGTTTAAAAACATTTAAAATTTCGTTATTATTAATGCAGGAGTTTTTGAGTTTCAGTTGCGTTAGTTACAGTTACAAAGTAAGCGACGGACAGACAGATGACAGACAGCAGCAAGAAACGTGCTTTTGAAAATTAATTGGGTCATCGAGCAAAGCCTGCTGAGTTGGGAGAAATTTAGAATTGGTTCAAGCTTTGTATTGCAGGCGAAAATTTAACATACTAAAAATATTATATATTACGCGTTTGACATGCTTTAAAAAGAGTGTTTAATAAATTAAACCACAATTGTTGGATTTAATGAGCAACAAACAATAAGATAATTGTTATTGTTGGATACTGATGAAAAGATATACCTACCTACAATTCGAATGTAGCAGCGTATAGAGTACAAAGTTTTAAAAATAATGTAGGGCATTAATTTAAATTAACTGTAGCTTCCTTGTCTGCTGTGAAAATACTACTATATTTGGTTGCTACATTTTTATGGAGGGGAGGGGGAAGTGGAAAGCTCTGGCTGAAGGGATCGGCCCCCCTGTAGTTACACCAGTGTACGATATTATGGCTAGATAAATATTTCCAAAAATGTAGTAGCGTATTTGGTACGGCATTGACGGGCATAGGCAGAGGTCTCGTGTTTAATCGCTGCTAAACACAATACATTTTTGTTTAATTTTTACCCAACTGCAGCACGGCGAAAGGAAGGGTAATGCTTTTCGATTTTTGTATGTATGTAATCGGCTGAACCGATTGTGACAAAAATGGTGTCGCTAAATTGCTACTGATCCCGAAGGTGCTATAGGCTATATTTTTTTAAACTGGAATGAACATGGCGGTCTTGAGACGGCATTTTGTCACATGATGTATGCATAAGGCATACAAATTATCCAAATTTCAGGCGATTTTTTTGAAATTTCTTTGATTACCCATTGCAAAAGTCCTCTAATTTGCTGTAGTTACTTTGTAGTGCTCCCTGCTTCCAACCATCTCCTCTCCTATCATTCCCTCCACCCTATTCAAAAACCATATTCGCATAAATCTATCAAAAATAAAGCGATTTCAAAAATTCTCTCTGCATACGCTTTCGGATTTTTTTTTCAACACCATTTTATTAGTTTACCCTCCCGTCCACGCCTCTCCCTCTCTCCTTGCCACCCTCCTTATTAGTAATAATTCTAGCTATAACTTTCACAAATATAAAGCGATTTCAAAAGTTCTTTCTGCACACGCTTTCAGACTTTTTTTCCAACATCATTTTACTCTTTTTTCCCCACCCTCCTTATTAGTAATAGTTGTACCTATACCTTTCACAAATATAGAGCGATTTCAAAATTTCTCTCTGCACATGCTTTAAGACTTTTTATACAACATCATTTTACGAGTTTCCCCCTTCCTCTTCCTCTCTTCTTCCCAGCCTCCTTATTAGTAATAGTTGTAGCTATACCTTTCACAAATTTAAAGTAATTTCAAAAATTCCTTCGGCACACGCTTTAAGATTGTTTGCGACACCATTTTAATAGTTCCCTCCTCCCTCTCACCTCCATATACATAAATATTCCAATACCCACGGTAATTGCCAATGTATGATGCAAACATAAGTCCTCGCGGTCCTTAAGAAAAAATGTCCTGATTGGTTGTTTTCAATCACATATGCATATTATTTCCATATAGTAGGTATTATTTCAATTCCCACGGTACCTTACGATGCAAGATGCAAGCATAATTGAAATAGCAATATCAATGGACATAAGTCTATCCTTTTTGCAGTCCTTAAGAAAAAATGTCCTGATTGGTTATACTTTTACACATGCATATTATTTTATTCGTGTATTCGTCACGTCAAATCATCGGCGTGCAGTTGATAAAAACTCTGTCTATGTAAGTTTGGTATCTATGCATTTTTCGTATCTTTATGTAATATTCCAATATTCCCTGTTACCCATTTACACAATGACTGGCGTTTGATGCAAACATTCAGAAGAATGTTTGCATCAAACGCCAGTCATTGTGTAAATGGGTAACAGGGAATATTGGAATATTACATATATGCTCACCTCCCCCACCATCACTCAATGGAAGGTAACACTGTTCGCGTCCGTAGAAAATCTACACGTACCTTTTGGGTAAAGCTAAATGAATTGTAAATGCATAGTGCTTTTTATAAGGCTGAATAAGTATTAAACCTAAAAGTTGAAAAGAAAAAAAATTAAATAAAAAAAACACCCAACTGCTAAATTTACTGGTAACTACTAGTCGCAGTTGGGTACAAAATTAAACAATAACCTGATTCATGAAAAACAAAACTATATAATTTCGTAACTGCGCTTTGGGCATCAAAACTAAAAGTTGAATTATGTCGTACATTATAGGTATAACTATTAATTTTGTACTCAACTGCGACCAGTACTTACCAGTAAAGTTGGGTGTTTTTTTTTATAATTTTTTTTTATTTGTTTTTTAGTTCTCCTCCCTAATATGGAATTTATAAAAATGTTTTAATAATTTTGAACTTTTTTTTTAAATGTTTCTGAAACTTTCATGGGAGCTTCCGGACTTTCTTCACCACTCCCCTGGCCACGTCCGGGTTTTTAATTGTACAATTTAAATAAAAAAAATATTGACGCTGTTTTCTTTATTTTCATTAAGGTAAAAGTAATTTAATTCAAAATTTTATATTTTAAATTTTATTTAAACCATAAGTCCCTACGTCTTCATGGCGCGCCTTCTCGTCCTCACTAAGGTCACTCATCGTAAAGCCAGCTTTACAGGTAGCGAAGCCTGACTTTGATTTTTCATTTTTGAGTTATAAATTTTCACATGTTTCCCTCGGTTTCGCTTTGGCGGCTCGTTCTTATTTTAAAAATGTGGTTTTAAATGGGGTTTGAAACAGTCTAAAGATCTATTTAATAATAATAGAGTTTCAAGATACTTTGTTGCAGTATAACTTTATTTCTAAATACATAAGTTTATATAGTTTAGGTACCTTCAAGCTGTGTAAAACAACATCTTTAAAATATAACCGAGCCGCCAATGCAAAACCGAGAACTTCATGTCAAAAATAATAACCAAAAAATAGAAAATCAATGTCGGACTTCGTTTTCTATAAAGCTTGCCGTTACGATAAGTGTCCTTAGTCCTCACGATACATACAACATTCCTGATTTTAAATATTTCCAGCTTCGTCAAATATTTATTTCCAATAAATATTTACTAACTTCTTTACCGAAACTCGCTTTCCGGCATGTGTATATTAAATCCACATACACGCTCTTCAGAGATATAGCAGGAAACGAACTCCTTAACTGAGTTGGAAAATGACAATATTTATTTAGTTCACTTCACAATAATAAACAGACTGACTAAAACTGGGTTAGTATATATATAGATATAAAATCTCACAGAAAAGGTGACAGTATTTTTTTATTGTTATTAGCTAACAACCTTTTTTATTTATGCTATGGAAGAACACAAAATCTATCTTACACTAGTAATGGGTGATTTGAATGCCAAATTGCTTTAGAAAATTAACATAGAAGAAACAAAACTAGGGGATTTTGGATATGGCGAAAGGAATGACAGGGGCACAACCTTAATGAATTATCCAACGGAAAGACACCTTTATCCAGCGAATTCATTCTATAGAAAGAAACCGCAAGGAAAGTGAACATGGCTCAGCCCTAATGCAGTAGAAGAAAAAGAAGGAAAATATATCGCGCAAAAAGATAAAAAGAGAGAAAATTGTTTATCAGAAGAAATAAAGAAAACTGATGGAAAAAAGGCGATCTCGATCGATAGAATACGCAGAAATAAATAAAACTATAAGAAAAATTATAAAACAAAATAATAGAAAGAGCCAAGAAATACAATACAAGAAAAGCGAAAGAGCAGACCTGAAAACTATGGACTACCTCTAACACTCCTCAATCTTTGTGGCCAATTAAAATGCGTTGGGTGACATTTGTGGCAAACTAAAAGACGTTGCCGCCATTTTGTGACACTGTAAAATAGAACAATAACGATGTGCAAATTTGAGACACTAAAAAATTACTGAATAATTAACAAATATCTGGAATCAGAACTGTATTTTCCAGCTAGGTGAAACATTGATATGCCCGGTAACCTTTATACAGTGAAGAAGGGGGGGTTCAGAAATATGAAAATTTTAAGTGCGCCACAGTGTTTTAATACCAATGTTTTACAAACAAGATCTTAATTAAAATACAGTTCAACTCAAACATTGTAGCCAAACAATGAAACTCTACCTACTTCCGAGGCTTCCAGAGTATCTGAGTAATTAAAAAAAACAAAAAGAAATTGACTCATTGACAAAATAAAATCTTAAAAGATTGAATTAAGATGACAAAACTAGAAGCACTTTACAGGTAGATGGACTTACAGGTAGTAGAATCTCCAACAGGTCACAGTGTACCTTACTCCATTATATAAATGATTGTAAAAAAAAACACTTCCCAAATCATTCCGTCATAGGGGAGATCTGGACCAAATATCTGCTGTCATCATTCTACTTTGGGTAGAATGAGACAGACAGCAACCCAGTCCGAGATCTTCCCCATGAGGTAAAACAATGTAAGGAAACCGCAAAAAAAAAATATAAACTCATCTCTCTTTTGTATCTGCAAAGTTGGTTCACTGGATTGTACAAATAACACAGAGATTTAGTTCATCTTGTTTATTTTAAATCCTGATAAAAATACCAGAAACATGAAATAGGAAAAAAAATGAAATGGTTGGAAATAAAACAGGGCCAAAATAGCAAGGCACTTTAAATGTCACAAGAAAATTATCTTAAATATACCTGCCAAAATAGCAAGGCACTTTAAATTTCACAGGAAAATTATCTTAAATATACCGCAAAATTGGAGCTATGACGTCATACCTTATCTTGCGTTTACAAGCAATATTGAAATTATACTGTTTATATATGAAAAGATTACGTTTAAATTATATTAAGAATTTATATGAAAAGATTGTATCTAAAGGCTTGCTCCTACCTTGGTCCTTGGTTATGTTATGAGTGAATAAGAGGGTGTTTTGTTTTGTGAACCTGGATTTGTTGTACCACACATCTTCCGCTACTTCACCGGTTCCAGTTCTGCCGCGCCTCCCCTGCTGATTATCTAGCACATGACGCTAGAGCAGCACATGGTCAGAAGAAAGTTGTTTGATCTTGCCCGAGCGTGAAACCCTGTTTCCTGGAATTCGTCGGTTTTGCACGGAGTTCCCCTACACCGAGTAACTTAAATCAAGAACCCCATGTCGACTCAATAAAATAAAGCAGATTTCAACAGATGAACTAAAATAACCCTAACGTACCTTTCCCAGGGTTACAGTGCTACACCCGGCTTCACACCAGCGTCCAGCACAACTGTCCCAGTGATGGATTGAACAGGGCTGTAGACAAAGGAGAAAAACAATATATAGTTTTTATCCAAAACGTGGTTTTAAAAAAAATAAAAAAAAACTCCAAAAATTCCCCACGTCTTTTGTCGAAAAAGTACATTTCACACGAAAAATAATTACAATTTGGGAGGCAAATATTGTCTTGAAGAATTAAAAAAAAATAAAAGAAAAATCTAACTTACCACCCTTCTTTCCCGTAGAAATGGCGTAGGCCGCCTTAAATCCCTCTCAGAGGATGTGAGCGTCACTAAGATTCGCCTAAACAACGACGGCTCACAGTTATACCGTCTTTGGTATAATCTGCAACTACTGCAGTGCCAATAAGTGCCAATAACCACAAAAACAATGGCGATACCAACAGACGGCCACCAGCCCAGCCAAAATTCTTTAGGAAAGGGACAAGACACTTTGTCAAGAACACAAAAAAATTAAGTTGCCGGAAATCGTTTCTAGATTTGGTGGGGACAGTACCAATCTAATTTTCCCGGTTAAATTCAAATAAGGATGCAAACCCATTTATAAAAAACGCTCTCGCCGAAAAATCCCTAACTCCGGTTTGCGAGCCTGGAGAAAAAAAACCGCGGTTTTCAAACTAACCAATGATGAAATACACTAATACTTCCGTACCGGTCTATAGGGGCAGTATCAACCAAGGGAATATCGAAAATGCGTCTTTTACGCATTGAGGTGTTGTCAGATCTATTTCCACGGTTGAAATTTTTATAACAAGGACATCGAGACATCCTCCCTACATAGACCGAACATCTGCCTACCGGACCCCGCCAACATAGCAAGTAGGAGGAAAATAACCAGCCGGACTATAAGAAGCACATCATTGAAACCATCAACTGTAAAATCAATTACTGGAGATCAGAGCATGCATCAAACCCAGGAATATTCGAACACTCAACCAATTCCCATATGAGTAAAGCTATACTAAGTGTAGAATTTAGTTGTATTTTAGTTACAGTTTTAGTCAAAAGTTTCCTTTGCTCTTTATATATGTTTTCTCTAAGATTCATATGGTTTGACGCCATTTTTGTAAAACATTTCTACATTAATAAAGTTGTTTCTGAACTTGAACCTAAAAATACACATTGAACTACTGCTTAAACCCGGCCTAAGAATGTTCAGATGTTAAGTTGCTCACCACTAGCTAGCCCTACACAACCCTTCAATCCGACTGAGTTAGCTGTTAACTTTACTTAACTATGATTATATATAAATTTATATAATATCAAAATACGATCTTGTTTATTCTTTTAGTCCGTGTTTTTATCCCTCCTTTATCTCTCATTTACAAAAGTGCATAACTTGTATTTATTTTATCTTCTCCTTATCAAATTAATAAACATATCAAAGTGGGCGGAACCTCGGTTGTTCCTGGTCGAACTGTGGACCCAGATGTGTTTTCGTGCTATCAAAACTAGCTAATCCGTGAAGGATATGAGGTTTGGAAGAGAAGTCATTGTCCCAATATCCTCGAAAATAAACATAAGCGAATAAAATGTTCCACTAAATGTTTTCTTCCTGTTACTGAAACCATTTGTGATGCGGCAACGCCGCCATTCCCCAGCAGAACAGCTGTTTATTTTCATGAACGTCAAAGAAAATTACGAAATTTTACAGATAAATAAAACAATCAAAAGTTTTTATGTGATTTTTCCCGAAACCTGTGATCCCAAGTTCCAATTACGATGCCCAGGTAATACGAGGTGCGCAGTGTCCACAGTAATTCGATGGAATGCCTCCTTTATAAGGTAACTTTCTGGACACTATATAACCTCCAAACCTAGCTCTATAAAATACCCTTAATTTGTGTACAGAAAGACGAGTCGAAGAGCCTTGATATATATATTTATCGGTTTCACAACGTTCTAGGTCTTCCGATAACCAATCTCCACTCGTTTCTGTTTGCCCATAATTCATCATCTAGGCCTCTTATTCTTATTTCACTGTCTATTCCTTCTCTCCAGCTTCTCCTTGGCCGTCCTCGTTTTCTTCGGCCAGTTGGTTTCCATTGTAGTATTTGTTTAGGTAGTCTTTCGTCATTCATTCTTTGTACATGTCCGTACCACACCAGTTGTTTTGTTCTTATATCATCCACTAAAGTACATTCACCTACTGTCATAATTTCTCTTATTCTTTGATTTGTAACTCTTTCTCTTTTTGATTTCCCTGCTGCTCTTCTCCAATAGTCCATCTCCGTAGCGGAAAGCATTTTTTCTGTTCTATCCTTGATTGGCCATACTTCTGAGCCGTATGTAATAATACTTTTTATAATGGTGTTATATATAAGCTTTTTGTTATGTTTTGATATACTTTGGTCCCAAATTATTCCATTTAATAAAGTTATTGCTTTTCTTCCTTGTACGTTTCGATCTTTTATAGCTTTGTCTAGTGTTCCGTCAGCTGTAATTTTTAGACCTAAGTATTTATACTCATCACAGGAGTGAATTCGCTGCCCGGTATTTAAGATTAGATCCTGTTTCATTCCACCGATACACATATACTCTGTCTTATTGAGATTAACCTCTAGTCCCCACTTATTGTACTCTTCTATTAGTTTTCGTGTCATATATTCGAGGTCGTCATAATCCTGAGCCACTACTATCTGATCATCGGCGAAACATAAAGTATACAAGGTGCTTTCGTCCAATGGAATTCCCATGTTTTAGCATTTTCTCTTCCATACTTTAAGGACTTGTTCCAAGTATATCTTGAAGAGCGTAGGCGAGATACAGCAACCTTGTTTAAGACCTTTATTTACTTGAAAGCCTTTGGTTAGTTTTGCTTTTATTTTAACTTTTGCCTTACTATTGCGGTATAACTCTTGGATGGCCTTAATTAGTTGTACGCTTATGTTTGTGTTTTCCAACGCTTTCCAAAGTAGATTTAGTGGTATACTATCATATGCCTTCTGCAAATCCACGTAAAGCAGATGCAGCTCTTGACCGTATGCCATTTTCTTTTCAATAACTTGGGTTATACAAAAGAGATGATCTGAAGTCGATCTACCCGCCCTGAAACCAGCTTGTTCTTCTGCCTCCATGTCTTTATATTCGCTCTCTACTTTATTTCTTATTATTTTACCGTATATTCTGCTTAGCGTAGCGAAGAGCCTTGATTATTTACCTAAATAAACAAATATGTAACGTTTGCCTTAAACATAAAAATGACCCGTTACATCTTATTTGTCTTATCGGGCAACTGCTGTACCATTTTTTCTTGAAACATTTTAGCCCATATTTGACCTATCTAAAAATCTACTTCGGAATGAGCTACAAAACTCAAACTTTGCACCGTCGTAGATCTTTATAAAGTTAACAACCCCTCCAAGTTTCATGGTAGTAAAGTAGTTACGAAATTTCAAAAAACGTCGAAATTGCCACTCACTCACTCACTCACTCATGTATAGATCATCAAAATTCTACTGTACTTCCAGACATGCTACAAACTGATATTTGGCAGACTGATAGAAATTATGACCAAACCCTTGGAAAAAATAAAAAACCTCAAAATTCTTTTACTTTCCTCCCCTATGCATGTAAATTTTTAAAAGTAACATTGCCCACTTCGAGAAACGCTAGAGAGCTGAGCTTTAGCAGACTAATAGGAACTATGATAAAACTGTAGGAAAAATTTAAAAACCCCAAAATTATAATTTATTTCCCTCCTCTATATATGTAAATTTATGTAAAAGTTACATTGCCCACTTTTGCATTGCAAAAGTTTTAAATAATATTCCGCATATTTTACTACTTCAAAACTTAAATATTATCAAAATCCTTTAAAAACGGAATGAAATCATAACAAAACAATTTCGTGTAAAAAAGTACGTGAAAATAATATTTCGTAAAAAAATTGAGATATAATTTAACCCAAGTTCTCCAATACAAATTTTAAAATGAAAGGTTCTTACTAGTTTTGAAATGTTTTTCTAAACTTGGTAATTACGCCTGCAAATGACTCTTAGGCACAGTCATCGAAGAAAATTTCTTCGATGGCACAGTGCTAAATTGAACATAAAGAAGTTTGGCTTTAAGTTTAAAAAAACATTACAAACTAGTAAGAACCTTTCATTTTAAAATTTGTATTAAAGAACTTGGGTTTAATTTTATCGCAATTTTTTTACGGAATATCATTTTAGCGTACTTGGCTTTTTTTACATGAAATGTTTTTGTTATGATAAGCTTTTCACGAAAATTTTAACAGATAGACTAACAACAAAATATGACTGAAATCAATCAAAGGGACATGTTTCAGAAAAGGTTTCAGTACAGTTGGCCACCTATTAACTATGAAAATCCTAATACAACGAACCATTAAATACAACATATATTGCGTTTATCGACTTTGAAATAGCTTTCGATAGCATTAAGTACTGTGCAATAAAAGCATCTTTTATTATTAGCCGAATAGATCACAGATACAAACACTTAATAGCCAATATATATAGCGAAGCAACAAGATCAATCAAAATCCACGAAGGAAACAAGCAAATCTGCATAAAAAGAGGAGTCAGCCAGGCTGACACAATATCCCCTAAACTACTTAATCAGGCCCTGAAAAATGTTTCTAAACACTTTTATACGGAAGAAATAGACATCTAAGTAAGCGGACAATATTTGAGCCTAAGATATCCTGATGATCTCGCCTTCATAACAGATAAGAAAGAAAAACTGATAAAAAGATCTGGATCTAGCATCTAAAAATACAGGGTTTAGTATGAACTATACTAAAACTAAAATCATAACAAACACAGATGAAGATATCATGATCCTATACAGTATGTCCCCCTAAGTTGGAATCATATGGAAAACTTTTTTATTATTAATTTTAGGAAAAAAAAATATTCTTCATAAAAATTTCTGCATTATATAAACCAAGAATACAGTCATCAAATATCAAACTTTTTCAGTGGTATACGAGGTTTGTCACAAAATATGAGTTTTGCTAAAGAGTAAAGTACCTTTAAGTTTGTTAATATCGAAAAATGTTACTAAAAAAATATTAAAAATCAGAATTAAAAATTACGTTTAAATATGCAAGCACATCCATTTAAATTAAAACTTCAGATTATTTTATTTTTTACTAATATTTCTATTTTGAATGAACAAGTATCTCTTGTGATTACGAAACAGATGATAACCTTTTAGTTTTTGGCTGACTTCTAATAATTTTGCAACTAAAACGAGTAATAAGTGCATATTCATTTATTTTGCAAATAATAAAATACATTCAAATACTAAGTTATAAAACTAACATCATATTAATATTAGAAACAAACAAATTAAATTTACACTAATACTAGTGCTTCGACATATCCACCCTCTCGTTCAATACACTTAATCATTACACAAACATCCAAAAACTAAAAGGTTATCATGTGTTTCGTAATGACAAATGGATTTGCTTCCATATTTAAACGTAATTTTTAATTCTGATTAACTTCTTTTAGTAACGTTTTTCGATATTGTCAAATTTAAAGGTACTTTACTCTTGAGCAAAATTCATATTTTTTGATAAACCTCGTACACCACTAAACAAATTTGATATTTGATGACTGTATTCCAGGTTTTAGATAATGCAGAACTTTTTATGAAGAACAACTTTTTTTCCTAAAATTAACCCAAGTAACATTTTTGGTTAAAATTAGGTAAAGTTTACTTAAAATAAGAGAGTAATTTTTTCCCATAACAAATTAAATGGTTAAAAAAGAGGGAAATTTTCCGACATTTTCCCAAAGTGGGGACAAAAACAAAGGTAATTTGGAAGGAGAAAATAGGTAATTAGTACAGTTTGTGTTCCATGTCTTACTAACCTAGACTTTGACCAAGGTTCAAACAATAAGTCTCTGTTTAGACAAGTTTTCAACTTCAGTTTAGCCTATATGGTTCAAAAGAAGTAAAAATGGCTTCTGGTGTCCCTGTATTGTGGCGCCCCCTACATCTGTCAGAATAGAAAGAAATTAAAACATTTTTAAATAAAAATAAACAAAGAGGAACACAATAATAATGGCTGATAGGTGTTTAACCAGTTGTGAAAAAATATGGTGATGTTTTTTATCAACTATTGTAATTATATGGGGGTTTTAAATATTATTTTTATACATATTGAGATGAAAAAAACTTGCGGCGGAAATATTTTCATAGAATCCATGACTTTTACGTCCAAAAACTCACGCGCCCTTTAAAACATATAATTTTAACAAAAAAAAATAGTGTTTTTATGTTTTTAAAAATACAGAAACTGTAGTTTTTTAAATGTATGACCAAATTTTGATGTTTGGCCATAAAAGCATTTCAGTTACATCGTTTTCCTGAAGATTATTGGGATTGTTTAAGTAAAATTAACAAAAACACAATAAACATTTTTCACAAAGAAAAAAAAACATGGCGTATATCTCGCGTCTCCCTAAGATTGTCTTAGAGCTTGATTTTACCTTTATTGTTGTCCTCAAACGCGGAATGTCTACTGGCGTAGCCAAAATTTCATATAATTTTGAGAATAAAGGCGATTTTTCCTTATTTTAACCAATTAATTCTAAGACGAAGTGATACTTCGCCGTTTTCTTACGCATAGTCCCCCAAAGTCCCCCGAAAATATGTTGTCTTGTCTGTCTTAGCTGTACTGAGAGAGAGAAAGAGTGAGATTGGGTGAGTCTTGGAGAGTTAAAAATTAGTTTCTATTCGAGTTCATTTGGTTTGGGAAGTGCCCGTGCGTGGACCGTCAGCGTTCGGACGAACTAGGTCAGTCATTAGAGCGAAAAAAATACCTCCAGCTTGCAAAGGGTGGCGTTGTCGCGATTCTGACATATTGTTGTTCAAATTAGAGTCGTAAAATAAATTGAGTAATCGACCTTGGAAGGGGGGGAATCCCCCCGCTATCTTGTATTTAGTGTGCACGTAAAGTTGTTTTTTAATTACTTGGTCCCTGTACATTTTAGAAAAAAAGATTTAGACAAAAGTTTCCTACAAAAACGCTGTTGTACGTTTTTTTGTGAAACGAATCGTTTTCGATTTATGACGCTAAACATTTGCCGTCATTTTGGATTTTGCCCAATTTTATAATTTGTGGCATTTAAATTCGAAACTGCTTAATGCTTATTTTTGAGAAAATCTATGAAAACAAAATAAAGACTAACTAATAACCTATAAAATGAGATATCACTGAGTTCCCTGGGTAGTACCATGGGCGCACCAAGGGGGGGCCCAAGCCTTAGACTTTCGACATCTTGAGGCTTCGGGCCCCCTTCAAAAGGCCACGCCCCCCCCCCCAAGAGGCCTCGCCCCCCCCCCCCCCCCCAAGACATATTCCTGGGTGCGCCACTGGTAGTACCCTTGCTGAAATACGAACCCTGAAGTATTAGCAATACACCTGTTTTCTATGTATTTCCATAAAATATGCAAAATAAACCGAAATTATTCAGTTTTATGTCATTTTCTCAAAAGGTACGCAATTTACAGAAAGTGTGTAATCAACTTAATAATAGTAAGTGGGCCAAGTCCACGGTTAGCACTTAATTGGCATCCATAAATTGGGGTTGTTTTTTAAGATCACGAAAAAAAAATATTTTTTAGGTTTTATTCAGTTTTCAAAAAACTAAGCATTTCAGGGAAAAATGTTAAAACACCTTGTTTAGAGAAAAGAAAATTGTCTTTCGAATGGCGTATCATAAAGTTGTGTTAAAGCTATTATTGACAGTCCAGGGGCGCCCGTATATTGAGGTTATTTTTTTTTAAATATTTTTTTCAAATGTTTTACTTTTTTTATTCAATTTTCTTCAAAACTAAGCTTCCTATAAATCTTGTTCAACTCTATATCGTTAAAAATAAAATTTTCTTTATAACGATATGTATCTAGGTTCTTGTTAACAGGAAACGCTCAAAGAATATATGCATGTTTAGTGATTTTTTATTAATGATAAAAAGAGTCTACGTGTATTTTACCATTTTTTTTAAAACCAAGCCTTACCGGGAAAACATTTTACTCTACATTGTAGACAATTAAATTTTCTTTCGAACAATGTATATAGTTGTAACATTCCGGTAACCGTTATAACACCAGGGGCGTCCAAATATTAAATTGAAAAAAAAAAGTTACTACCAAATATACAGTATGGCCCCCTCAGTTGGAATCATATGAAAAACTTTTTATTATTAATTTCAGGAAAAACAGTTATTCTTCATAAAAAGTTCTAATCAATATCAATTTTTTTTTATTGGTATACGAGTTTGTCAAAAAATATGAGTTTTGCTTAAGAGTAAAGTATCTCTAAATTTGACAATATCGAAAAATGTTACTAAAAAAAGTTGATCAGAATTAAAAATTACGTTTAAATATGCAAGTGTTAGCTCCCGCTAAATTTCGCGGTTGTTTGTAAATTCAAAAAACCACACAATTGGATGATGTTTAGAGAAAATAAAATTGTCTTTCGAATGGCGTATCATAAAGTTGTGTTAAAGCTACTATTGACAGTCCAGGGGCGCCCGTATATTGAGGTTATTTTTTTCAAATGTTTTACTTTTTTTATTCAATTTTCTTCAAAACTAAGCTTCCTATAAATCTTGTTCAACTCTATATCGTTAAAAATAAAATTTTCTTTATAACGATATGTTTCTAGGTTCTTGTTAACAGGAAACGCTCAAAGAATATATGCATGTTTAGTGATTTTTTATTAATGACAAAAAAAGTCTACGTGTATTTTACCATTTTTTTAAAAACCAAGCCTTACCGGGAAAACATTTTACTTTACATTGTAGACAATTAAATTTTCTTTCGAACAATGTATATAGTTGTAACATTCCGGTAACCGTTATAACACCAGGGGCGTCCAAATATTAAATTGAAAAAAAAAGTTACTACCAAATATACAGTATGGCCCCCTCAGTTGGAATCATATGAAAAACTTTTTATTATTAATTTCAGGAAAAACAGTTATTCTTCATAAAAAGTTCTAATCAATATCAAATTTTTTTTATTGGTATACGAGTTTGTCAAAAAATATGAGTTTTGCTTAAGAGTAAAGTATCTCTAAATTTGACAATATCGAAAAATGTTACTAAAAAAAGTTGATCAGAATTAAAAATTACGTTTAAATATGCAAGTGTTAGCTCCCGCTAAATTTCGCGGTTGTTTGTAAATTCTAAAAACCACACAATTGGATGACGGACAGAGTGCATTTTTCGCGCATTTGGACATGCTCACCAAGAATCAGTGAGATCCTTTCTACCGCCTCGAGAAAATGGCGTGTTAATTTCTTTCTCCGACTATTTCAAATTTCTACACTTGAAAGTGCTCGATTTTGGTGTACTGAAGCATAGAACTAGAAACTTCAGCCCTTCAGCTACGTGGTGCCATCATTAGATCCAGACAGGGGCCCCTTGGAACGTGGAGAAATTGGCTGCAAACTGGCGAGTGCTTTGTTTCTGATTTCCGTTGTGTGGTACCAACAATTAACCTATGGACCTTAATTATTTCGTGATTTCATATCAATAGATTTATGTTTGTTCGCGCTTTCATTAATTAAAATATATACAGTCCATTACAGTTATCGTTTTTCTAACTGCGGTCAAACAGCAAGTACATCAATTTAAATTAACACTTCAGATTATTTTGTTTTTTACTAATATTTCTATTTTGAATGAACATATATCTTTTGTGATTATAAAACACATGATAGCCTTTTAGTTTTTCGATGATTTCTAATAATTTCGCAGTTAAAACGCGTAATAATTGCATATTCATTTATTTTGCAAATAATAAAATACATTCAAATACTAAGTTATAAAACTGATCATATCCACCTTCTCGTTCAATAGACTTAATCGTTCTATTACGCGTTTTAATTGCATAATTAAAACATCGAAAAAAAAGGTTAAAAATAAAAATATTATTAAAAAATTAAATTATCTGAAGTTTTAATTTAAATGGATGTACTTGCATATTTAAACGTAATTTTTAATTCTGATCTACTATTTTTAGTAACATTTTTCAATATTGTCAAATTTAAAGGTACTTTACTCTTGACCAAAACTCAGATATTTTGACAAACCTCGTATATTACTGAAAAAAATTGTTATAGGATGACTTTATTCTGGGTTTTAGATAATGCGAAACTTTTTATGAAGAATAACTTTTTTTCTTAAAATTAATTATAAAAAAGTTTTCCATATGATTCCAACTTACGGAGACATACTGTATATATAATATGTTCCTTGAATGTTCCCCGTTAACAAAAACACGCTAAATACATATCGTTTTAAAGATAATTTTATTTTCAACAATATACAGTCAAAAGAGATTTTTTGGAAAGCTTAGAAGAAAATTGAATAAAATAAATAAAAATTTTAAAAATAACCTCAATATGCGGAAGCCCCTGGAGTGTCAATAATAGCTTTAATACAAATTTAAAATGTTTCCATAAAATGCGTAGTTTTTTTGAAAACTGAATAAAACCTAAAAAAATATATTTTTTTTCGTGATCCTACAAAATTACCCCGATTTATGGATGTCAATCAAGAGCTAACTATGGACTTTGCCCAATTTGATGATACATCGTTTGGAAGATAATTTAATTTTCTACAATAAAGTTGATTACACACTTTCTGTAAAAAGGCTTACCTTTTGCGAAAATGACATAAAACTGAATAATTTCGGTTTATTTTCGATATTCTATGGAAATACATAGGAGACGGGTGCACTGCTAACACTTCAGGGTTCGTATCTCAGCAAGGGTACTACCCAGAGAACTCAGTGATGTCTTATTTTATACGCTATTGGTTAGTCTTTATTTTTTGTTATTAAAGATTTTTTCAAAAATAAGCAGTTTCAAAGTTAAACGCCTAAAAAATACTCGTCAAAATCCAAAATAGCGGCAAAATGTTTAGCGTCATAACTCAAAAACCATTTGTCTGACAAAAAAATTTACAAAATCATTTTTGTAAAAAAATTTACTGTCTTCTACTTTCGTTTAAAACTTTTTTTTCTAAACCATAATTTAAAAAAAAAGCTTTTTGTGCACGCTGACCCCAAGATGGCGGGGGAAGCCGGCCACGCCCCAAGGTCAAAAAGTCAAATTTGTTTTTAGGATTCCAATGTCAACAACATATAGGTCAAAATTGCGACCACACCACTTTTAACAGCACAAATTCTATAATGACTGGACTAAACTGAAACAGCTGATCGTTGAGAGTCCGCCAGTTTAGCTGTGGGAAACCGAATTGAACCGAAGCAACACGACCTGTATATCAGAGGGTGGTGACCGAAGTCGTTTATCTATGGCTGTGGGACATTAGAATTTTAGGGTATTAACAGTAAAATTATTTTGGGATTTTTAAACAAATTACCAGGAGTTATTTATAGTTAAAAGTATCATTTTGAAAAAAGTTTAGGTTTACAGTGTGAAGTGAAAAACGCATACTTTTTATTTAATAGTAAACTTATTAAGTACAGAAAATTTTGCTCGTGCATTAAACTGCGTAGAAAATGTGGCTGGCGGCAGTATTAATGTATTAACTAATTTTAACTCACAGTTTTTACATGGGACAACAGATGAAAACCATGATACAACAAGTGTCTTGTTATACCATTGATGAAAACAGGGATACAAATATTATGAATCCCGGCATGTACTAGAGGCAAGGGCTAAGATAATAAATTTGGACAAGGGTAAGCAGGGTGGATTTATAAAAAATTATTTTAAAAGTGTTGATTTACAAAGGGGATTAAACTTTTTAATACAAGGGGGTGATCAGCTTAAAAACAAGAAAACATGAAATACCATTCAGAGTAAACATCCTTTATTTTTCCGTTTGGAGGAAAGTGGCAAAAAACATTTTAAATCCAAACAGTAGATTAAAGATAAGAATCTTTAGAATTAATGCTTTAAAATGTTTTTTTTATTTGCCACTTTGCTAAAAAACTAAGGGCAGTTTCGAGGGCAGTTATATTATTTTGTTGTTTTTTGACACCCCTGTATAATATTTTTATATTTAAAGTATTGCAAGAGACAAAACAAGCAGAACTTTTTAAAAAAAGTGACATTTTGCAAACAAAATTTTTTTGTTAATTTGTCCTGCTTTTGAGCAGTCTCTCTCCTATCAATGGGTATATACTATATAATTTTTTTAATTTCGGATAAAACATTCCCAGAAGTTGAGATTGAAGCCATTGGAATACAACCCAATTTTTATATCTTAACGAAATGTCGTGAACACCATCAATTATGTATTTTGTATGTGTGCGACACTAAAAAAGTGCAGTTTTATTTTCTGATATAATATAAATATTAAAAATAGATCTTAGGTACGTGTAAAATAGAATAATTTTCTTTAGATTAAATTAAAACTGTACCTGCATATCTTACTTGCAATAAAAGATTACAAATTATATCTCTATATAGTCTCCTTTAATAATTAGTTCAATAGTTACGTATTAGGGTCACTTCACCCAGTGTGCACCCAGGAATAGGTCTTGGGGGGACCCGTGACCTATTGGGGGGGGGGGGGGCTGAAGCCTCATGATGTCGAATTTTAAGCTATTTTTTGTGTTTTTAAAATATGTAAAAAAATCTAAGGCATGGGGGGGCTTGGGGCATCCTCGGTGCAGCCATGCTTCACCACACAATTTACTTTACAATAATTTAACTTACGAGAAGGCAACTCAGACTAATGTAAGATAACTTTTTGTGCAAAAGTGTTGCTTTTTTAATGGTATAAAATATTGTCCGTACATAAAGTCTAAGTAAAAAACTAAAAATAAAGAATTTTATCATAATTTAGTCCCAGTTGGCTTAGGAAACTTAAATTATGTAAGAAAAATGTTAAAGCTGAACCAGCCATTATTGGGTTTAAAAAAAAATTAAATTAAATCTTTTGTATAAAAAATAAGTAATGTTTCGATAAAATTCAATAATAATATAATTTAAAAAAAAACACAATAAAGTGTAGAAATTACATTATATCATATATATTATATCACATTTTGTCTAAATCACTTTGCACTACATTTTTCATAATTTCATGTCGCTGGAGTCTGCAGTTCTTGCTAAAAAAAAATAATACTTATTTAGCAAAACAAATCTAGTTAAAGCCGAGAGGTGACCACCTGAACCAATTATGGTGTACACCATCAGACAAAATTTAAAAATAAATTCTTGGTCCTGTAATGTGTTTTAGGGTACTCTATAGTGTCCTGTGCTATATATTCCTGAGAAAATATTTTACACTGACTAAGAGCAGCTGAGTCCTTAACATGAAGGATGAGGCTTTTTAATTTATAAAATATTTCTCAAAACTTAGGCTATAGGGGAGCAGGGCCTCGAGCCCCCTCATAAAATATTGACATACATGTCCAAATTTTGGGTTGTTATCCCCTCTGCTTTCTCTAAACATAAACCCTTGTACTGTCATGCTTAATGGGAAACCAATAGCTACATAGGGATTCCTATGTAGATATGATATTTTCAATAAGAATGGCAGTGTTAACTATATGTACACAGACTAACCTCATCAAGTTCAAGCTGCTTCCTCTTTTTTGATGCTCTCTATCAATTTGTGTGGCAGTCACAGCTAGAGGATTATAGTTAAGGAATCCAATCATGATCTTTGTTTAGAAAATCAGCAGATCTTCCTGAAAACAAAACAATTTTAAACAATATAAACACAGGGCTATTTTTTAGAATTTATTACCTGTTTTGAAGTGTGTAAATCCTCCTCTTCTAATGGCTTTAATCCACATCTCCTGCCTCTGTTTTAATAAGGCATTTTGACTGACACCTGCATTATTCAATACAGCAGGAATCCGAAAAAACTTCACATTGTCTCTATTTTAGAATTTAGTGAAAAAAAAAACACTACAGTTAACCTCAAATTGGGTTGTTTGTATTGTGATGTCATCTGAAAATGATCTTCTTTCTTGTTTTCAACTTCTTATACGTAATTTTTATCAGAACAAAATAAAGTGCAACTTTTAACCGAGCCAACGCCGAACTTTCCATATGGTTAAATAAAATGGCAGATTTTCCTATATAGTGCAACGATGCGTTTTAGGTTGTACTTATTTAAAAAAAATAATAATTTTCGACCTGTAACTTAACCAAAATGGGCCCTGTCTTGAAGGAATTCATTTAGGTCAAAAATAAGTAACTCTAACTCACAGAGCCAACCAAAAAAGTTCTTAACTTTCAAGAAGTCTTTAAGGTCAAAATATACACTATCTTACAAGCTATGTTGTCTTAAAAATGCCTAGGAAAATCGAGAACCTCAAAGTAGAATACTACGTCAGGTTTAGCACAGACTGTGTCGTTACTTTGCCTTTATAGCTGAAACGAGTTTAAAGACTTATAAAGAAGGAAAAAATTAGTTAATAAAGTATTTTCTAAAAGAATTCTTAAAAATTTCTTGTCTATAAATAACGATTTCTTGGGTTATTTGTTCCAGTTTATGACATATCTTATAAACCTTTAACTGCAAAGTAATTTTTTAAGGAAAAAAGTAGAAGTTTTGACAAGTGATTGGAAATTTTGACACTTCAGCTTGCCAATAAGCCCTAAAATGTTACTTGGGAATATTAAAAATGTTTTCCATATGATACCAACGTAGGGGGACATACTGTATATATGTACACCTGGGACAAATTATTAAACTAAAAATAGAAAACCAAACAGCTGAAATCAAGAGACAAGTAAGATTGGTCTCGGCAGCATTCGGTAAATTAAGCATTAAACTACATACTAAAAAATAAAAAATGACCTTCGTACCTTAAGATCAAAGTGATCAAGTTTTTCGCGAGTTACTTGAAACTTTTGGATCTACGAGGCAGTGCAGACTGCGGTTTGGATTCGGCGCCCTGAAAGACATATAACTAGATCGTCTAATCGAATGTGTACAGACCATTTTTTTTATTTAGTGTGCTGGTGTTATAGTTTTTGCAAAGTCAGTTGAACAAAGGTAAAAGCCGACCATCGGCATATCCTTTATGACATGGGCGGCGGGATATACTTATAAAAATTATTTCATTTAATTCTGCGGTAAACTAAAGAAATAAAAATAGATAATAAAACTTTCTATTCCTACACCTACAAGAACGATACTGATTTATTTTCTAACTCTGCATACTGCCGACTAAAGGGGTCCCGAAAAGCATACCCGAAAGCAATTAAAAGCGCATCCCAAAAAAATCTGCCAATCAGGTGCCGTCCATCCATCTGGGCTCGATCGGTCGGAAAACAAATACTTTATGGTCGGACCGCAAAGAGCCGCGCCTCTTCTCTGTCGGTAGGGTTGAAATTATACCAGGAAGATTTTATATGGATTTGGATAACTTTTGAAGGGCAGATTAAAGCAAAATTTCATGAAATCGATAGAACCCCGTATGACTTTGCAAAAACTATACAATTATTTCCTCTGCTTTTTCCGTGCGAACCTTTTATCTGTTTTAGTATATGTACCGCCGAAGCGAGTAATTGATTTTTTCATTGTGCGATTGTTTCAGGGACCCTAATAAAACAAGTCATTTCGGGTCATTTGATTAAACCACTATTTTAAAGCACCAAAGTATATTTTGTTGAGGCCTATTCTCTGTCAATTTGTGAACACCTAAACTCACATGATTCTACCTGAACCCTTTTTTTTTGGCTTATGTATGGTGGATATTATTCATTTTTAAATAGGGCCATCTAGAACCAAAACCAGTGACGTCGCTATCCTTGTGCAAACCGGGGCAGTGCCCGGGGATTCTGCGTAAAAGGGGCCCCAGCGGCCTTAAGAAAAACATCGTTTCTAAGCGGCAATAAATTCGTAACATAACTGTAAAAAAAACTAATTGTTAAACTAAATTTTAAATTAAAATCAAGTTTTTTTCACAAAAATTAATTAACTTTTATTAAAAGTGTCGCCGGCGGCTGTGCATTTTATTTTCATCTGGTTCCTAAATTCAGTGTTTAATCCGCGTTGACATTTATACCTATTTTTTATTTTTTAGTTATTCTTTAAGTTTCTTGAATTTTGTATTCCCTTGAATGCACACAAATTCATACCTTAACTTTAGTTATATTTTCTTAAATTGTCGCGATTTTTCTAATCCCATAAAACTACATTTCGTAGCACTTCCGTTAAGTCACCCGACCAGTTCGGATCAATTAAAATACGGACCCTCCGTATAGTGTTCTATTACACGCGCTTCCCAGAAACGCACCAAATTCAGCCCATAGCCGCAAGATCATCGAGAGGGGTATCCCTAGACCTGTCATCACCCAAGCTGAAGGTAAGTGCTACCCTAATCAGTGGTTTTATGGGTCGTATCATTGCTTTATCACTCAGTTGGTAAAACTAAAGTTAAGACCCTGTCTTTTTGTGCCCCATTGGCCACCTGTGCACCCCCTGTGTGCACATTCAGAGTTATGACTTATTAAAAACAACAGTTTTTTTTACAGCATTCTAAGTCCCTCCCCTCCAGACATCCTGGATCCGCCACTGTAAATGTAGATTTTATATTCATAAGGTCTATGAAATAATTTGCTTTAAAAAAGAAAGAAAAAGAGATTTTATTTTGTTATTGTGGCAAAAGACAATTTTTTGTTGACAAGCATTTTATATTAGCTCACACTACTACTATAGTATAGTAGTGTAAGCTATGGTGATCCTAATTTTTTCGAGAAAATAAAGTTGCTCCAATTTCAAAAATTTTTATATATCTTTGCGTTTCAGATGATTTTGAAACTTTTTTGTCTCGCCGTCTGTCTGTCTGTCTGTCTGTATGTCTGTCTGTCTGTCTGTATGTCTGTCTGTAATGACCAACCCACATAACTCAAAAACCGCGTGTCCTATTTAAATGAAATTTGGTACCTAGGCTGGGTCTTGGGTTGTGGTGGTGCCATTTAAAAATGAACGAAATCCACCGAACGCAAGCCAAATAAAAGGGTGGGGGTAGATTTAAAAAATGAGAGTATATGTGAAAATATAGGGGTGGGGGTAGATGTCAAAAATTAGAGTTTAAGTGAAAATATGGCGTGTGTGATATCAAACGAAAGGTAAATGAGTCTAGAGTTAAACAAAATACATTTTAGTTTTTAAAAAAAGGGTGGGGGTAGATTTTAAAAATTAGAGTTTAAGTCAAAACATGGCTTGTGTGGTATCAAACGAAAGGTAATTGAGTCTGGAGTTAAATAAAATATATTTCAGTTTTTAGTTATATTAGCTCACACGTACACTATAACTATAGTATCTAGTGTGAGCTTAGGTGCACATAGATTGGAAGAGTATTTTTATTGACCCCCAAAAAATTGTTTGTCCTGGGGCCACATGACTTCTAGCTACACCGCTGACCAAAACCCAACCTAGTTACCAAATTTCATTAAAATCGGCCGAGCACTTTTTGAGTTATGTGCGTTGGTCGTTACAGACAGACAGACGGCGCCGCAAAAAAGTGTCAGTGATCTGATTCACAAAGATATATAAAAATTTTGAAAATCGGAGCAACTTTTTTTTCTTATTTTTGACAAATTGGATATGGTATATGGGATACTTAAGGGTGCGTATCTAGTTTAATATATGCTTTAATGGGCTTTAATTTTTTATAACATATTTTCTTAAAAAATGAGTTCTTTTAAGGTATTGGAAATAAATGTTCTATTTAATTGTTATTTTATTATTAAAGTTTTTAACTTTTTTGAATAAGGGACTCCTAGAAAACTTAAAAAACTTTTGAGCTATTCTTTAGAATTTTCCTGTGTGCATTTCTACGTCGGCGTCGCGTTGATAATATACAGGGTGTCCCAATTAAAGGTAACAAAGGTGTTTTTGGGTAATTTTCGTGCGAATTTGGAGAAACGCTCGGACAAGTCGATTTTGTTTGCGAGGGGGACACTTTTTGAAGTTTTCGTAACAAGCACCATATTCGAGGGGTATACTTTGAATTTTTTAAATAGGGAAAGTGGGACTAGTGGTACCATATTTTGAGGGTCCCTTGAATCTCTTTACAACCGTGTAAAAATTTCAAATTGTTTTCAAACTTTTAAATTAACATGGACGGATAAAATAAAAATTTAATCAGAATTTTATATTTTTGGATTTAATTTTTATTTTATAATTCCATGTTAAATTTGAAAATTTGAAAGCAAATATCTCAAAAACTAATCGATAGATTTTTAAAATGTTTACACAGTTGTAAAGATGTTCAAGAGAACTTCAAAACAGGGTATCACTAGATCCTTTTTCCCTACTCAAAATATAGCGTTAAAGTATACCCTTCAAAGATACTACAAAAATTTCAAGATAGCGAAAAAGTGTCCCTCTCCGAGCGTTTCTCCTGATTCGCACAAAAAATCCTCAAAAATACCTCTGTTACATTTTAGTTGGGACACCCTATATAAAAAGCTAATGCTAAAAGCAAATGTACGATTTTATTAATGATTTTACCTTTTAAAGCATAGTAGAGTGCAAAGACTCATCAAAAGGGCCAGCGAATCGCAACAAACAATTGCCTGCTGAAGTGTGGTCCAGATACAAACACCCACTTTATATTTACTTGGCTGGCCTCTTTAGATTATATTTGCATTCTACCATAAAATTAGGCGCGGATCTACGGGAGAAGAAAAAAGGGAAATTCCTCCCTCCAAATCTGAAACTTTACTTAGTTTTGACACACAGAATACACCTCCTGATCACTATGAAAACTAGTTTTGTGCCATATTTATTATGATATTTTCCCCCCAAATAAAGTTCCTAGATCCACTCCTGCATAAAATAAAGCTTTAAAAGTTCTTACCTCGACCATTTGGTAAATTCTGAGGATAAGAAGTTAGAATCAGTCGTTTTTCTTCTAAGGACATATGCGGTGGAGGTGGCAACTGCAAAGATAAATTTGTTTTATTTTTTCGGTATTTTTATTTTAATCACTGCCGAAAATTTTAAACCACATAACGTAACAAAGGGTTAAATTTATAGTGATCTCCAAAAAGTATTTTTTCGTCAAACTATAATGGGTGTTTGTGGCTGTGTGCAAATTACGCAACGAAAAAATTCTGAAATTTCGACTTATTGCTTTTCCATTTTCGCACCTTTACCGAAATTTCATTTTATGACCGCTCCCTTCAACCTATGTATTTTTTTAAAATCAAATAAAAGTTGGTACCAACCTAACTGTTAAAAAAATAATGTTCAATATACTGAAGCGGTTCTCCAGAGGTGGGTAACTCATTTTAGGGACTTATTGCAATAAAGCCAGGCACTAATTGTGCTGGGCACTATTCTGACAGTTTTCCATTGAAAACTGATAGTTTATCTTTCAAAATTGACAAACCATAGTCGAATTTATAAATCCAGTCGTTTATTTTTCATTAATAGTGGCGGCACTATTAATTCCGGCTCATATAATACACAAAGGCCTAATTTTGAAAGAAGAACGCTGTTTTTATAATGCGAAACTGTCAGAATAGTGCCCGGCACAATAAGTGTAAATATACTATCAAAAAAATTGTACAACTGCAATATAAAAACTTATATTAGGTGCACATTTTTTTTTTTGCAAGGCAGTATGGTATCTTTTAAACATTTTTTGACATTGTTAATATTTTCGGTTAAGAAATACTTATTATAGAATAGAATTTGATTACTGTTAAGTTAGTGTAAAGTAGGACTAAAAGGCAGTGAAATATTATTTTCAAGTTTAAAATCTTAAAAGTTACACTGATATTTTAACCCTGGCCGGAAAACTATTTGGCGGGAAAAATATTTGTTGGGAAAATCCACTTGCCCTTATCTTGGATTTATTATAGTTGGACACCTGAGTTTTCATAGTTCATAGAAAAAAAAGTTTGTTAACTTATTTAATGTTTTATTTTTTTATCCTATAAATTCATGAAAAAAAGTAAACCGGTAGAGAAAATCTATTCAATGAATATTTTCTGAAACTTCTGGTGGCAGAACTATATTTAAATACATTATATGTATATGTTTGTACCGTATATTTATTGTTTTTAGAATATTTTGCGAGATATTTATTTTTATAATGGTTTAATGACAACACCGATTTATAGTCCAACTCGGTAAAATTTTAAAAATCTATTTATTTGTTTTTGAGATATTTGCCTTCACATTTAACATGTGCTGATTAAATAAAATTTAAATCAGAATTTTATATTTTTCTCTTCTTTTCCCATATTTGTCTAACACAAAGAAACAGCAGTGTTGGGCAAAACCACATAGTTTCAAAACCTATCAAGATTTAATAAACCATTTTATTTAGCACTGCTTAAAAACTGCCGAAATTCCAGGCTTACCGGACAATTTTATACAATTTCAATATGACATTTGAAAAATGGACGACAGTATTTTATTAAGTCCAAAAGCCAATGTATTTTTTAGATAAGTACACAAACACTGTACGACTGTAACGCCCTCTAGACACGTCAAACCAAACACTGAAACGGATAGCAACTTATTTAGAAAATGTTTTAAAGATTATAATTTAACTTATTTTTAGACACAACTTTACACATAAATTCTTAAGTAAACTGCTATCCCGGCCGCTTAGTAAAAATAAATTGATGCAAAAATAATATTATATATCAAAACGATATTAAGTCCAAAAATTAAGTTATGAAATATTTAATTTTAAAACATGTTTTCCTCGCAGGAAGATTGATATGGAAACAATTTTGTTTATAAAGGTTTAGCGCTATAAGTAGCAAACTAAAAAGCACGTAATCCTCATTAACATAGTATCGCTTTGAGGTTGTGTTGAATGCTGGGTTTATACAGATTTTTTTTGTGTTTTTTCGTACCATTTTAGGCAATAAAACTGGCCTTTTAACTTTTAACTTAAGTGGTTTACACTGTTTTTTTTTAAATATGACTATGGGCAAGATTACACAGTAACCCCATCTACAGATTTTATTATAAAATAATAAAATGAAAATTATGAAAAACAGTTAACAGTCCCCTTCGTAGTGTATGCTGATTTTGAATCATTTTTGCAACCAATAACAGGTTGTGAGCCAGATCCATTAAATTTGTTTAGAGTAAAAATATCATACATAAATCATATTTATTTGCATACTTAATTAAATGTTTATTTAATGATGGTTTAACAAAATTTAAATTATTTCGTGGTTCAAACGCAGCAGATATATGATAACTATTTAGAAGATTTAATTTCAATGACACCACTACCAGCGGAAAAAAGAAAAATAGAACAAACATCTGAAAGTTGTGTAATTTCCGGTAAACCTTTTAATTTGTTTGATAAAAAATTAACTGATCATTGTCACATAACGGAAAAACAATTTTGCCGCACAATTAACTTGTAATATACAACACCAAATTTCGTTCCAATAATTTTTCACAACCTAAGTGGTAATGATTGTCACATGCTCATTAAAGGAATTGTGTCATTATGGCGATAAAATAGATGTGACCCCTTTTTTGGAATAAAAAAAATATTAAAAAAAACACCTAACTGCTAAATCTTTTTGTACATACTAGTCGCAGTTGGGTACAAAATTTATAGGTATAATGTACCACATGCCCAAAGCGCACTTATCAATATAAACAGTTTTATATTTTCATGAATCAGGTTATTGGCTAATTTTGTACCCAACTGCGACTAGTAGGTACAAGAATATTTAGCAGTTGGGTGTTTTTTTATTATTTATTTTTCCAAAAAAGGGTAAATAAGTGTGCTTCTACAAACATTCAGTAAAGGTGTGGGAGAGGAGAGGGAGGGGGGAACTATTTAAGTCGTGTTGAAAAAAATCTTAAAGCGTGTGAGCTAGAGGCTAAATGGCTAAACCGATTTTGACAATATAGGTGTCGTTGACATGCTACTGATTCCGAAGGTGCTATAGGGTATATTTTTTAAACAGGAATCAACATGGCGGTCGTGAGACAACAACAATTTTAATGAATTGCCTTTGATAACCCATTACACATTGTAACGTGTCATTTTTACGTTTAAGGCAACGTTACATATTTGTTTATTCAGGTAAATAATCAAGGCTCTTCGACTCGTCTTTCTGTACACAAATTAAGGGTATTTTATAGAGCTAGGTTTGGAGGTTATATAATGTCTAGGAAGTTACCTTAAAAGGAGGCATTCCATCGAATTACTGTGGACACTACGCACATCGCATTATCTGGACATCGTAATTGGAATTTAAGATCACAGTTCTTTAAAAATCACATAAAAAGTTTCGATTGTTTTGTTTACCTGCATTTTCGTAATTTTATTTGACGTTCATGAAATTAAACAGCTGGGGAATGGCGGCGTTGCCGCATCACAAATGGTTTCAGTAACAGGAAGGAAACATGAAGATGAACATTTCATTCCCTTACGTTTATTTTCGAGGATATTGGGACAATCCGAACCTCATATCCTTCACGGATTACCTAGTTTTGATAGCACGAAAACATATTTAGGTTCACGGTTTGACCAGTAACAACCGAGGCTCCGCCCACTTTGATATCTTTATTAATTTGATAGGGAAAGGATAAAATAAATACGAGTTATGCACTTTTGTAAATGGGAGATAAACGAGGGATAAAAAACCAAGACTAAAAGAATAAACGAAATCGTGTGAGTTAACATCTGAACACACTTGTGCCGAGTTTAAGCAGTAGTTCAGTGTGTATTTTTCGGTTCAGGTTCAGAAACAACTTTATTAATGTAGAAATGTTTTACAAGAATGGCGTCAAACCATATGAATCTTAGAGAAAACATATATAAAGAGCAAAGGAAACTTTTGACTAAAACTGTAACTAAAATACAACGAAATTCTACACTTAGTACAGCTTTACTCATATGGGAATTGGTTGAGTGTTCGAATATTCCTGGGTTTGATGCAAGCTCTGATCTCCAGTAATTGATTTTACAGTTGATGGTTTCAATGCTGAGCTTCTTACAGTCCGTCTGGTTATTCTTCTCCTACTTGATATGTTGGCAGGGGTCCGGTAGGCAAATGTTCGGTCTATGTATGGAGGGTGTCTCGACGTCCTTGTTATAAAAATTTCAACCGTGGAAATAGATCCGACATCATCTCAGTGTGCGTTTTACGTGTTTCCTATCCCCTTGGTCGGTGCTGCCCCCTATATACCGGTACGAAACTATTTATGTATTTCCTCATTGGTTAGTTTGAAAACCGCGGCTTTTTCTTCCAGTCTTGCAACCGAAGTTGGATATTTTTTGGCAAAAAAGTTTTTTTTTAAATAGGTTTGCATCCTTTATTTGAATTTAACCGGGAAGATTAGGTTGGTATTGCGTTTTGCTATCCCCACCACATTTATGAAGCGGTTTCCGGCGGCTTCCGTATTCTTGTGTTCTCGACAAAGTGCTGGTCTTTTTTGCTAACGAATTTTGGCTGGGTCGGCAACAGGTCTCTGGGATCGCCATTGTTTTTGGTTATTGGCACTGCAGCGATTGTAGGAGATATCCCAGAGACTGTGAGGAGTGAGTCCGTCGTGTCTAGGCGAAATCTAGAGTGACGCTCGCACCCTGTTGAAGGGGATTTAAGTCGGCCTACGCCGTTTCTACGGAAAGAGCAGTGCCCTGTCAATTCTATCGACGGGACAGTTGGGCTGGACGCTGGTGTGAAGCCAGGTGGAGCCAGTTGTAACCCTGGGAAAGGGTTTTACGCTCGGGCAAGAAGCCAACAACCTTTTGACCACCATGTGCTGCCCTAGCACCATGTGCTAAGCAAGCACGACGGGAGACGCGAGCAAACCAGAACAGCAGTAGCAGCGAGAATGCCTGGAGAAACACCACTTTTCCAGGTTTACAGAAAATAACATAGTAATTAGAAAATAAAAACAGGACCAAGGTAGGAGTTTCCTTCAATTTCATGCAAACAACCATTTTTTTTTGATGTAATTATTTTTCTCCATAAATTTTATAGTATATTTCAACATTGCTTGTAAACGCAAGATAAGGTATGACGTCATAACCCCAATTTTGCGACATATTTAAGTAACATTTTTTCTTCGAAATTCAAAGTGCTTTGCGTTTATTTATTTTACTCTGTCCTATAATATTTCAGCACCATCTTTTCCTCAGATTTTAAAATACACAAGATGAACTAAATTTTTGTGTTATTTGTACAATCCCAATGACCAACTTTGCAGAGACAAAAAGAGAGATGAGGTTATATTTTTTAGCGGTTTCCTTACATTGTTTTACCTCATGGGGTAGATCTCGGACTGGGTTGCTGTCTGTCTCATTCTACCTAACGTAGAATGATGACGGCAGTTATTTGGTCCAGATCTCCCCTGTGACAGAATAATTTTGGAAGTATATTTTTTTTTAACAATCATTTATATAACTGAGTCTCACACTATTGACTCAGATGTAAGTACACTATGACCTGTTAAAGGAGTCCATCTACCTGTAAATGGCTCCTAGTTTTGTCTTCGTAATTCAATCTTTTAGAATTTTATTTTGTCTATTAGTCAATTTTTTTTTTGGTTTTTTAATTATACAAATACTCTGGAAGCCTCGGAAGTAGGTAGAATTTCATTGTTTGGCTACAACGTTTGGGTTGAACTGTATTTTATTTAAGATCTTCTTTGTAAAACATTGGTATTAAATAATGTGGCGCACTTAAAATTTTCTTATTTCTGAACCCCCCTTCTCCACTGTATAAAAGTTACCGGGCATATCAATGTTTTACCTAGCTGGAAAATACAGTTCTGCATCCAGATATTCGTTTAATTATTCAGTGGGTTTTTTGTGTCACAAATTGGTAAATTGTTATTGTTCTAGTTACAGTGTCACAAAATGGCGGCAACGTCTTTAAGCTGCCACAAATGGCATCCAACGCATTTTAATAGGCCACAAATTGGCGCCCAACGTGTGTTTTTGGCTAGTTTTTTAACATCTGATGTAATTTTTTTTTTGATTTTTTAAATTTGGAAAAAAGAAAAAAGTTTTTTTGAATTTTTTTTTGAATTTTTTTTTTCTGTGTTACAGCCAAAGCCAGGTTAAAAGCTTTCAATTGCTGTCGGTGTTTTTTGACACCCAATCATTTTTTAAATAAAAACAAGATCATTGGTTTTTGGAAATAACACTTTTTAAATATTTTTTGGAAATAACACTTTTTAAATATTTTTTTAGTAATATTTGAGCCTTGATTTGGAATTCGTTTTGTTGTTTTAGTAATTCTCATAGGTTTTTGTTAGCTTATCCTCACAGGTTTTTTCTTGGAAAATAAAAGATTCATTTTTATTTATTAAGGAAGAATAAATAGATAAAAAACATGGGAGTTTTATTGAACCGAGTCCAACTCATGTCTTAATTCTTTAAAGTTTTTTGTAGGAAAAACATGTTTTAATTTTTTTAATTTTTTTTAAAGAAAAATAAATACAACAATGTAAATTTACTTCAATTTTTTTTTGTTGATTTATAGGTGGATGGACCTCCAGACATGGTCTTTTTATGTTTTAAATATATGACATAGGTACTGTGTTTTTCTAACAATTTTTTTTGCAGGTTCATTTATTTATATGTTATTATTTCCTGCTTGTGATAAGATAGAAATTGTTTCACAGATTATTTTTTAGTACAGTCAATTTATTTAGGTCAACAAGTTTTTTTTTTGGTGATTTTAATTTTTTGTGGGATATCACTACTTGGAAGTTGGAATATTTTTACAGGGTTTCACACAAATTTTTCTTGGCTAGGTTGTTTTAAAGTAAATATAGCTTAACAGCTGGTAGCTTTGTTTAGTTGAAAGTATTAATTAGTAATGAAAGAAAAGGAAAATGAGTTTATTTTGCTTTGTCATTTTCTTTTCTTGTTTTTTGGTGGTAACTGTTGATGACAATTAAGAACTTACGTCACTCAGTTACATCGGGTCAGAGGAGGGTACTACTACTTATAGTTAGCTCGGAAGTTTAGGGAACACAAGGCTAAAATTCCTAGAGCAACATATTGGCTGAAGATCAACGCCAAGAGGTCCAGTTAACATTTTTTTGGCGTATCTTTTTTGTAGGACAGTTTTTTAGGTCTTTGGTTGCCATGTCTAGTTGTGTTTTCGTGACTGGTCAAATTTTTTTTGGTAGAAAATACAGCGTTGGGCTTTGGAGTGCATTTTTTAAAAAAAATGACCTACGGGTATTTCTATCAATTAAAGTTTTTCTTGTTCACAATTATTTTTTTTCTGTATTTTTTTTTCTGCCTTCAGGTCATAGCTTGGTCATGGCCAATGGAGAGCAAACATTTATGTTTGAGCCTTGAGAAGTTTTGCCTGCTCCGGATTAAATACAGAGAAGATGAATTTGAAGCCCAACTAGATATAATACCACAAAAGAAATGTTTGACTGAGACAGATATAGATATAAGTTTTTGTTTGATTTTTTTTAGTTCATTTGTAGAGTTCAGTAATTTTTTTAGGTGGTGTCATTTTGAGGCCGTGAAATTGGGCAGTGAATTTAAGAGAGACTTTCAACTAAATATAAATGCTAGGCGGGGGTAATTGGTAAAAATATTTCAAAATTTTACTACTTTTTAAATAATTTAATTTTTCTTAAAAAGATTAGTTTTTTTCGGTAAACATAACTTCTCGAATTCTTGTTTGGTCTAAACGGTTTGTATAGTGGTCGTAGTTTTAAAGAGTGACCAGACAGGTTATATTTTTTTAGGGGACCAAACGGGAACTTCTTGAGTTACAAAAAGGTGAACTTTTTTTGTCTTAGTTGATCAGGCAGGAATAAATAAATCTTTTACTTCCAAATCATAATTTTAAATAACAAGATTTATTGGTTAAGTGTTTGGGTCTTATAGTAAAAAACGTTTTGTTTTTGGAGGGTACTGGTATGATATGAAATTATTTTAATTTCATGCCAAATGTTGTTTGACGGCAGATATGCTAGTCTTCAGTTTTTTGTTAGTTTGCAGTTCAGGACAGTGGCGTGTACTTAAAGGGGCCTTACATCTGCGCCCATTGTAAAGCAACTTCCAACTTACTTGCTTAGCTTTTCACTTAATCTTCGTTTTGTTGCTTCTGAAATTAAAGCGTTATGTTGGATAACGATGGATGGTGTTAGACTGAGAAAGTACCTAGGTATTTAGGGATGAAAACTTGGAAGTTGTGAACAATTGGGAAGTAATTTTTTTTATTTCATTTTTTTTTAATTTTAAAATAATTTCATACTGGTGACCTCAAATAATGAAGCAAATTTTTAAATTAAAATACACTGTTGTGGAATAAATGGGAAAGTGTTCAGGTTAAACAATAAATTTAAGATGATTGATTTTTAAAAATAAAGATTTTAACCTAAGAATAAATTTAAAAACAATAGGTTTTCTTTGATGCGACTAAACAATGAAGAGGGCATATATTTTTTTTTTGTTATGCATAATATGATAGTAGTACCTTTTGTATTGCAATAATTAGGGGTTTTCCTCCCGCGAGCTGGGCGGAAATGGAAGAAATGTTTGGTTCGGAGTGTAGAAATCGAGGAACGAGGACTTCCTGCTAATCTTTTTAGGATTTCGCAACTTCGGTTTTCGCTAAATTAAAATACATCCAAATTTGGCCTACAGGCTGAATCTCGCATTTTCCAGGACCTTGCAGATTCGCGGAGAAAGATAATTTTTGTGATCTGTTTAGTTATGATAGGAATTAAAATAGTAACATGCACATGAGAGAACTAGATATATTTAGGTTAAAAAGTAGTAAGAACACTGATCTGAACAATTTTCCATAATAGTGTCCTATTTTCACAGGATGCTTCAAAATATCTTCACCCTTTCTTTGAAATAAGATATTGTTTCGCCTGTGGGTGTTTGACCGTTTGAAAAATATATAGGGTCCAGATGGGATTGGAATGGAAATCACAAGTTTTTGGGTTTATTGACATTATACTTAGGAAATAGGGGAAATGTCTAATAAAAAGTTTTTTTGGGTTTAGGCCGAGTTTTGTTGAGATAACAAAAGTTTAATTGGGGCCGGGAGTTTTATTATGCTCTTTTAAAATTAATGTAATAGTTTTGGCTTCTTGATTTTTGTTTTCTGGGTTTTACGCAGGATTATTCCCAACTGTTTCATTTCAAAATGTCATTTGTAAGTGATAGGATCTCATTAGCCCTTGTACATTTGGTAATTTTGCTTTGAATAATGGTTGTGGAGGGGGCCCAACTTAATTTTATATCTCGTAAACACCAGGAATAGGGATCTGAGAATGCATTAAGCAGTAAATTTTTTTTTTGATTAGATGTTGTGTGTAAAGACACTTGAGTAGGCAGATTTAGTTTTACAACGTTCTTATAGGTGAACCTTGAAATTGTTTCCATATTTGTTTTTTGAAAGGGCACACAAGATAATTCTTTACGGGGTTGAGTGCAAAGTTTAAAACTTAGGTTCACATTATTATAGTGGTACAGTAAATGAGTACTCACGTTGTTTATTTCCTTTAGTAATAATTTTAAACAAATATACTAACATCGTTTGTTTTTTTTGTAACATAAATATTTTTTTAACTTTTCCTAAACTGATTGTTTTTTTTTGCAATTCCGATTTTTATACCTTATGATTCTTAAGAAAATTTAATTTTCAAAATTTTTTTTGTATAGTAAATTAATTTTTCTAGCTCATTTACTTTTCACATTGCCACAGTTTTGGGAGAGGAAAGGGAATTGACAACTGTTTTTTTAAAGGAAAAGAACAAAAACTGTTGCATGACAACTCGAATAAGATTTTTCTGGTGTTGATTTTATTAATTTTTTTTTAAGGTTCACTAATAGGAGCTGCAACCCCACTTAAACATTTTTAATTTTTTTTGAAAATATTTTTTTAAATATTTTTCTTTAAATATTTTTTTTTAAAAGGGAAACTTGATTTTCTTGTTGGACATTTTTTCCTTGGTGCATAGTAGTACCTTGCCCCTACAATGGTTTGACCAGTTTATTTAAATATTTTTTTTGCTGAATTAAAATATAATTTTATTTTGAACCCTCACGTTTTAACAACCTATCATCATTTGTTTTTATTTTTTTTTTCTTCTCCCTACTCCAAACCACCTATCAGAGTGGAGTAATTTTTGAAAATTTTAGTGAATCACTAATTAATTTTTTTGACTATTGGACTACTGTGGTCGACACCAAAAAATTTTTTTGAAATTTTTTTTTGGACACCTTTCGGTACGATCCTAGGGTCTTTTTGACCATGACCATGGTTGATGCATCAATTTAGTTAAAATTTTGGGAATTTCATTTTAACGATTATTAGAGAGTTGCAGTCCTACCAAGACGTTATTTGTGTAAATTTTTTATTACAATCGGTAATTTTTTTTTAAATATTCTTGAAATTTTTTTTAATTACACACAATATCCTTACAAGTCTAATTCGACGCAATTTCAGCGATCGGATTTTTTTTAATTGAGCATATTTTACGATTTCTATAACATGAACATCTGTTCCGATGTTTATTGCGTTCTCTTATATATTAAGGGATGATTTTGCCTTAAGCAATGCAAGTTTCGTGTAGACTCAGAATAGGTAAGCAGGTTAAAGTGGGTTTTGATTTTTTCTTTTTAGAAAAATCATTGTATACGGCGATTTGGGTTTTTTTTGAGGAGTTTATTAGTGGAGCCGTTCTACAATAGCAGGAGTATACCCTAGCGTTATCTGTGTACAACAGCTTTGGGATTTTTTTTGTTATAGATAGTCTGTTGTACGTTCCATTTAGGGATAAATTTACCTGTTCGGTTGCTGAGGTAAACAAACATCACTTAACTTTAATTTTAATCCAGTTCAGCTAGGATAAGCGCAATTATTTTTTTTTTGGTTTTACTCACGCAGGAGTGGAACATAAGACCTGCACACTGCCAAAACTCTTGTCTCTCTTTTATTTTTTTAACTTTTTTTTATGGCTACTTGTTAATTCTAATTTAGGATTTAAGTAGTTATTTCTCTCTGCAAGGTTGGACGTCATGGTTGGTTCTGCAAATAATTATTATAAACTATGATTACATTTTTAAATGCAAATAAATTTTATTTTCTTACTGCTCCGGTGTTCTTCGATTTTGTTCGCGTCTGCCCGTATTTAAGTTTTATATTTTCTACATTTGTGAGAAAATTTATAGTGATTTTCACTAGTGAGTTTAAAGTGAACTTTGTGTTTGTTATTGCGTGGTTTAGTTTTATAATTGGGAGGTATAATTAAGAGTTTTAAAGTTTAAAGTTTTAATATATATAAAAGGCACCATGGCAGTTTCTGTGAGTCGGTTGTCTGACATAAGGTACTTAGTCAAGGACGAATTAATCTATGAGTTAACATGGAGAGGCCAGCCATTGGATCGGTGGAAGAAATGAAACAACAGCTTATGCTGATTAAGCAAAGAGAAAAGACTGATACAAGTATGAGATACCCTCCGTATCCCTTTAAATTTGGCCAAAATGCGTTTAGCTGCATGAAGAAGCTTGATAGTCTGGTACCGCTGGTAGAGAAGTTTTCTGGTACGAGCAAGGGGGAGAGTTTAGAAAAATCGCTGTAAGGTTGGAACACGTGTTGGCCAGGATAAATAACATGAATCCGTCTAACTTTGAAGAAAGTCAAACGAAAGGCATACTGGTTGCGGAAACCTTGAGTTTGATTGGGAGATTGCAGAGCCAAGCAACAGATTTACTAAGAGTTGGCGTTACCTCAGATGATGATGAAGCATCTGAAACCCAATCAACGAGTCGAGGCTCAGACCACTCAACAAATGCTGGCAACACAACTAACCAGTCTCATTTCCCGCAACCACAGCTCTCGAGCACACAAAGAACAGCTCAACAGCCCACAAACCAACCGTCGGTCATTGCTCCAGTGCAAATGCAAGTGCTAACGAACCCAACTCAAGCACCAATACAGGCACCACCCCCAATACTAATTCAGAATGACGGTGCATCAGCTTTTTAGTATCAACAACCGTCTACCGTTCCTTTGAGTTTAGCTGCCCTCCAAAGTAGCATAGCACCATTTGCTCAGTCACGACCATTTTCATGTTCGTCACCAGTACCAATGTCAAGTGATCCTGGTACTTCATATCACGTTGCACCTGTACCTCCGCATAAGTGGAACTTAAAGTTTACAGGTGAGAGGGGTACAATCTCCGTCACCGCATTTTTCGAGAGAGTGGACGAGTTGAGTCAGGCTAGAGGAGTCAGCCTTAGGTCAGGTTTTACTGAATTCGGGCATTGATCTTTTTGAAAAGTCAGCCTATACTTTTCATAAAGATGTTCGTAGAGAAGTTCATACATGGGAACAGCTGGAACAGAGGTTCATGGCAGAGTATCTTCCTTCTTCATATGGCGAGAAGCTATTGAAGGAAATACAAAAACGTAAACAAGGCCCTGGAGAGTCTATAGGCACCTACATTGCTGTCATGAACACATACTTCCAAAGACTTGGCTGTCCTGTTTCTGAAGAGGCAAAATTAGCTGTCGTCTTCAGAAATATCGCGGACATCTATAAAAATGGGTTAATTGCTACTGAGGTCAATAGCCTATCACATTTAAAGGATTTGTGTCATAGAATAGACCAGAAATATGGTTTAGAAGAGGAGAATTTTACACCTAGGAAAAACCAATCTATTGAACCTGACTTAGCCTACGTTGACGTAGAGAGCGACAGTGACGATTTTCCAACAGAAGTCAGTGCAATTCAAATATCAAGTACCGCGACATCTAACCAACGGAATTCAAATCATCATGCTGATAGATTTGACAGAGATAGGCAACAGCCAGCAAGCAATTTCGCTGCTAGAGCTGATAGAGATAGACAGCAACTGTGGCCTTAAAAAAAAGTTAAAAAAAATTTGGGCGCCAATTTGTGGCCTTAAAAAAAAGTTGTGTGTCATTTGTGGCAGCTTAAAGACGTCGCCGCCATTTTGTGACACTGAAACCCACTGAATAATTAAACAAATATCTGGAAGCAGAACTGTATTTTCCAGCTAGGTAAAACATTGATATGCCCGGTAACTTTTATACAGTGGAGAAGGGGGGGTTCAGAAATAAGAAACTTTTAAGTGCGCCACATTATTTAATACCAATGTTTTACAAAGAAGATCTTAAATAAAATACAGTTCAACCCAAACGTTGCAGCCAAACAATGAAATTCTACTTACTTCCGAGGCTTCCAGAGTATTTGTGTAATTAAGAATAACCAAAAAAAATAAACAGAATAAAATTCTAAAAGATTGAATTAAGATGACAAAACTAGAAGCACTTTACAGGTAGATGGACTCCTTTAACAGGTCATAGTGTACCTACATCTGAGTCAGTAGCGTAGGACTCAATTATATGAATGATTGTAAAAAAAAAAATATACATATACTTCCAAAATCGTTCCATCATAGGGGAGACCTAGACCAAATATCTGCTGTCATCATTCTACGCTGGGTAGAATGAGACAGACAGCAACCCAGTCCGAGATCCACCCCATGAGGTAAAAATGTGTAACGAAACCGCTAAAACATATAATCTCATCTCTCTTTTGTCTCCGCAAAGTTGGTCATTGGGTTGTACAAATAATACAAATATTTAGTTCATCTTGTATAATTAGATTGTAAAACTTGAGGAAAATACCAACAAGTCAGGGCCAAAATAGCAAGGCACTTTAAATTTGACAGTAAAATTATCTTAAATAAATGAAATGAAGGAAACAAGTCAATGTAGTAAATATGCCGCAAAACCAGGGTTATGACGTCATACCTTATCTTGCGTTTACAAGAAATGTTGAAATTATACTGTGAAAACTTATATATGAAAAGATTACGTCTAAATTATATTAAAAATTTATATATGAGGAAAAAATTATAGTTAAGGCTTGCTCCTACCTTGGTCCTTGATTATTTTGTGTATAAATGTGTGTTCTACTTTGTAAACCTAGAGTTGTCCAGACACCTCCTCACTGCTACTGCTGCTCCTGGTTTGCCCGCGCCTCCCCTAATGCCCGCTTAGCACATCACGCTAGGGCAGCACATGGTGGTCAAAATGTTGGTTCTTGCCCGAGCGTAGAAACCCTTTCCCAGGGTTAGAACTGGCTACACCTGGCTTCACACCAGCGTCCAGCCCAACTGTCCCGTCGCTGGAATTGACAGGGCGCTGCTCTTTCCGTACAAATGGCGTAGGCCGACTTAATTTCCCCTCAAAAGGGTGCGAGCGTCACTTCCGATTACGCCTAAAACACGACGGCTCACTCCTCACAGTCTCTGGGATATCTCCTACAATTCGCTGCAGTGCCAAACCAAAAACAATGGCGATCCCAGAGCCTGCTGCCGACCCAGCCAAAATTTGTTAGCAAAGAGAGACAAAGCACTTCGTCGAGAATACCAGAATAATGTAGTGGCCGGAAACCGTTTTGTAAATTTGGTGGGGAGTGGGGACGGTAAAACGCAATAGTACCAACCTAATCTTCCCGGTGAAATTCAAATAAAGGATGCAAACCTATTTATAAAAAACTTTTCCGCCAAAAATAAATCTCTACATTCAGTGGCCAGACTGGAAGAAAAAACCCGCTAACCAATGGGGACATACAGCGATAGTTCTATACAGGTATATAGGGGGCAGCACCGACCAAGTGGACATTGCAATTAGGTAAAACGTACATTGAGGTGTTGTCGGATCTATTTCCACGGTTGGAATTTTTATAACAAGGACGTCGAGACACCCTCCATACACATTATTAATATTCGAACACTCAACCAATTCCCATATGAGTAAAGCTATACTGAGCGCAGAATTTAGTTGCACTCCAGTTACAGTCTTCGTCAAAAGTTTCCTTCGCTCTTTATAAATGTTTTCTCTAATATTCATATGGTTTAACGCCATTTTTGTAAAACGTTTCTACAGTAATAAAGTTGTTTCTGAACCTGAACCCAAAAATACACACTGAACTATTGCTTAAAGGCACAAGAGTGTTCAGATGTTAACTCACACGATTTCGTTTATTCTTTTAGTTTTGGTTTTTATCCCTCGTTTATCTCCCCTTTACCAAAGTGCATAACTCGTATTTATTTTATCCTTTCCCTATCAAATTAATAAAGATATCAAAGTGGCGGAGCCTCGGTTGTTCCTGGTCGACCCAAATATGTTTTCGTACTATCAAAACTAGTTAATCCGTGAAGGACATGAGGTTCGGATTGTCCCAATATCCTCGAAATAAACGTAAGGGAATGAAATGTTCATCTAAATGTTTCCTTCCTGTTACTAAATCCATTTGTGATGCGGCAACGCCGCCATTCCCCAGCATAACAGCTGTTTAACTTTATGAACGTCAAGTGAATCACAAAATTCCACAGATAAAAACAAAACAATCAAAATTTTTATGTGATTTTTCCCGAAGCCTGTGATCTTAAATTCCAATTACGATGTCCAGATAATGCGATGTGCGTAGTGTCCACAGTAATTCGATGGAATGTCTCCTTTATAAGGTAACTTTTTGGACACTATATAACCTCCAAACCTAGCTCTATAAAATACTATATATTTGTGTACAGAAAGACGAATCAAAGAGCCTTGATTATTTACCTAAATAAACAAATATGTAACGTTGTCTTAAACGTAAAAATGACACGTTACATAATCCCCCCCCAACTTCAAGACGATTAACCTAAAAAGGTTAATCGGAGAGGTCCGCTGCCGACTTAAGGTCTTTGGCATGCCAGCTCCCTGGTAGTACTTTACCCGATGGTTCCTGAAGCTCAAATATCCATGGAGAAATTTTATTCCTAATCACATAAGGACCAACGAATTTCGGTGCTAACTTCTTCGAGAAAAACTTCGCAGCATCTGACAACACATAATTCTTCTTCCAAACACGCTGACCCACAACAAAGTTGGGTACCCTTGCACGCAAATTATACTGAACTACGTTTTTCTCTCCAGCCACCTCTAACCTTCTCTTAACATCAGCATAGAGCTTCCGGAAACCTTCGTTCTTACTTTCAGCTGCGGATTGTACACCATTCTCTTCAGATAACAAAACTGGGTTGGAGTAATCTTTACCTGATAAACACATATTCCTACCAAAATTAACAAAGAAAGGAGACATCCTGGTTGTCTCATGGGTTGCAGTACGAATCGCGCAGGCAAGTTTATGTATTTGTTCGTCCCACTTCCTGTGGTTGTCTTTCACATAACAACATAACATGGTTTTTAACGTGCGATTCGTCCTTTCTGTTGGATTTGCTCTGGGGTGATAATACGGATTATACTGAATTTTAACCTGATAACTCTCAGCAAAACGCTTAAACTCATTACTTTTGTACTGAGGGCCATTATCACAAAGTATCAAACGGGGCACTCCGAAGACCATAAATACTTGCTCCTCAAGATGCTTAACAACAGCTTGAGTAGGGGCTGTTCGCATTGGAAAAACTAAGGAAAACTTACTCAAATAGTCCGTAACGACGAGAATCCAGCAATTACCCTTTGTTGAACGAGGTAGAGGTCCACATAAATCAGTCGAAATAATTTCCCAAGGACGAGTTGGTTTTGGGTGAGATATCATCTGATCAGATACACCTTGTGTATCACCTTTATGAGCTGCACAGACAAAGCATTTCTTTACAAAAGTTGCCACGTCCTGGCGCATTTTTGGCCAATAATATTTTTCTGCCAGTCTGTGGAAGGTTTTATACACACCCATATGTCCTGCGGTAGGAGGATCGTGAGCTTCTCCAATAATTCTACGCCTATGATCTTTGGGGACTACCTCTTTCCAATATTCGTTAGATGGTGAAAGTTGAGGGTATTCTTGTTTGACATATTTATACAACTTATTATCAGTGTATCTCCAGTTCATAAATTTTAACGGTGATTCTACGACCCTCTTTACCATCTTTTGGTACCATCGATCTTTAATTGCTGTTGAAACATCTCTGGGCTGCGAAATTGTATCAATCATAGGTACTGCACGAGACAACATGTCCGGGACAACTAAATCTTTCCCTTTCCGATGGATTACTTCAAAATCATATTGCTGCAGTTTTACAGACCAACGAGCAAGTCTTCCACTGGGCTCTTTTAAGCTATGAAGCCATTTTAAACTAAAATGATCTGTTATGACCTTAAATGAGATCCCCTCAATATAAGGCCGGAGCTTCTCTATCGCCCAAACCAATGCCAAACATTCTCGCTCGGTGGTCGTGTAAACACGTTCTTGCTTAGTCAAAGATCGACTCAAATAGCATATGACTTTGTCTCCTTCAGGATAAGGTTGCGTTAAACATGCTCCTATTCTATATCCTGAGGCGTCTGTTTGAATGACAAATTCTTTGGTATAATCTGGACATGTAAGAATCGGTGCAGTCACTAAAAGTTCCTTAATCTTAATAAATGCTTTTTCGCAGTCTGGAGTCCAATCGAACTTTTGATTTTTCTTAGTTAGAGCTGTAATCGGAGCTATTATCGCTGAAAAATTCTCTATGAAACGTCTGTACCAGGATATTGTACCTACAACTCTACGAACTTCTCTGACAGTTCTTGGCCTCTGGAGCTCTAACATGGCTCTAATTTTATTAGGGTCAACTCGAATGCCTCGACGGTCCACTACGAAACCTAAATAAGTCATTTCTGGCCTACACAGTTGGCATTTCTCCCAACTTACCGTTATCTTTGCATTCTGCAATCTTCGTAGGACTTCCTCAAGAATTCTAAGATGTTCAGAAAAGCTCTGTGTGACAATTACGAGGTCATCGAGATATACGTACACGTAGGGGTCTAAATCGTTTCCTATGATGCTATCTATGAGTCTCTGCCAAGTTGCAGGTGCATTATGAAGACCAAATGGTAACCGCTTAAATTGGAAGAGACCTCGTCTACAGATGAATGCTGTTAGTGGCTTCGATGATTCTTCCATTGGTACTTGCCAATAAGCACTCTTAATATCTAAAGTTGACAAGTACTTAGCATCTTTCAAGAGTCTCGGATACGAGTGGTAAAGGATAACTATCACGCGCCGTCACTGAGTTCAATTTGCGGTAGTCTACACAGAAACGATATTTCTTTGTGTTTTTCTTTTGTACCATTACCACTGGTGAAGCCCATGAACTACTACTACGTTCTATCACATCCATTTTCAGCATTTCGTCGATTTCGTCATCAATAAGTTTCTGAATGACCGGTGAGACCTTATATGAACGTTGTCTTATCGGTGCTGCATCTGTTGTAATCTTATGCTCTACCCTATCTGTACATCCCAGTGAGTCACCCATCATATTCTTATATTTAACGACCAATTCCTCTAGTCGTTCTGATTCATAAGGTGTAAGAGTTGTTTGTTGGTCTGATGTTTCTAAAGAACAAATCACATCTTTATTATCGGCAAAATGCCACTCATTAGTACTTAAGTTCGGTACTATACCCATCGAAATCCAAAAATCTAATCCTAAAATCAAAGTGTGCGGCTACTCAGGAACGACGACGACCTCTATTAACCTAAATTTGTCCTGAACTCGCATGGGAAGCTGCACTGTCCCAATACTACTCGTGCTTTGACCATTTGCCACAATACAACTCGTCTTCTTTGTCGTATCAAGTGAAAAACCAAACCTCTCGATGATTGACCAACCATGATTCACTAAAAAGGTACGTGAAGCCCCGGAATCCAACAAACCTAATAACTTATTTCCGAGCACATCCACTTCTAAATAAGGCCTCTCATCTTTACGAGCATGACTTATCACATAATCTAAAACGTACGTTAGCCTATCGGTCGATGCTTGTTCAGGCTGACTCGAAGGTCGACCACCTACGAGCGCCTGGGTCCGTTTCCCTGACGATTACAATTTCGACATTCTCTTACTGTTACCCCTGCTCGTCCACACGAATAGCACTGTTTGCCTCTAGGTAGTGCGCACCCGATTGCCATGTGCCCTGTTTGGTTGCATCTGTAACAAACAACGTCCCTGTTCGCCCTACCAGATCCAACACCCTGTGGTTGTACATCCCTGTCATTTACACTAGACTGACCACTAGCTGGTTGCTGTCTATCTCTATCAGCCCTAGCAGCAAAATTGCTTGCTGGCTGCTGCCTATTTCTGTCGAATCTATTAGCAGGATGATTTAAATTCTGTTGGTTCGATGTCCCAGTACCTGATATTTGAATTGCATCAACCCCTGTTGAAAAATCGTCAAAATCGCTCTCTACGTCAACGTAGGCCAAGTCAGGTTCAATAGATTGGTTTCTTCTAGGAGTAAAGTTCTCCTCCTCTAACCCATATCTCTGGTCTATTCTACGACACAAATCTTTTAAATGTGATAGGCTATTGACCTCACTAGCAATCAACCCTTTCTTATAAATGTCCGCGATATTTCTGAAGACGATAGCTAATTTCGCCTCTTCGGAAACAGGACAGCCAAGTCTTTGGAAATATGTGTTCATGACAGCAATATAGGTCCCTATAGACTCTCCAGGGCCTTGTTTACGTTTTTGAATCTCCTTCAATAGCTTCTCGCCATATGAGGAAGGAAGATACTCTGCCATGAACCTTTGTTCCAGCTGTTCCCATGTATGGACTTCTCTACGTACATCTTTGTAAAAAGTATAAGCTGACTTTTCAAAAAGATCAATGCCCGAATTCAGTAAAACCTTTTTGCTGACTCCTCTAGCCTGACTCAACTCGTCCACTCTCTCAAAAAATGCGGTGACGGAGATCGTACCCCTCTCGCCTGTAAACTTTAAGTTCCACTTATGCGGAGGTACAGGTGCAACGTGATATGAGGTACCAGGATCACTTGACATTGGTACTGGCGACGAACATGAAAATGGTCGTGACTGAGCAATTGGTGCAATGCTACTTTGGAGGGCAGCTAGACTCAAAGGAACGGTAGACGGTTGTTGATAATGAAAAGCTGATGTACCGTAATTCTCAATCGGCATAGGGACTGGTGCCTGTATTGGTGCTTGCGTTGGGTTCGTTAGCACTTGCATTTGCACTGGAGCAATGACCGACGGTTGGTTTGTGGGCTGTTGAGCTGTTCTTTGTGTGCTTGAGAGCTGTGGTTGCGAGAAATGAGACTGGTTAGGTGTGTTGCCAGCGTTTGTCGAGTGGTCTGAGCTTCGACTCGTTGATTGGGTTTCAGATGCTTCATCATCATCTGAGGTAACGCCAACTCTTAGTAAATCTGTTGCTTGGCTCTGCAACCTCCCAATCAAACTCAAGGTTTCCGCAACCAGTATGCCTTTGGTTTGACTTTCTTCAAAGTTAGACGGATTCATGTTGTTAATCCTGGCTAACACGTGTTCCAACCTTACAGCGATTTTCCTAAACTCTCCCCCTTTACTCGTACCAGAGAACTTCTCTACCAGCGGTACCAGACTATCAAGCTTCTTCATGCTGCTAAAAGCATCCTGGCCAAATTTAAAGGGATACGGAGGGTATCTCATACTTGTATCAGTCTTTTCTCTTTGCTTAATCAGCATAAGCTGTTGTTTCATTTCTTCCACCGATCCAATGGCTATGCCTCTCCATGTTAACTCATAGATTAATTCGTCCTTGACTAAGTACCTTATGTCAGACAACCGACTCACAGAAACAGCCATGGTGCCTTTTAGATTTAAACTTTAAACTTTAATTAAAACTGTTAATTATACCTCCCAATTATAAAAACTAAACCACGCAATAACAAACACAAAGTTCACTTTAACCTCACTAGTGAAAATCACTATAAATTTTCTCACAAATGTAGAAAATATAAAACTTAAATACGGGCAGACGCGAACAAAACCGAAAAACACCGGAGCAGTAAGAAAATAAAATTTATTTGTATTTAAAAATGTAATCATAATTTATGTTAAGTATTTGTACAACCAACTATGACGTCCAACCTTGCAGAGAGAAATAACTACTTAAATCCTAAATTAGAATTAACAAGTAGCCATAAAAAAATTAAAAAAATAAAAGAGAGACCAGAGTTTTGGCAGTGCTTAGGTCTTATGTTTCACTCCTGCGTGAGTAAAACCAAAAAAAAAATGATTGCGCTTATCCTAGCTGAACTGGATTAAAATTAAAGTTAAGTGATGTTTGTTTACCTCAGCAACCGAGTAGGTAAATTTATCCCTAAATGGAACGTACAACAGACTACCTATAACAAAAATCCCAAAGCTGTTGTACACAGTTAACGCTAGGGTATACTCCTGCTATTGCAGAACGGCTCCACTAATAAACTCCTCAAAAAACCCAAATCGCCGTATACAATGATTTTTCTAAAAAGAAAGAATCAAAACCCACTTTAACCTGCTTACCTACTCTGAGTTTACACGAAACATGCATTGCTTAAGGTCACATCATCCCTTAATATATAAGTGAACGCAATAAACATCGGAACAGATGTTCATGTTATCGAAATCTTAAAATATGCTCAATTAAAAAAAATCCGCTCGCTGAAATTGCGTTGAATTAGACTAGTGAGGATGTTGTGTGTAATTAAAAAAAAATTTGAAAAAAAAAAAAAATTACCGATGGTATTAAAAAAAATTTATACAAATAACGTCTTGGTAGGACTGCAACTCTCTAATAATCGTTAAAATGAAATTCCCAAAATTTTAACTAAATTGATGCAAACCATGGTCAAAAAGACCCTAGGATCGTACCGAAAGGTGTCCAAAAAAAATTTTTAAAATTTTTTTTTTTGGTGGCGACCACAGTAGCCCAATAATAAAAAAAATTAAATAGTGGCTCACTACAATGTTCAAAATATTACTCTACCCTAATAGGTGGTTTGGAGTAGGGAGAAAAAAAAATTAAAACAAATGATGATAGGTTGTTAAAACGCGAGGTTTCGAAATGAAATTATATTTTAATTCACAAAAAAAAATATTTAAATAAACTGGTAAAATCATTGTAGGGCCAGGTACTACTATGCACCAAAAAAAAATTTCAACAAGAAAATCAAGTTTCCTTCCTTAAAAAAAAATATTAAAAAGAAAAAATATTTAAAAAATATTTTCAAAAAAAAAAAAGCAAAATGTTTAAGTGGGGTTGCAGCTCCTATTAGTGAACCTTAAAAAAAAATTTAATAAAATCAACACCAGAAAAATCTTATTCGAGTTGTCATGCAACAGTTTTTGTTCTTTTCCTTTAAAAACAAACAGTTGTCAATTCCCTTTCCTCTCCCAAAACTGTGTGAATGTGAAAAGTGAATGAGCTAGAAAAATTAATTTACTATACAAAAAAAAATGTTGAAAATTAAATTTACTTAAGAATCATAAGGTATAAAAATCGTGATTGAAAAAAAAACCAATCAGTTTAGGAAAAGTTTTAAAAAAATGTTTATGTTACAAAAAAACAAACGATGTTAGTATATTTGTTTAAAATTATTACTAAAGGAAACAACCAACGTGAGTACTCATTTACTGTACCCCTATATTAATGTGAACCTAAGTCTTAAACTTTGCACTCAACCCCGTAAAGAATTATCCCGTGTGCCCTTTCAAAAAACAAATATGGAAACAATTTCAAGGATCACCTATAAGAACGTTGTAAAACTAAATCTGCCTACTCAAGTGTCTTTACACACAACATCTACTCAAAAAAAAATTTACTGCTTAATGCATTCTCAGATCCTTATTCCTGGTGTTCACGAGATCTAAAATTAAGTTGGGCCCACTCCACAATTATCAGTCAAAGCAAATCTACCAAATGTCCAAGGGCTAATGAGACCCCATCACCTACAAATGATATTTAGAAATGAAACAGTTGGGAATAATCCTGCGTAAAAACCAGAGAACAAAATCAAGAACCAAAAACTATTACATTAATTTTAAAAGAGCATAATAAAACTCCCGGCCCAATTAAACTTTTGTTATCTCAACAAAACTCGGCCTAAAACCAAAAAACTTTTTATTAGACATTTACCCTATTCCCTAAGTATAATGTCAATAAAACCCAAAAACTTGTGATTTCCATTCCAATCCCATCTGGACCCTATATATTTTTTAAACGGTCAAACACCCACAGGCGAAACAAAATCTTATTTCAAAGAAAGGGTGAAGATATTTTGAAGCACCCTGTGAAAATAGGACACTATTATGGAAAACTGTTCAGATCAGTGTTCTTACTACTTTTTAACCTAAATATATCTAGTTCCCTCATGTGCATGTTACTATTAATTCCTATCATAACTAAACAGATCACAAAAATTGTCTTTCTCCGCGAATCTGCAAGGTCCTGGAAGATGTGAGATTCAGCCTGTAGGCCAAATTTGGATGTATTTTAATTTAGCGAAAACCGAAGTTGCGAAATCCTAAAAAGATTAGCAGGAAGTCCTCGTTCCTCGATTTCTACACTCCGAACCCAACATTTCTTCCATTTCCACCCAGCTCGCGGGAGGAAAAAAACCTAATTATCGCAATATAAAATGTAGCCAGCTCCTTTACACCCTGTACAACTATCAGATTTAAAAAAAAATAGATGCCCTCATCAATGTTTAGTCGCATCAAAGAAAACCTATTGTTCTTAAATTTATTTTTAGGTTGAAATCTTTTTCAAAAATCAATGATCTTAAATTTATTGTTCAACCTGAACACTTTCCCATTTATTCCACAAAATTTTGCTTCATTATTTGAGGTCACCAGTATGAAATTATTTTAAAATTAAGAAAAATGAAATAAAAAAAAATTATTTCCCAATTGTCCACAACTTCCAAGTTTTCATCCCTAAATACCTAGGTACTTTCTCAGTCTAACACCATCCATCGTTATCCAATATAACGCTTTAATTTCAGAAGCAACAAAACGAAGATTAAGTGAAAAGCTAAGCAAGTATGTTGGAAGTTGCTTTACAATGGGCGCAGATGACAGGCCCCTTTAGGTACACGCCACTGTCCTGAAATGCAAACTAACGAAAAAACTGAAGACTAGCATATCTGCCGTCAACCAACCTTTGGCATGAAATTAAAATAATTCCATATCATCCCAGTATCCTCAAAACAAAACGTTTTTTCCTATAAGACCCAAACACTTAACCAATAAATCTTGTTATTTAAAATTATGATTCTGGAGTAAAAAGATTTATTTATTCCTGCCTGATCAACTAAGACAAAAAAGTTCACCTTTTTGTAACTCAAGAAGTTCCCGTTTGGTCCCCTAAAAAAAATAACCTGTCTGGTCATCCTTTAAAACTACGACCACTATACAAACCGTTTTGACCAAAACAAGAATTCGAGAAGTTATGTTAACAGAAAGGAAATAATCTTTTACGAAAAATTAAATTATTTAAAAAAAGTAAAATTTTGAAATAGTTTTACCAATTACCACCGCCTAGCATTTATATTTAGTTGAAAGTCTCTCTTAAATTCGCTGACCAATTTCACGGCCTCACAATGATATTACTTAAAAAAATTACTGAACTTTACAAATGAACTAAAAAAAATCAAAAAACTTATATCTATATCTGTCTCAGTTAAACATTTCTCTTGTGGTATTATATCTAGTTGGGCTTCAAATTCCCTTTCCCTGTATTCAATCCGGAGCAGGCAAAACTTCTCAAGGCTCAAACATAAATGTTTGCTCTCCAATGGCCATGACCAAGCTATGACCTGAACGCAGAAAAAAAATACAGAAAAAAATAATTGTGAACCAGAAAACTTTAATTGATAGAAATACCCGTAGGTCATTTTTTAAAAAAAATGCACTCCAAAGCCCAACGCTGTATTTTCCACCAAAAAAATTTGACCAGTCACAAAACACAACTAGACAACTAAACCAAAGACCTAAAAACTGTCTTTCAAAAAAAATACCCCAAAAAAAAAATGTTAACTGGACCTCTGGCGTTGATCTTCAGCCAATATGTCGCTCTAGGTTTAGCCTTGTGTTTCCTAACTTCCCGAGCCGACACTAGTAGTAGTAGTACCCTCCTCTGACCCGATGTAACTGAGTGACGTAAGATCTTAATTGTCATCCAACAGTTACCACCAAAAAAAACAAGAAAAGAAAATGACAAAGCAAAATAAACTCATTTTCCTTTTCCTCTATTACTAATTAATACTTTCAACTAAACAAAGCTACCAGCTGTTAAGCTATATTTACCCTAAAACAACCCAGCCAAGAAAAATTTGTGTGAAACCCTGTAAAAATATTCCAAATACCAAGTGGTGATACCCCACAAAAATTAAAATCACCAAAAAAAAATAACTTGTTGACCTAAATAAATTGACTGCACTAAAAAATAATCGGTGAAACAATTTCTATCTTATCACAAGCAGGAAATAATAACATATAAATAAATGAACCTGCAAAAAAAAATTGTTAGAAAAACACACTACCCATGTCATATATTTAAAACCTAAAAAGACCATGTCTGGAAATCCATCCACCTATAAATTAAATAAAATTGAAGTAAATTTACATTGTTGTATTTATTTTTCTTAAAAAAAAATTGAAACATGTTTTTCCTACAAAAAACTTTAAAGAATTAAGAACATGAATTGGAATCCGTTCAATAAAAACTCCTATGTTCTTTTTTCCACCCAATCTTCCTTAATAAATAAAAATGAATCTTTTATTTTCCAAGAAAAAACTTGTGAAGATAAGCTAATAAAAAACTAAGAGGATTACTAAAACAACAAACCGAGTTCCAAATCAACGTTCAAATATTACTAAAAAAAATATTTAAAAAATGTTATTGCCAAAAACCAATGATCTTGTTTTTTATGAAAAAAAAATGATTGAGTGTCAAAACCACCCACAGCCACTGAAAGCCTTTAACCTGGTTTTGGCTGTACCACAAAAAAATTTTCTCAAAAAAAAAAAAAAATTAAAAATAATTTTGTCTTTTTCTTTTCCAAATTCAATTCCAAAAAAAAATTACATCAGATGTAAAAAAAACTAGCCAAAACACACGTTGGGCGCCAATTTGTGGCCTTAAAAAAAAGTTAAAAAAAATTTGGGCGCCAATTTGTGGCCTTAAAAAAAAGTTGTGTGACATTTGTGGCAGCTTAAAGACGTCGCCGCCATTTTGTGACACTGAAACCCACTGAATAATTAAACAAATATCTGGAAGCAGAACTGTATTTTCCAGCTAGGTAAAACATTGATATGCCCGGTAACTTTTATACAGTGGAGAAGGGGGGTTCAGAAATAAGAAACTTTTAAGTGCGCCACATTATTTAATACCAATGTTTTACAAAGAAGATCTTAAATAAAATACAGTTCAACCCAAACGTTGCAGCCAAACAATGAAATTCTACTTACTTCCGAGGCTTCCAGAGTATTTGTGTAATTAAGAATAACCAAAAAAAAATAAACAGAATAAAATTCTAAAAGATTGAATTAAGATGACAAAACTAGAAGCACTTTACAGGTAGATGGACTCCTTTAACAGGTCATAGTGTACCTACATCTGAGTCAGTAGCGTAGGACTCAATTATATGAATGATTGTAAAAAAAAAAAATATACATATACTTCCAAAATCGTTCCATCATAGGGGAGACCTAGACCAAATATCTGCTGTCATCATTCTACGCTGGGTAGAATGAGACAGACAGCAACCCAGTCCGAGATCCACCCCATGAGGTAAAAATGTGTAACGAAACCGCTAAAACATATAATCTCATCTCTCTTTTGTCTCCGCAAAGTTGGTCATTGGGTTGTACAAATAATACAAATATTTAGTTCATCTTGTATAATTAGATTGTAAAACTTGAGGAAAATACCAACAAGTCAGGGCCAAAATAGCAAGGCACTTTAAATTTGACAGTAAAATTATCTTAAATAAATGAAATGAAGGAAACAAGTCAATGTAGTAAATATGCCGCAAAACCAGGGTTATGACGTCATACCTTATCTTGCGTTTACAAGAAATGTTGAAATTATACTGTGAAAACTTATATATGAAAAGATTACGTCTAAATTATATTAAAAATTTATATATGAGGAAAAAATTATAGTTAAGGCTTGCTCCTACCTTGGTCCTTGATTATTTTGTGTATAAATGTGTGTTCTACTTTGTAAACCTAGAGTTGTCCAGACACCTCCTCACTGCTACTGCTGCTCCTGGTTTGCCCGCGCCTCCCCTAATGCCCGCTTAGCACATCACGCTAGGGCAGCACATGGTGGTCAAAATGTTGGTTCTTGCCCGAGCGTAGAAACCCTTTCCCAGGGTTAGAACTGGCTACACCTGGCTTCACACCAGCGTCCAGCCCAACTGTCCCGTCGCTGGAATTAACAGGGCGCTGCTCTTTCCGTACAAATGGCGTAGGCCGACTTAATTTCCCCTCAAAAGGGTGCGAGCGTCACTTCCGATTACGCCTAAAACACGACGGCTCACTCCTCACAGTCTCTGGGATATCTCCTACAATTCGCTGCAGTGCCAAACCAAAAACAATGGCGATCCCAGAGCCTGCTGCCGACCCAGCCAAAATTTGTTAGCAAAGAGAGACAAAGCACTTCGTCGAGAATACCAGAATAATGTAGTGGCCGGAAACCGTTTTGTAAATTTGGTGGGGAGTGGGGACGGTAAAACGCAATAGTACCAACCTAATCTTCCCGGTGAAATTCAAATAAAGGATGCAAACCTATTTATAAAAAACTTTTCCGCCAAAAATAAATCTCTACATTCAGTGGCCAGACTGGAAGAAAAAACCCGCTAACCAATGGGGACATACAGCGATAGTTCTATACAGGTATATAGGGGGCAGCACCGACCAAGTGGACATTGCAATTAGGTAAAACGTACATTGAGGTGTTGTCGGATCTATTTCCACGGTTGGAATTTTTATAACAAGGACGTCGAGACACCCTCCATACACATTATTAATATTCGAACACTCAACCAATTCCCATATGAGTAAAGCTATACTGAGCGCAGAATTTAGTTGCACTCCAGTTACAGTCTTCGTCAAAAGTTTCCTTCGCTCTTTATAAATGTTTTCTATAATATTCATATGGTTTAACGCCATTTTTGTAAAACGTTTCTACAGTAATAAAGTTGTTTCTGAACCTGAACCCAAAAATACACACTGAACTATTGCTTAAAGGCACAAGAGTGTTCAGATGTTAACTCACACGATTTCGTTTATTCTTTTAGTTTTGGTTTTTATCCCTCGTTTATCTCCCCTTTACCAAAGTGCATAACTCGTATTTATTTTATCCTTTCCCTATCAAATTAATAAAGATATCAAAGTGGCGGAGCCTCGGTTGTTCCTGGTCGACCCAAATATGTTTTCGTACTATCAAAACTAGTTAATCCGTGAAGGACATGAGGTTCGGATTGTCCCAATATCCTCGAAATAAACGTAAGGGAATGAAATGTTCATCTAAATGTTTCCTTCCTGTTACTGAATCCATTTGTGATGCGGCAACGCCGCCATTCCCCAGCATAACAGCTGTTTAACTTTATGAATGTCAAGTGAATCACAAAATTCCACAGATAAAAACAAAACAATCAAAATTTTTATGTGATTTTTCCCGAAGCCTGTGATCTTAAATTCCAATTACGATGTCCAGATAATGCGATGTGCGTAGTGTCCACAGTAATTCGATGGAATGTCTCCTTTATAAGGTAACTTTTTGGACACTATATAACCTCCAAACCTAGCTCTATAAAATACTATATATTTGTGTACAGAAAGACGAATCAAAGAGCCTTGATTATTTACCTAAATAAACAAATATGTAACGTTGTCTTAAACGTAAAAATGACACGTTACACAACCAGCTAGTGGTCAGTCTAGTGAAAATGATAGGGATAGACAACCACCACAAGGTGCTAGACCTGGTAGGGCGAATAGGGACGTGGTATGCTATAGATGCAACCAAACAGGGCACATGGCAATCGGGTGCGCATTACCTAGAGGTAAGCAGTGTTATTCGTGTGGTCAGGCAGGGGTAACAGTCAGAGAATGTCGAAATTGTAATCGTCAGGGAAACGGACCCAGGCGCTCGTAGGTGTTCGGCCTTCGAGTCAGCCTGAACAAGCATCGACCGATAGGCTAACGTACGTTTTAGATTATGTGATAAGTCATGCTCGTAAAGATGAGAGGCCTTCTTTAGAAGTGGATGTGCTCGGAAATAAGTTATTAGGTTTGTTGGATTCCGGAGCTTCACGTACCTTTTTAGGGAATCATGGTTGGTCAATCATCAAGAGGATTGGTTTCTCACTTGATACGACAAAAAAGACGAGTTGTATTGTGGCAAATGGTTAAGCACGAGTAGTATTGGGACAGTGCAGCTTCCTATGCGAGTTCAAGATAAATTTAGGTTAATAGAGGTCGTCGTCGTTCCTGAGTTGCCGCACACTTTGATTTTGGGATTAGATTTTTGGATTTCGATGGGTATAGTACCGAACCTAAGTACTAATGAGTGGCACTTTGCCGATAATAAAGATGTGATTTGTTCTTTGGAAACATCAGACCAACAAACTACTCTGACGCCTTATGAATCAGAACGACTAGAGGAATTGGTCGTTAAATATAAGACTATTATGGGTGACTCACTAGGATGTACAGACAGGGTAGAGCATAAGATTACAACAAATGCAGCACCGATAAGACAACGTTCATATAAGGTCTCACCGGTCATTCAAAAACTTATTGATGACGAAATCGACGAAATGCTGAAAATGGATGTGATAGAACGTAGTAGTAGTTCATGGGCTTTACCAGTGGTAATGGTTCAAAAGAAAAACACAAAGAAATATCGTTTCTGTGTAGACTACCGCAAATTGAACTCAGTGACGGCGCGTGATAGTTATCCTTTACCACTCGTATCCGAGACTCTTGACAAGTTGAAAGATGCTAAATACTTGTCAACTTTAGATATCAAAAGCGCTTATTGGCAAGTACCAATGGAAGAATCATCGAAGCCACTAACAGCATTCATCTGTCGACGAGGTCTCTTCCAATTTAAGCGGTTACCATTTGGTCTTCATAATGCACCTGCAACTTGGCAGAGACTCATAGATAGCATCATAGGAAACGATTTAGACCCCTACGTGTACGTATATCTCGATGACCTCGTAATTGTCACACAGAGCTTTTCTGAACATCTTAGAATTCTTGAGGAAGTCCTACGAAGATTGCAGAAGGTAAGTTGGGAGAAATGCCAACTGTGTAGGCCAGAAATGACTTATTTAGGTTTCGTAGTGGACCGTCGAGGCATCCGAGTTGACCCTAATAAAATTAGAGCCATGTTAGAGCTCCAGAGGCCAAGAACTGTCAGAGAAGTTCGTAGAGTTGTAGGTACAATATCCTGGTATAGACGTTTCATAGAGAATTTTTCAGCGATAATAGCTCCAATTACAGCTCTAACTAAGAAAAATCAAAAGTTCGATTGGACTCCAGACTGCGAAAAAGCATTTATTAAGATTAAGGAACTTTTAGTGACTGCACCGATTCTTACATGTCCAGATTATACCAAAGAATTTGTCATTCAAACAGACGCATCAGGATATGGAATAGGAGCATGTTTAACGCAGCCTTATCCTGAAGGAGACAAAGTCATATGCTATTTGAGTCGATCTTTAACTAAGCAAGAACGTGTTTACACGACCACCGAGCAAGAATGTTTGGCATTGGTTTGGGCGATAGAGAAGCTCCGGCCTTATATTGAGGGGATCTCATTTAAGGTCATAACAGATCATTTTAGCTTAAAATGGCTTCATAGCTTAAAAGAGCCCAGTGGGAGACTTGCTCGTTGGTCTGTAAAACTGCAGCAATATGACTTTGAAGTAATCCATCGGAAAGGGAAAGATTTAGTTGTCCCGGACATGTTGTCTCGTGCAGTACCTATGATTGATACAATTTCGCAGCCCAGAGATGTTTCAACAGCAATTAAAGATCGATGGTACCAAAAGATGGTAAAGAGGGTCGTAGAATCACCGTTAAAATTTATGAACTGGAGATACACTGATAATAAATTGTATAAATATGTCCAACAAGAATACCCTCAACTTTCACCATCTAACGAATATTGGAAAAAGGTAGTCCCCAAAGATCATAGGCGTAGAATTATTGGAGAAGCTCACGATCCTCCTACCGCAGGACATATGGGTGTGTATAAAACCTTCCACAGACTGGCAGAAAAATATTATTGGCCAAAAATGCGCCAGGACGTGGCAACTTTTGTAAAGAAATGCTTTGTCTGTGCGGCTCATAAAGGTGATACACAAGGTGTATCTGATCAGATGATATCTCACCCAAAACCAACTCGTCCTTGGGAAATTATTTCGACGGATTTATGTGGACCTCTACCTCGTTCGACAAAGGGTAATTGCTGGATTCTCGTCGTGACGGACTATTTAAGTAAGTTTTCCTTAGTTTTTCCAATGCGAACAGCCCCTACTCAAGCTGTTGTCAAGCATCTTGAGGAGCAAGTATTTATGGTCTTCGGAGTACCCCGTTTGATACTTTGTGATAATGGCCCTCAGTACAAAAGTAACGAGTTTAAACGTTTTGCTGAGAGTTATCAGGTTAAAATTCAGTATAATCCGTATTATCACCCCAGAGCGAATCCAACAGAAAGGACGAATCGTACGTTAAAAACCATGTTATGTTGTTATGTGAAAGACAACCACAGGAAGTGGGACGAACAAATACAAAAAACTTGCCTGCGCGATTCGTACTGCAACCCATGAGACGACCAGGATGTCTCCTTTCTTTGTTAATTTTGGTAGGAATATGTGTTTGTCAGGAAAAGATTACTCCAACCCAGTTTTGTTATCTGAAGAGAATGGTGTACAATCTGCAGCTGAATGTAAGAACGAAGGTTTCCGGAAGCTCTATGCGGATGTTAAGAGAAGGTTAGAGGTGGCAGGAGAGAAAAACGTAGTTCAGTATAATTTGCGTACAAGGGTACCCAACTTTGTTGTGGGTCAGCGTGTTTGGAAGAAGAATTATGTGTTGTCAGATGCTGCGAAATTTTTCTCGAAGAAGTTAGCACCGAAATTCGTTGGTCCTTATGTGATTAGGAATAAAATTTCTCCATGGATATTTGAGCTTCAGGAACCATCGGGTAAAGTACTGCCAGGGAGTTGGCATGCCAAAGACCTTAAGTCGGCAGCGGACCTCTCCGATTAACCTTTTTAGGTTAATCGTCTTGAAGTTGGGGGGGGATTATGTAACATGTCATTTTTACGTTTAAGGCAACGTTACATATTTGTTTATTCAGGTAAATAATCAAGGCTCTTCGACTCGATTTTCTGTACACAAATTAAGGGTATTTTATAGAGCTAGGTTTGGAGGTTATATAATGTCTAGGAAGTTACCTTAAAAGGAGGCATTCCATCGAATTACTGTGGACAATACGCACATCGCATTATCTGGACATCGTAATTGGAATTTAAGATCACAGTTCTTTAAAAATCACATAAAAACTTTCGATTGTTTTGTTTACCTGCATTTTCGTAATTTTATTTGACGTTCATGAAATTAAACAGCTGGGGAATGGCGGCGTTGCCGCATCACAAATGGTTTCAGTAACAGGAAGGAAACATTTAGATGAACATTTCATTCCCTTACGTTTATTTTCGAGGATATTGGGACAATCCGAACCTCATATCCTTCACGGATTAGCTAGTTTTGATAGCACGAAAACATATTTAGGTTCACGGTTTGACCAGTAACAACCGAGGCTCCGCCCACTTTGATATCTTTATTAATTTGATAGGGAAAGGATAAAATAAATACGAGTTATGCGCTTTTGTAAATGGGAGATAAACGAGGGATAAAAAACCAAGACTAAAAGAATAAACGAAATCGTGTGAGTTAACATCTGAACACACTTGTGCCGAGTTTAAGCAGTACTTCAGTGTGTATTTTTCGGTTCAGGTTCAGAAACAACTTTATTAATGTAGAAATGTTTTACAAGAATGGCGTCAAACCATATGAATCTTAGAGAACTAAAACTGTAACTAAAATCCAACGAAATTCTACACTTAGTACAGCTTTACTCATATGGGAATTGGTTGAGTGTTCGAATATTCCTGGGTTTGATGCAAGCTCTGATCTCCAGTAATTGATTTTACAGTTGATGGTTTCAATGCTGAGCTTCTTACAGTCCGTCTGGTTATTCTTCTCCTACTTGATATGTTGGCAGGGGTCCGGTAGGCAAATGTTCGGTCTATGTATGGAGGGTGTCTCGACGTCCTTGTTATAAAAATTTCAACCGTGGAAATAGATCCGACAACATCTCAGTGTGCGTTTTACGTGTTTCCTATCCCCTTGGTCGGTGCTGCCCCCTATATACCGGTACGAAACTATTTATGTATTTCCTCATTGGTTAGTTTGAAAACCGCGGGTTTTTCTTCCAGTCTTGCAACCGAAGTTGGATATTTTTTGGCGAAAAAGTTTTTTTTATAAATAGGTTTGCATCCTTTATTTGAATTTAACCGGGAAGATTAGGTTGGTATTGCGTTTTGCTATCCCCACCACATTTATGAAGCGGTTTCCGGCGGCTTCCGTATTCTTGTGTTCTCGACAAAGTGCTGGTCTTTTTTGCTAACGAATTTTGGCTGGGTCGGCAACAGGTCTCTGGGATCGCCATTGTTTTTGGTTATTGGCACTGCAGCGATTGTAGGAGATATACCAGAGACTGTGAGGAGTGAGTCCGTCGTGTCTAGGCGAAATCTTGAGTGACGCTCGCACCCTGTTGAAGGGGATTTAAGTCGGCCTACGCCGTTTCTACGGAAAGAGCAGTGCCCTGTCAATTCCATCGACGGGACAGTTGGGCTGGACGCTGGTGTGAAGCCAGGTGGAGCCAGTTGTAACCCTGGGAAAGGGTTTTACGCTCGGGCAAGAAGCCAACAACCTTTTGACCACCATGTGCTGCCCTAGCACCATGTGCTAAGCAAGCACGAGGGGAGACGCGAGCAAACCAGAACAGCAGTAGCAGCGAGAATGCCTGGAGAAACACCACTTTTCCAGGTTTACAGAAAATAACATAGTAATTAGAAAATAAAAACAGGACCAAGGTAGGAGTTTCCTTCAATTTCATGCAAACAACCATTTTTTTGATGTAATTATTTTTCTCCATAAATTTTATAGTATATTTCAACATTGCTTGTAAACGCAAGATAAGGTATGACGTCATAACCCCAATTTTGCGGCATATTTAAGTAACATTTTTTCTTCGAAATTCAAAGTGCTTTGCGTTTATTTATTTTACTCTGTCCTATAATATTTCAGCACCATCTTTTCCTCAGATTTTAAAATACACAAGATGTGCGTGCAAGTACTGAAAAATAATGGAATTTCCTTCGACAGATCGCCGGTTTGGCTTTACAAGCACATTTAAAAATAATTGTCGGTATTGACGATTGTAAATGGAAAGTTACGATACATATGGAATTTTATATGAAAAGGCACCTACCACGGACCCTCTTGCGGCTCCAGTCAACGTTTAAACGTCCAGTTTTTCACCTCAAAATTCACTTTTTCGGGAACGTGATTTTTCTAGTGTCTTGTTGTGACGGTGGTTGTTTGCGCACTCATCGCGGCGCTGCTTGTCCTCGCACGTGTGCGGTGCCGTGAAAACCCATATGCATATTTAAGAGCGCGAAAATTTAAATTATTTTAAACGCGCAGAAAAGGAAAAGAAAATGAAAAATAGGAAATTCATTGCTTGCACCAACATTTTCCGGCCGCCAAAACACGTGTGTTTTTACTTAGTTAAGAAAAGGAAAGGAAAAAAAAATTAAATAATATTCGCCTATTAGCAATTAAACGATACAATTTAACATTAACCCAAATATGCAATAAATTATGCATGTAAATTAAAATTAAAAGAAAAGAAAAAAATACTTAGAAAAAATTAAGAAAGAAAAAGAAAATTTTGCCTTATGCGTCGGGCATAGGCAAAGGACATAGTTTCACTATTGGTCGACGATATGTTCCTGTAGCTGTTTTAACGGTCACAACACGAATATGACCGTCTGAGCCAGGGTGTACGTCGACAATTCGCCCAACAGCCCATTGCAATGGCGGTTTTTGTTCATTCTTTACCACGACTAAAGTATTTAGTTTAATATTGTTAGAAGCCTCTGTCCATTTAGAACGCTGTTGCAAGGTGTTTAGGTACTCCAAGTTCCAGCGTTTCCAAAAATCGGACTGGAGCCTTTGCACCAGCTGCCAGCGGGACAGGGTGTTCAACTTGGAATCAGAAAAATCGGGTTCTGGTACGGAATTCAACGGTTCCAGGGTAAGAAAATGACCAGGGGTCAGTGGAAGAAAGTCATTCGGATCCATACTTTGGGCATACAGAGGCCGGCTTTTTAGTATGGATTCGACCTGACACAAAAAAGTAAAAAACTCTTCATAGGTTAACCGTTGCTCACCTATTACACGTTTTAAATTTGTCTTGGTGGATTTAACTCCTGCCTCGGCTAGTCCGTTTAGGTGCGGACTACCAGGACTTGAAAAATGCCAGGTAATTTTTAGACTGTGACATGCTTCCTGGGAGTACTGTTTGAGTAAACGATCAACTCCCAAGAACGCGCTACCACAATCTGAGTAAATGTCAGAAATTCTTCCTCTTCTTGCCACAAATCTCTTAAAAGCCGCAAGAAAGGTAGGGGTGGAAATATCGGAGGTAAGTTCTAGGTGAACTGCCTTTGTTGCGGAGCAGACTAAGACAAGAATATAACCTTTGGATACCTTTGCACCTCGGTACTTTCCCATTGTAATTGGAAAGGGACCACAATAATCTATGGCAACAAGTGAAAATGCTTTTACTTGAGAGATGCGTTGAGCAGGCAAGTTGCCCATGATTTGTACGGAAGGTTTATGATTTAATCGATAGCATAAAATGCAATGAGAAGTTATACTCTCGATTGCATAGCGAGGGGAAAGGATCCAAAATTGTTGTCTCAAGAGGTAATGCAACGTTTTTTGACCGGAATGACAGTACCTTTTGTGAGTGTACTCAATGACAAGTTGAGTAAGACGGTGAGAACGTGGTAAAAGTAAAGGGTGTTTTGCTGAATAAGAGAGTTCGGAAGAATGTGGTAATCGACCCCCCACTCTTAAGCAGCATAGTGTAACTAGAAAAAGTGCAAGTTTACGAAATTGTTTAGGAAGTAGCTTTGCGTCATTCAAACGTGAAATGAGATCAGCAAAGATGGAACGTTGAACATGCCGAACGAGAACAATAAGAGAATGTTGAAGTTCTACTTCGGTAATATTTTCGTTAGGATATTTAGATTTCTTTTCGGTAAGGCGAAAAATATAGGAAATTATGCGTTGAATTTTCTCTAGGGAAGAGTAACGAGAAAGAAAAGTATCAAGCATGTGTGGTTCAACTGTGCATGTTTGAAATACTGATTTGCGTTCTTCCAGAATAACCTCGTTTTCCGGAGTGTCTGGACAGCGAAAATCATCAGGCCAGCTCTCTTTTGGTAGCCTAAGAAAACAAGGACCTTCCCAATACAAGTCATGTTTGACAAGTTGATTAGGCATAAGACCGCGCGAAGCACAGTCGGCTGGATTTAGCGCTGATGGACTATATTTCCAGGCCGTAAGTGTTTTGAATAAAGGAAATTAGGTCGCAAAGTAAAGTGGCACCAAGAAGCTCCAGTCGCGGAAGACTGACTGTTTTCACTGGTGCGACCTTAGATTTGGCCATTACAAGAAAGGTATGGATTTCTCCGGAAACTGACTCCATTCTGAAATAGACCGTAGCCGCGTAACCTATCATAGAGGCGTCTGAAAAGCCGTGAAGTTCAATGCTACGTGGTTGATCAATGGAAAGGCGTCTAGGTAAATGAATATTTGAAAGATTTGGAAGTTCGGTTCGAAATTGATTCCAAACATTTACGATATGCGGAGGAGGCTAAGAATCCCAGTCCAGCTTCTCCTTCCACAGATCTTGCATGAGATGCTTAGCAAGTAAAGAAACGGGAGAACAGAAACCTAAGGGATCAAAAATTTGCATGATTTGAGATAAGATACCTCGCTTGGTGCATGGTTTATCTTCTGGTATGACCAAGTAGGTAAACGAATCTGAGATAGGATTCCATTGGAGACCCAATATTTTTACAAAATTAGGTTCGGATTTGTCGAAACGAATGGACATTTGTGTTTCTGATTCTGAGAATGAGGAGAGAAGTTCCGGACTGTTGCTCGCCCATTTTTTAAGTTCAAACCCTCCTAGGCGCAACAGGGAGATTAACTCCGACTGAAGTTCTTTGGCAGAGGCCACAGAATCCTGCCCAGTGAGCACGTCGTCGACGTAAATGTCTTTAAGAAGCACCTTGGAAGCATTAGGATACCTTTCAGACTCAAGTTTAGCTAGTTCTTGTATAGTACGAATAGCTAAGTAAGGTGATGACTTAAGTCCATAAACAACTGTTCTTAAGGAGTAGGTTTGGACAGGATCATCCTCAGAAAATCTCCATAGAATATTTTGATAACGCGTGTGCTCAGGAATAATTAAAATCTGTCGGAACATTTTTACTATGTCAGTAACAAAGGCTACAGCATGAACTCGAAAATTAAGTAGAATTTCACGGACATCATTTTGCAGTTTAGGACCTGCGCACAACGTCTCGTTGAGCGAGACACCTCTGGGACTACGTTGAGACCCATCAAAGACCACTCTTATCTTCCCAGTGTTCCAGACACTGTGATAAGGGATAAAGTAGGAATTATCCAAGACATCTTTACGGACAGACATCATGTGACCAGTGTCTAAATAATCTTGCATAAAATCTTTGTAAGCTTGATAATTAGCTGAGTCTTTGAGAAGTCTAGCTTCCTGAAGCTTGAAACGTTTTAAAGCGATTGGATAGGTGTCACCCAACTGGGGTTCTAAGTTTATGAAAGGTAATGGAACGACGAATCTACCTGATTCGTTGCGTGAAACTGATTGTGAAAATAATTTTTTGGACATAATATCCTCAGGACTATGATGAGCCTTATGTGGAACCTGCTCTATCTCCCAGAAGCGCTCTAGGCAGATATCCAGAGATGGTTCGATGGAAGTGTAACAGCTTATGAGTGATTGTGGATTTTGTTGCTTTGTTTCAACTTTACCAATCAGCACATAGCCAAAGATGCTATTAAAAGCACGCTCTCCGTGGATAATTCCCTCTTGTAAGAGATGCGGAAAAAGTTCACAACCTACTAGGACATCAATGGAACTTGGTATATGGAAGTTTTGATCAGAAAGTTTGATATTGCGAATGTGATTCCACTTGCTCGAGTCGACAGCGCAAGAAGGACTCTCTGTACAAAGTTTTGGAAGTACTAAAGCCTCAAAATCAAAGGTAGGTCCCGCTTTCGTCATTTTTCGTCTTACCTTTGGTATTGGAAGATGTCATTTGATTTAAGCCTTGAATAGAAGTAGAAAAGAAGCTTTTCGAAAGACCTAAACGATTTAGACATTTTTCTGAAATAAAGTTTGCCTCTGAGGCAGAATCGAGTAAGATACCCCTTGAGTCTAACATGTCAGCTACAACGGTAGAAAGTAGAAAAGTGGAATTTTTGGAAATCATTGTCGCATGACAGTTTGTGGAATGGCTTCCTGGCATAGGGGTGCTATTGGAATTGGAAAGTGGAATATTAGCGTTCTCTGGAGGATATGAATTAACACTCACAGAGGGCGCTACTGGTTGTGGAACATGGAGAAGACTATGATGTCTGGCTCCACACGTGATGCAGTTGTAGGAGGAGGGGCAATTCACGGTCTGGTGAGCAAAATGTAAGCAATTTTGACATAGATTCACCTGCCGAACATAACCCATCCTTTCCTGTGGACTTTTGTTTTGAAATTCGATACATTTCGATAATGCGTGATTCGAAGAACATAGGTAACATTTTATTTTTGGATTAAAAGTTCTGTTCTGATTATTTTGTATTTGAGGGTTGCTGCGTTGATTTGCTATTTTGTAAAGTATTTTGTTGATTTCTTGAATTTGAACTTTGATTTGAAATAGTTGTATTGAAGGCAGAAGGTGAATTAAAATTATTAAAACTGTTTCTCTGAAAACTGTTCTGTTGAGAATTACGCGTAGTTTGAGGTTGTCTAGGGGTTTGATTTTGCCTACTAAAACTGGGCATTTGCACTACAGATTCGAGCGCAACGCAATGATTTTCTATAAACGTGTAAAGATCAGTGTAGGACGGAATTTCTGAATTGTTTTTCTCTCTACTATAGTAAAGTTCGAAGTCAGTCCTCATCTTGACTTCAAGTTTTGAGAGCATCATGTTAAAAGTAAGAAAGTCCCATTCTTTTGTAGGAAAACCAAGCTCATTTAAGATGGCTAGATTCTCAGAAAATGTATCCAACATGGAACGTAATTCTTTCCCAGAACTGGATTTACTTGAAAGAAAGTTAATAGCATTCAAAACGGTAGTAGCAATAATTCGTTTATTTTGATACCTCTTTACTAAGGTTTCATACGCAATGTGATAATTGCTATCTGCGAGGGGAATGGTTTTTACTAGAGAAAGGGCTTCATTCAGAACAGAACTCCGCAATTGTTGAAATTTCTCTATATCACTTAAATCAGAATTTTGATGTACCATGACTTTAAATAAGTCAAACCAGTGTTGCCAGCTTTTATAATTACCATCGAAAATTGGCAACCTTGGTTGTGGAAATGATCTTGTATTTGACCTCTGAACAATATTTTGTTGGTTAGGGTTGCCTACGTAATTGACAGGGTTGGCCCTAAAAAGGTCGTAGTAAATACCCTTACATTCATAATAAAGGTTGCCAAAGTCTTTTCTAGTTTTATCCTGCTCGTCAAATGAAAGTTTGAACTCTTCGAGAGAGCCAATAATTTGGTTATGAAAATTATAGAATTGAGCATGACATTCTTCGACGTCTTCATATCTGGATTTAAACAAAAAGTGAAACGCTGTATCCGAGTTCGCTTTCAAAGCTACCTCGTGTGCTTCCGCCATTTGGTTGAAGCTCAAAAGCCTTTTGTCGCAAAGTTTTTTCTGTTTTTGCGTAGACATTTTTGTTTTTGAAAGTTAATTTGTTTTTAAAATTACCCAAAAAAATGCTTAAAATATAGCTTAAAATATAACCCGAATTTTAGCAAAAATTAAACAATTTTATTATTTTAATTTTATTAACTTTTTTCGAAAATTTTGAAATGAAATGTTTGTAAGTTTGTCTGTATGTTATTATTTGAACATATCCTTTAAAAAAAACTTTTATGTCTCACCAAGGATTGAACCCCGTACCTCTCGATTCCAAATCGCACACTCTGTGCATACGACTAGCGGTCCTGTTTGAAAGTTTTTAAGAAAATCGGTATTCGAAAAAACAACGAGCGCACAACGTGAGACCCACGTCACTATTCAAGCGGGATGACCCTGGTGACGGCGACACTTGCACCTGCGCGTTAACGTGACACCTGTAAAATCGATAATTAAAGGAAAGTAAATGGAAGAACCGCCTTAAAATTTCACTTTCGGCGTATTGACGCCACTTTTACTGAAAATGTAATGAACAAAGCGATCAACTTTGATGAACTAGTAAACTATACGAAATATGTGCATTGGCTATAGCTATTTTTGAACGGTAATAAACACTTCGATCAACCTTGAAGGAACATATCACCAACAGGTCGTAAATCAATATGGTCTGTTTGATTTATTACTGATTGTAGAAATAATTGAAATTGAAATTGGAAATAAATTTTGAAAATATATAGAAATTTGGAATTTTTGTAGGAAATTGCTGAACCACAGAAGTCTAGGTAGTTTGGAAACCTATTAATTTGGAGAGAAGGACCATTAAATGTGCGTGCAAGTACTGAAAAATAATGGAATTTCCTTCGACAGGTCGCCGGTTTGGCTTTACAAGCACATTTAAAAATAATTGTCGGTATTGACGATTGTAAATGGAAAGTTACGATACATATGGAATTTTATATGAAAAGGCACCTACCTCGGACTCTCTTGCGGCTCCAGTCAACGTTTAAACATCCAGTTTTTCACCTCAAAATTCACTTTTTCGGGAACGTGATTTTTCTAGTGTCTTGTTGTGACGGTGGTTGTTTGCGCACTCATCGCGGCGCTGCTTGTCCACGCACGTGTGCGGTGCCGTGAAAACCCATATGCATATTTAAGAGCGCGAAAATTTAAATTATTTTAAACGCGCAGAAAAGGAAAAGAAAATGAAACATAGGAAATTCATTGCTTGCACCAACACAAGATGAACTAAATTTTTGTGTTATTTGTACAATCCCAATGACCAACTTTGCAGAGACAAAAAAAGAGATGAGGTTATATTTTTTAGCGGTTTCCTTACATTGTTTTACCTCATGGGGTAGATCTCGGACTGCGTTGCTGTCTGTCTCATTCTACCTAACGTAGAATGATGACAGCAGATATTTGGTCCAGATCTCCCCTATGACAGAATAATTTTGGAAGTATATTTTTTTTTAACAATCATTTATATAACTGAGTCTCACACTATTGACTCAGATGTAGGTACACTATGACCTGTTACAGGAGTCCATCTACCTGTAAAGGGCTCCTAGTTTTGTCTTCGTAATTCAATCTTTTAGAATTTTATTTTGTCTATTAGTCAATTTTTTTTTGGTTTTTTAATTACACAAATACTCTGGAAGCCTCGGAAGTAGGTAGAATTTCATTGTTTGGCTACAACGTTTGGGTTGAACTGTATTTTATTTAAGATCTTCTTTGTAAAACATTGGTATTAAATAATGTGGCGCACTTAAAATTTTCTTATTTCTGAACCCCCCTTCTCCACTGTATAAAAGTTACCGGGCATATCAACGTTTTACCTAGCTGGAAAATACAGTTCTGCTTCCAGATATTCGTTTAATTATTCAGTGGGTTTTTTGTGTCAAAAATTGGCAAATTGTTATTGTTCTAATTACAGTGTCACAAAATGGCGGCAACGTCTTTAAGCTGCCACAAATGGCATCCAACGCATTTTAATAGGCCACAACATGTCCTCTAATTTGCTGAAATTATTTTGTAGTCCTTCATACTCCCACCCATCTTTCATCCTGTCATTCCCCCCACCCTCTTAAAAAAACATATTCGCAGAATTTTATTCAAAAATTGTATCTGCACACGTTTTAAGACTTTTGAACCGTTTTACTAGTTCCCTCCTCCCGCTCTCCTCCCCCACCTTTCCGAATGGTAAATACATAGTGTTTTTAATACAAGTAGATAAAGCAGTTGGGTGCTTTTTATTTAAAAAATTTTTTATTAATTTTTAAAAAGTTGTAGATCTTAATCAATAAGTGTCAACAGTTATTCCTATAACATCTATATATTTTGTCATACTTCCTTATGAATTTGACGCAGCCCACAAGAAAGACCGGCCCGGGCGCGGAAATATCACGTGACCGTAGGAGCACGGATCACCTAACAAACAGATAAATAAGCCGGCTGGCCGTCTTTGATCTCGGAGAATTCAACGATGGCTGAGCATAGGGAATCACACTCAGAGCCGGACTAAAATAAATTTATCATAAAATATGAATGTTTCAGATTGTTGATGCGAAAAAATATTTTTACTGCCAGAAACAATAAAAACATTAAAATAGTTTTGTACTGCTAAAAATGGAGTCTCGGCCGCGTAAAAATATTATAGCTTGTCCTCTGTAGAAGACTATGGAAATAATGTGTTCTATTGAATGAGAGATATGAGAAGCACAAAAAGAGGTCTTCTTCTTCGTTCAGAATAAGTTAGCATGTTGTCGTTTCCAGCATACAGCCAAACACAAAAAGAAAATAATTGATTGCTTTTTTTGTATATTGGGATAACATTTATTAAGTTACAAGAGGAGTAAAATTGTGAATTTTAAATATAAGAAGTTTGACATTGTAGAGTAATTTACTGGAATCAGATATTATTTATTAGTTTTTTCGAAAAATTGAAAGTTTAAGGAGACAGGGTAACCAAATAATCTTTACAATTAGCACAAAATTGCTTTACGGTAAATTAATATTTTAAAATTTAGTAAAATCGAATATTTAAAAAAAAATTGTTGTTTTATATGATTTCTTAAAAGTGTAAATAGTAGCATAATAAAAAATTATAACAAATTTGTGTCAAAAACCAAATGTTATATAATAGTTTATTATACAGGGTTTAATTTAAATGATGCATGAAACTTTAAGGGGTTGTGGAAATGGTCAAAACAAAGATTTTTTCGCATTACATTTAGACCTCTTTGTTTTTACAGCGTGTTAAACTTAGCATTTTTTTTCCATTTTTTATTTGTTTCTTAAAAATTATAACAGACCATTAAAATTTTGTGGAATTATGCATTACCAAAACGGTAATAATTAAGTTTCAAAACTATTCAAAAATATTGACACCTACTACCCAAAAATCTGTTCTAAAAATGTGAATAAATTTTGTGCTAAAATGACTATTTTCTCTTTTTATTAAGGGCCCTTTAGATGGGTAGGGGACAATTCGCCGCGGCCAATTCGCTGTGGTCCAATTCACCGCGGGGACAATTCACCGTGAGATTTTTTTATTTTATGATGTTACCATTGGGAATTGTTTAAACAGTTGTATTTAAGGAAAATAAATAAAATGGCGGATCCAAAATGGCGGATTTTTCCGTTTATGGACGGATTTGTATCTAACTCGGACTGATGAGATTGTTAAGGTCGCTGATCATTATTTTTAACTTAAATTTAAAATATCAAAATGGCGATACACCATGGCGGATTTTTCCATTTTTGAACCGATATGCATCAAATTCAGAACTTTGGGTGTTTCAGGTCGGTTCCCATTTTGATTTTTTTTTAGTTTAAGTTAAAAATAATAATCAGCGCCCTGAAAGATCTTAAAGTTTCTAGTTTGATGCATATCGGTTCATAAATGGCAGAAACTGCCATTCTACATCCGTCATTTTATTTATTTTTTCCAATTAAAAAATGCTGGATTGTATAGTTACCACCAAATAAATAGTTGGAAAGTTTGAAAATATTATTTTTATAAAAAAATATTATATGAAGTCAAGGTAAATAAAACAATGGTAATATCATGAAACAAAAATCTCGCGGCAAATTGTCCCCGCGGCAATTTGATTGGCGGCGAAATGTCCCCGCGGTAAAACGAGCCGCGGCCAGTCAGCCAGCCGCGGCGAATCGGCCGCGGTTAATCGGCTGCGGCGAATTGTCCCCTACCCTTTTAATTTGTAAACATCTGCTTAATTTAAGGATCAAAATACCAATCTACAAATTTCCCTTTTCTACAAACTGAGCTTATGCCGCTGTTTTATACAAAACACCAAAAACTTTCTAAACAAAGCATAGTTTATATCTTGTTTTTTAGGATCTAATGGCGGCGCATTTTTAAATTTGAGATAAATATAACAAATCCTGCAAAAGTATAAAAAAATAAAAAATCAAATTGGTTGCTCTATATGTCCTTAAGAACTTTTTGTACTTAAATCATTTACAGATTCATCTCATAGGACATTTAATTATTGAACACCTTGTATAGGATATGGCAAAAGTTTTTAAAAAATCGAAAGATAAAATAATGTATAAGTTTACCATATAGGATCCTGCGGAAATCGAAAATTACTTCGATTAAGGGTATACCGTCGAGTGGATTTACAGTCTCTTACGGCACAAACCGTTCCCATTGTTTAAAATCAATAAATTAGTAAAAAAAAATTTAAGTCACAAGCTTTTATAAACTGTACTAAAAATTAAAAAATAATTTTCTAACATTCTAATATTATCATAATAATAAAAGCGAAACTCATTTTTCTATTGGGGGAAGGAGAGGGTGGTGGTAGAGGTAGAAATATATTTTTTGTTTGGGCTGTATTGCCATGGGACCTTTATGCATATACCAAATTTGTAAAAGTCATTTGAAGTGAAGTGTGTCGAAAACACATTTTTTATGGAAGGGGGTGGGGGGTGGGAGGACATTTTTTCATTATTGTTGTATTGTTATCAGACCACTATATGTATACCAAATTTCATCCAAATCGGATAATGGGAAGTGTGTCAAAAACGCCTTTTTCTATAGATGGAGGTGGGGGTAGGATTTTTTTTTCAATGTTGTATTGTCATCGGACCACTATGTGAATACCAAATTTCATCCAAATCGGATAATGGGAAGTGTGTCAAAAATTCATTTTTCTATGAAAGGGGGGGGTAGGGGTGGGAGGATATTTTTTCTTAATATTGTATTGTCATGGGACCACTATGTGTGTACCAAATTTCATCCAAATCGGATAATGGCAAGTGTGTCAAAAACGCTTCACAAGATTTGATAGATAGTTAGACAGAACATCTGAAGCTAAATAAAAGCTTGTAAAAATAACATATATCAAATACAAAAATCACATCTACACACCACTAATGCTCAACACGTACTAAAAGTTTAAAAAATATTGAAATACAGAATGCGCCTCTGGAGTGGTTGACCCCAACATGACAGGCTGCGTGAAAGATGCGCGTAGCACCCCCCACCACCTGAGTTCCCTATCTGTTTGTTAGGTGATCCGTGGTAGGAGGGTCTGTCATTATAAAACATGTGTGTTTTAAGTTTTGGTATGTTTGTTTACGTCGATTTTTTTTTAATTCGGGCACGAATTTAATGTGAATTTTATCAAAGTTATTAAAATAACGCAGCCCACGAAAAAGACTGTCGTGATCTGCGTTAAAATAATTAATGGCTAATGAGTAAATTAAAAAGAAAATACCTATAAGATAAACAATGCCACGAACGTGTAGTGTTGTTGGTTGTCGGTCCAACTATAAAACTGAAACCGAATATGTGTCAACTTTTAATTTGCCAGTGAATAAACAAATGCATGAAATTTGGTTGCAAAAAACTCCTAATGATTTAGGTATCTTAAAACGTCCACAAGTTTGTATCAAACATTTTCCTAACAAGCAGGTTATTTGGTTTGATAAGTGTGTTGTAAATGGAGAGCTAAAAAATGTTAAAGGCTAAAAAGACCCAAATTAGCAGAAAACGATTTTTTAAAATGTTCCGAAATACCTAAGTAGATAACCTGTATCTACTGTTCGATTAGCTGATGTCGAGAGGCAACAAATGGAAACTGCATTACAAGAAAGTCTTGAAACACTTCATGTTAGCTTCCGCTAAATTTCGCGGTTGTTTTTAAATTTAAAAACCACACAATTGGATGACGGACAGAGTACATTTTTCGCGCATTTGACATGCGCACCAAGAATCAGAGAGATCCTTTCTACCGCCTCGAGAAAAATGGCGTGTTAACTACTTTCTCCAACATTTACAAATTTCTACATTTGAAAGTGCTCGATTTTGGTGTACTGAAGCATAGAACTGGAAAGTTCAGCCCTTCAGCTACGTGGTGCCATCATTAGATCCGGAAAGGGGCCCCTGGAACGTGGAGGAATTGGCTGCAAACTGGTGCGTACTTTGTTTCTGATTTCCGTTGTGTGGTAACAGCATTTAACCTATGGACCTTTGATTATTTCGTGATTTCGTATCAATATATTTATGTTTGTTCGCGCTTCATTTAATAAAATATATACAGTCCACTGCAGTTATCATTTTTCTAACTGCGGGCATACATAAAGTGTTCCTTCGAGCCAAATATTTAAATTTACTCCATACGACGGTTTTAATAAGTCGGCCATTTTCACATTTTCGCCGAGATCACACGGCCTTGAATTTTGCCAATCGTATTGAACCGTAGATTTTCGTTCGTTCGACCTTCGGTTTCGGCGCAGTTCACCTGTTTTCGGTCCGCTGCTATGGTAACGCAGGGTCTACCGCGTGGTCACTTCTCCAAAACTCAAAGAGTTAGGTATTCCCATATTTCGAGGTGATAAAAAATTATGGCCAAGCTTTTTCGATCTTTTAAATAACATTATAGATCAAAATCAAAGTCTAAGTAACGTCCGAAAACTTCAATATTTATTTTCATATCTCGAGGATGAGCTTTTAAAATTGATATCAGGGATTAGCTTATCTGATCAAAATTATAAAATTGCTTACGACAAATTAGTCAATAGATATCAAAACAAGCGAGACCTCGCAAATGATGCTTTGAGCACAATTATGAACACTACATTAAAAAACGAGTCAGCTAAAGAATTGCGTAATTTAATTGACACCTTTTCAGAATCCCTAGAAATTTTAAAATCACTTAGCTTTGACGTTGACAGTTGGGACTTTATTATTTTTTTCATTCTGTTAGAAAAATTGGATATTCCGACGCGTTCAAATTTCGAAATGAGTCACGCCAATACTAATGCCGAAATTCCCACTTTTCAGTCACTTTTTCAATTTCTAGAAAAAAGATATAAAGTTTTGGAATCACTTCCTCAATCAACAGCACTTAAAAATGTGCCTACCTATCAAAAATCAAATTCCATGCAAAATCAGTTTGGGCAAAAGCCTACCTATCAAAAATTAAATTCTATGCCAAATCAGTTTGGGCAAAAGCCTACCTATAAATCATCCAACTCGCCTTTTATAGGACTGGCTGGCACCTCAACTAATTCAAGTACGGGAATAAAATGTTTCCGGTGTAATCAAGGTCACGTGCTTTCGAAATGTCAAACATTTCTTGACCTCTCGCCTATCGATCGCCTATCTTTCGTCAAGCAGAAAAAATTATGTCTAGCGTGTTTTCATCCCTCGCGTGGGGTAGATACGTGCAAATCAAAATATTTATGTAGGACTTGCAATAGTAAAAGGCACCACACTTTAACTCATATCTTAGAAACTAATAAAGAGTCTGGAAGCCAAGATACTAGTCCTGTCATTCACACACCACCTGTCAATAATCTTCATGTGTCATTAAATACCTCAGGACTTTCAGGTACCTTTCTTTTATGCACCGCCATAATAGATGTTATGGACGGTTGCGGAAATTTTCAACCTGTAAGGGCACTGCTTGATTCTGGATCACAGACAGGATTCATCAGTGAAAAGTGTATTCATCGTCTTAATCTTCCTAGGCGAAGTTACACCACTGAAATATTCGGATTAAATCAAATGTCTTCTCTTACTTCCAAAGGGCTCGTTCAATGTCACATTAAGCCACAAGGACAGGTCAATCCTTTACTTAATTTCGAAGCAATTGTTGTTCCACAACTAGGTTCCAATATGCCCACATTCACTTTGAACGATAATCAGTGGAAACACTTGGAAAACCTTAAACTTGCCGACCCATCTTATTTCAAATCTAGACCTGTATACCTAGTTATTGGTTGCGAGCTATTCGCTCAGATATTCAAGGAGGGCAGGGTTCTTGGACAAATAGGGCAACTTTCAGCCCTTGAAACCATCTTTGGCTGGGTCGTCATGGGAAAAGTTGACGAAGTAGGTAATCTTACGGAACGAACCAGTTGTTTTTTAACGAGTCATTCACCTCCTTTAGAGGTCATTATCCCTAGGTTTTGGGTAATCAAACAATTGCCTAAAAAACAAATCTTATCAAAGGAGGAGAAACAAGCGGAATCAATATTCACAGCGAGTGTCGTACGACAACCGAGCGGTAGATTCATGGTAGATCTTCCGTTTATAGATAAAATAAACCCTGACCTAGGAAATACTTATCCGCAATCTTATCGTAGATTTTTACATCTAGAAAATAGATTACTCAAAAATCCTGATCTGTACACTGCCTATTCAAGTTTCATGCAAGACTATATCGATTCTAATCACATGAGTCTAGTTTTATCTAGTCAACCAAAAGTCGACGTATCATGTTTTTTGGCACATCATTGCGTACTAAAGCCGGAAAGCTTAAGTACAAAATTAAGGGTAGTCTGGGATTGTTCGGCGGTCACCCCAAAAAATATTAGTCTCAATGACACGTTGTTATCTGGACCGAAACTTCAAAAGGATATTGCTTCTTTACTCCTTACGTTTCGTCTTAATCCTATTGCCTACATTGCTGATATCAAACAGATGTTCCGTCAAGTCCTTATCAATTCTTATCACCGTCCTTATCAAAGGATATTGTGGAGGTTTTCTCCACAGGACCCACTTTCAGTGTGGGAACTTTCTACTGTCACTTTTGGCATGACATGCTCAACTTTTCTAGCCATGCGTACCTTAAATGAGCTGGCAGAGATAGAAAAGGAACGTTTTCCTATGGCTAGTACTGTTCTAAAAACGTCAATTTACATCGACGATATCTTGGGAAATAGCCATTCGCTTTCTAAAGCCCTTTCCCTTCAGACGGAACTCAATGATTTGTTAAAGTCGGGAGGATTTGAACTTAAAAAATGGGCAAGCAATTGTCCTGAGTTATTGGCAACATTGCCAGAATCCGATCGTCAAATGCCTCTCTCTTTTGACAAGGACGAACCACACTTTATCAAAGTTTTAGGACTTCAATGGCATCCAAAAAACGACATTTTTTCTTATCAATGCCGAATGAAGGACAAACCCCCGACTAAACGTTCTATTTTATCTATCATAGGAACAATCTTCGATCCCTTAGGTTTTCTTTGTCCCTTGTTGCTACAAGCAAAATTTATTTTGCAACAATTGTGGATATCGAAAATAGGCTGGGACGAAGAACCAGATTCTTCTATCATCGACTCTTGGAACAAACTTCGTTCTAAATTCCCGCTTCTTTCCAATTTTCAATTACCCCGACAAATCAAACTGCCAAAAACCAATACCTGTCAAATCATCGGCTTCTGTGACGCTTCAATTCGAGGCTACGCAGGCGTCGTATATTTTCGCGTAGAAGAGGAAAACAATATATCTGTTTCTCTCATATCTGCAAAATCTAGGGTCGCGCTATAAAGTCACAAACTTTGGCGAGGCTAGAACTCCTAGGCGCATTTCTTTTAAGCGAATTAATTGACTTCGTTTTATCTAGCTAGGAAGGAAAATTAACTTTTACAAATATCGTTACTTTCTGCGATTCGCAAGTCGTATTGCACTGGCTTTCATCCCCTCCTAATCGCTGGCAAACCTTTGTTGGAAATCGAGTCAGTAGAATCCAAGAAATCATTCCCTCAAACTCATGGCGCTACATTCCTTCTGCTTTAAATGCAGCCGATATTGCGTCACGAGGGGCCACACCCTCACAGCTCATTTCACATGACATGTGGTGGAACGCACCATCGTTTTTGTGGTCTCCCGAAAACGAATGGGCCGATTTTCATAAATCAAAAATGCCGATTGATTTCGGAGATATTATTCTGGAGGAAAGGCCAAAGGTCTGTTGCAATGCGTTAATTGACGTTAACTTCTTAGATCAGCTTCTTATCAAATATTCATCTATATCAAAAATTCAACGTATCATTTGTTATGTCATTCGAATAGTTAACCTTTTTCAAAACCATTTCTATCAAAAACCCACTAATCTACCGGACCAAAAAATTATTTTTGAAAATATTGTTTTTCCTACCACCGGTGAGATGCAAAGTGCGTTATACCTTCTTATCAAACGCGTTCAAGGTTCTTGCTTTTCTGAGCTTTTTTCCGTGTTATCTAAGGATAAACCAACCTTTTCGAAAACTTTCATCTTTTCTTGACGAAAATAATATCATTAGAGTTGGTGGCAGATTACAAAAATCTGACCTTTTGTCTTATTCTGCAAAACACCCCGTCTTACTTTCTAGTAACCATCGTTTAACTACTCTTCTTATCGAGTCCACTCATCGACAATACCTGCATCCTGGGTTTAAAACATTGCATAATCTGCTTTTACAGCAATTTTGGATATTATCTGCCAGACGGGCAATTCAAAGAACCATATCCAAGTCCTTGCAATGTTTTAGAATCAACCCTAAACCCTATAGACCGCCCATAATGAGTTCACTTCCCGCTCATCGAATCAATCAACTTAAACCTTTTTCGAGTGTAGCTATCGACTTTTGTGGACCTATCTTTGTGATTCCTCATCGTTACCGTGGTTGTAAAGCTTTCAAATCGTATGTCTGTGTGTTTGTCTGTACGGCCAAACATTGCGTGCATTTGGAATTAACCATGGAACTGTCCACCGAAGGGTTTGTAGGTGCATTCCGTCGATTCATTTCCAGACGTGGAAGCGTGACGCAATGCTGGTCAGATCAGGGCAGTAATTTTATAGGGTTTCGTAACCAATTACTTGATTACGCAAGAAGTGCGTCCACCAGACTTTCTATTCGTTGGCATCTGGGACCCCCTCTCAGTCCACATTTCAATGGCCTGGCAGAAGCTGGCGTCAAAAGTTTTAAAACTCACTTTGTTCGAGTTGTCGGCGACCAGAAGTTGTCCATCATGGAAATCTCCTCCCTTACATGTCGCATAGAAGCTGTACTTAATAGTCGCCCTTTATCTCCTGCCTCTTCAGACCCACACGATCTTCAACCTCTAACCCCTGGGCATTTTTTGACCCTTGAACCCCTTTATTCAGAAATTCCGGAGTCAGATTTATCCGAGGTTCCCCTAAATCGGCTCTCGAGATGGCCACTAATCCAAAAACTACATAATGATTTTTGGAAAAGGTATTCTGTAGAGTATTTGCAAACGCTACAACAGCGACACAAGTGGGCTGATTCGTCCCCAAATATCAAATTAAATGATTTGGTTATCATAACGAGTGATCACATCCAATCACCTTTGGAATGGCCAGTCGGTCGGGTTCTCGAATTGCATCCCGGCGGAGACGGTCAAGTGCGTGTAGCGACGGTACGAACGGCTACCGGTGTTTACAAGCGGCCAGTTGTAAAACTGTGCCTCTTGCCGAATTGAAACTAATTTTCATTTTTCTACCTATTACCGGGTATTACAATAGGTTTTTCTTTATTTTTATTTTTTTTTTTTGAATTTTTGTTTGTTTGTTTTGCCTTTTTCGGGTTTTCGTTATCTCTAAATAAACTTACGCTACTTTTCTGTTTTTCATTCATTTATATTTATCGGTCGATCATTTTTTCTTATATCTATATCTGTCCGGTTGATATTCTAAAATTGTGTGTTTTGGAGGGCAGTTATGTTAGCTCCCGCTAAATTTCGCGGTTGTTTTTAAATTTAAAAAACCACACAATTGGATGACGGACAGACTACATTTTTCGCGCATTTGACATGCGCACCAAGAATCAGAGAGATCCTTTCTACCGCCTCGAGAAAAATGGCGTGTTAACTACTTTCTCCAACATTTACAAATTTCTACACTTGAAAGTGCTCGATTTTGGTGTACTGAAGCATAGAACTGGAAACGTCAGCCCTTCAGCTACGTGGTACCATCATTAGATCCGGAAAGGGGTCCCTGGAACGTGGAGAAATTGACTGCAAACTGGTGAGTACTTTGTTTCTGATTTCCGTTGTGTGGTAACAGCATTTAACCTATGGACCTTTGATTATTTCGTGATTTCGTATCAATATATTTATGTTTGTTCGCGCTTCATTTAATAAAATATATACAGTCCACTGCAGTTATCGTTTTTCTAACTGCGGGCATACACTTCAAGCTCATAAGAAATCAAAAGTTTTATCAAATATTGAGGACATTTCAAAATTTTATTGTTCTATCTAATACTAAAATAAACAAAAATTGGATTTTAACCCGAGAACGTGACACAGTTTGCCTGTTCCTGATGACATTTTTGAACAACAATCCATCACAGCATCTCTAGTTGTTGAGGGAGATCTGTCATTTTTTGCAAATGTTAACAATGTGTTTATACCAAAAAACAAACTGCCAAAAAAAGTAGGAGTTTTATTTTTGGACAGCCCCGATACACTTGAAAGCTAATGCAGTTTATTGAAATGAAACTTGCAAACGGAAAAGAAGTGTTAAAAGATAAGATTCTCGATAGTGAGAGTGAAAAATGTGTTCAATTGTCATTTCTTATTGAACAATTAGGTCTCTTGAAAAGGTTACCTGAGAATCGAAGATATTGTGGATACATCTTTGTTTATCCAGTCATCCAGTGCATACATGTCAATTTACAAAGCTAAGGTAATATGTCTTCTGCACCCTCTCAATATTAAAAAACTGATTTGTAAAATATCGCTAACAGATAATAATCTCTCCGGTAGTGTGCAATTTTTAAAAAGTAACATACAGCTTTTAAAAGAACTTGAGTTGAGGTAGTTAACTTACACATTGATGAAATATATGTTAAACTTTGTGACAAGACAAAGAAAAATTTAAAAATAGGTTTGTTATGTCCAATTTTAAAAGACTTGTATAGATTTGAAGTATCTAATCTTATTATGTACCTAATATATATACCTGAAGATATTAGAGTGCAAATTTTATATAATTTTTTATTTTATAGATACAGTTCTTTTATCCATAATAAACACATACATCAGCAAAATATTTTTTGAAATTTTTGCCTACATGAGAACAAAAAAATTTGGTCAATTTATTTAAATTGTGTAAAAACAGATAATATATTAAGCAATACAATAAGAATCCTGGAACTCCTAAGATCACGTGACCGCCGACTTGCTTATAACGCGCCATGGCCGGCCTTTATCGTTGGCTGCGTGAATTTGAAAAGTATTGCAAGTTGGGCACTTTTAACTATATTTTTTTACTATAAATGAGTCTTTTATTCTATCTACCTACGCTTTAGATTCTTACTTACCGTATTGCTTATTGCTGTCATCCAGTCACTAAAATAAAAATAAAAATAATTTTACACATTAAAAAATACTAAATGGTACCTAAATTCTTTTGTACCAATTATCTTGTCCTATAATTAACTGAAATAAGCCGCTTTAGGTTTCCATTATTTTTTTCTAAAAACAGTTTTTAGAAAAAAACTGTTTTTAGAAAAAAACTGTTTTTAGATGTTACAATGCTTATCTTATTCTAAAGCAATAAGAAACATATAAAATATATTCTACAATAACACAGAATAAATTAAAATTAACAATAATTAGTTTTGGTCTTTTAAGCCGAGAAATTAGATTAACTGTCAATAAATTGGGTAAATGGAATTCAGGTCAATTGAAATGCTCTAGAATGAAATTTGTGGCACATGGCGCGGAGCGGCGGGCATATCGATTGGGTAAACCGGATAAAAGTAAAATTAGACACTTTTTGTCTTGCATTACGGTTAAAAACAAATATCATGTCGACATTTTCTAATAAACATTAATAATTAGAACATAAAAACAACAATTTTTCGTGGCTAGGCGGGCATAGAAAGATGTTGTTTCTGTTGTATTTTTCCGTGAGCAGCTCGAAAGCTGTACACCCACGGGGGTCCAAGATCTAATGGACACCTATTAAGTGTTGACAGTTAACTGTATCGTCCTTAAGGGGACTCTTCAGAACACTGCATGGTCAATGTGACACTTTTGTAAAGCTACAGAAACGGTATATGAATCTCCCCTTACGGTGTTAGTAAGAGAGATAAATAAATAATGCCTGCATTACCGTATACTTTCACATAAATGGCGACATCTACAAATACAAAAGAAACTACCAGAGTAAAAATAAAAGGCAGGCAGATGAAACGAAAAACAGTACTTACTCATGATCGTGACATAATTTGTCCCTCAGGCGGGTTAATGCATTTTGTATGTATTTTTTCCGCCTTCGCAACGTTTTATATCGAGTCAACGGAGGGGAGGGTAAGCCAAAAATACTACAAACGTGAAGTTCAGTACACGTGTATTGTTTTTAGAAAAAAACTTTTTTTATATGTTACAATTCTTATCTTATTCTAAAGCAATAAGAAACATATAAAATATATTCTACAATGACACAGAATAAATTAAAATTAACAATAATTAGTTTTGGCCATTTAAGCTGAGAAATTAGACTAACTGTCAATAAATTGGGTTGATGGAATTCAAGTTAATTGAAATGCTCCAGAATGAAATTTGTGGCACATGGCGCGGAGCGGCGGGCGTATCGATTGAGTAAACCGGATAAAAGTAAAATTAGACACTTTTTGTCTTGCATTACGGTTAAAATCAAATATCATGTCGACATTTTCTAATAAACATTAATAATTAGAACAAAAAACAAAAATTTTTCGTGGCTAAGCGGGCATAGAAAGATGTTGATTCTCTTGTATTTTTCCGTGAGCAGCTCGATAGCTGTACACTCACGGGAGTAGTTAATATATATAGGTTTTGGATCATGTTTTCCATGTAAATCCCCATAAGACGAAAAGGTGGTCATTTTTTGAATATGTCACAGAATATTCAGCTAGAGACAGTAATTTTTATATGAGTTATCTTGTACTGTCCAGTCTAACACTTTAAAGGTTTTTAAATTCTCAAGGAGCCCGTGAATTTTCACAATCTGTACAATAATTATTACGCTGCTCTGACATCTTATGCTCGTTACAGAAATGTATTTAACTGAAACAGTGGACTAGTTAAATCTGATCATAATACTTTGATGACTATGGTTTAGTCATGCAATTTTAACACCCAATAAATAGTTTTGTTTTTCAGAAAATATTTTATTACTCTTTATGCGTTTTATATTATTTCTGTTTTTCAATTTTAGGCACTACTAAATCAAGGTAAATAATAATAGCACAAGATTACTTATCATTTATTTATTGTAAAAAGTATGCAATATCACTACAGTAAATCATTATTACTAATTTTAGTTGCTATAGCTATACCTACACGCATGATCGAATAATTATATTTTAGCAGTTATATTATAATAATTATAATACCATTATGGATAATATGACTATTACTATGGAAGTGTATATATTAATGTTTACATTAAAATACTAGGTGTTACCCTACGCATATGATATCACTACATATTTTATATAATAATATATAAATATCATTTTTATTCTTAGACAAAACAAAGATTACATTCAGGTTTAGAACTAAGATAAGATACATAAACAAACACTATGTAAGCAAACAACACATTACTAAGCTTAAATTAAAACTATATTTTCACTTAATACTATAGTGCCCCCACGGCAACGTTTCATAAGACTCTTTTGAAATAGACCGTTTGTTATCCAGGGGACTCAGTCCGATTTTCGTCTGTTTTACAGAGTATAGGCGGTGCTTTTCGGATCTTATAAGATTTTGCGTAACTATTTTTTCTTGAAATGTATTTAGGCAGTCAACATAGTCCTCAAATGATAATTTTGTTTTAACAACATTTTGCTTTACACCCTTGGCTTTCTTAGTCACTCTTGCAGCTTTACTTTTAGTATCCGCTACTTTTGTAGCGTACATTTTAGCTCTAAGGCCAATAAAATGCGTCATTATTTCCCCATTGTTTTCATCTTTCATCATTCCTAGAACCTTTTTATTTACCCTCGGAATGTTATGTATGTTGTCTTCAGCATAATCCGAGGTGTCAAAATACTTGTGGCAGTCCCGCCGTATTGAAGCATAAATGTCATGATTTTGGATGTTATAAACTAAACTGTCAGTATCTGTATATGCAACAGTACAATCCTTACCAAAAGCGGGTACCATGTAGTTATAGTGAAAATCATATATAGTTGTTTTGGCAATGTCCAAAATACACATTCCCACATATATTGGTTTATTGAAATATATTTCTGTTTTTTCAAGTTCAACAGCAACCAAATTTTCATTAAATATGGTTATACTTTTAAACTCTGGTCGAGAAATCAGAGCTTCAGCTCCAAATCGTCCGTCCCATTTCTTGATTAATTTGACAACACTGTGATTTCTAATATTTTCCATGGTTTTTCCAAACACGGCGTTGTTCATTAATTTGAAAAGGTTTTTTTCAAATTCATTTTTAGCATTCTGTCTTAATCGAGTATTTAAGTCAATATATGGTTTCAGCCATGCGGATTGCTCAAAACATAAAATTCTATGAATTGTTTTAAGTTTTATACCAAGTCTCAAAGCTTGTTTTAAATTTGTATAGTGAATTACATAATCCTTTTTATTATGCAGTGTAGCCATAAGTTTTTTATTTTTTGGGTTCTTGTCTCCACCAGGCGGACACTGATGTTCAGGGCATAAAGGTAAGTCTGAGAAATAATCGTGTAATTCAACCGGAATGAACAAGTCGACTTCTAGAATGTATCCCTCACTTGAGTCATCCTCAATTTTGGAAACATCAAAATAAGTAATTTTGTCACTTTCTAACCAACTAAATTTACCATAAGGCAATAACTGACTCATACTAAATCCATACTGATTATTAATGTCAAAATACATCAAAAAAGATGTTTCTTTGTATGAGTCATAGTTAGCCATGTATTTGTTGTTGGCCTCGACGTATCTTTTTGAACATTGGCTCAACCCTCCTCTAATACCGCGCTCTATAAAAGTGACCATATTATAGTCCGTCAAAAGCTCTAATTTTTGTTGCGTATGGTATAGCATACAATCCCATGTGTAACCAGGAAGGGTAAAATAGTTCGCAGGGTCCAAACCATACGTTTTATGATAACTTTCCCTAAATTGCATAAGTTTATATTGTTCGTCAGACGAGTGAGGAAATTCATTTTTGATCAGCGGATACTCCTCAAGATATGAAGCAAGCTTATCCAAGCTGCTGGCCATAAAACGAAAAGAATCGATAAATGTAAATTCAATTAAATTTCCGTTAATTTTTTTGGTAAATGCTATATATTTTTCTTTGTTAACTGGCAGCAAATTTATTGAGCCATCCAAATTGGCGATGTTTTCAATTATCAAATGTCCATCATAAGAGCTAAGGTTGTGAAATACTACAGGGACAGTATGACTATCCTGAAAATTTAGATTACAACTTTCATGCGCAGGGCCACGGTACTCTGAAGTAAGGTGACAGTGGTCGCGTATTTTCTTGTCACCAACTGAAAAATTCTGTTCACAAATATGACATTTTTTAGCTTTATTAAAGTTAAGTTTTTGTTTCTTACTTAATAGTTCCATGGGCAAGTCACAGAGAAATACAGTTTCTAAGTTTTCAGCGAACTCCAGTAATTGTTTACTAAACCATTCCATACAGTCAGGCCCCGTGTACGACCGATAAAATAAAAGGGAATCATCATAAGCACATTTTACGTAGTACCCCACTGAACAAGGCACATGCTGCTGATATTTTTGAGTTCTTTTACTACTATTTTTTACCATAGGCATCAGTAAGCATTCGATGTCGCAATAAATAATGAAGGATGCAAATTGTTTATTTTTAAAGTTTTTAAATTCTACAATGTTGTTCTCTTTATTTGGTAATTTCGGAACAACGATACTGCCAATAATTTGGCAGTCTTTTATATGTTGGTCGAGTCCATCCTTCGAATAAAAATAATGCAGGCATCTGTCGCAAATGTATTTAACTTTTGAGAATTTGCTAAGTTGTCTACTCACGAGCCTTGAAAGATTTTTTATCCATACAAAGTGGTAAGTTGGTGCAGAAAGATCTTTTATCTCTTCATTCTCTAAATAATAGTTATTTTGTACTAATAACAAATTAACATGTTTTTCGTACTTTTCCCCGGTAATATAAGCAGGCAGTACTTTAAAACTGTTTTCATTATGTTTTTGCAGGCGATATATATTAATAGATATATTATTTTGCTTTTCAAAGCGAGCAACTTGGTTTAAAGTCATTGGAAACTTTATTCCTTTTAAATTTAAAACTTCTTGAGGATGCGGATAGGATGAGACTCTATTTGAGTTGTTTTCAACAGGAAACATTGCTGACATAATCGCCCAGCCAAAGCACAAATCATCAGTATTTTGTACAGTAACACATGCTTTTTTATTTAATATAAATTTAGGCATTTTTAAATGATAACCTGCGCGAAGCGGGTAATATCTGATCATAGCGATAATAAGATTGTTTATTTTTATAAGAGACCATCCAGATTGATTTTGCTGAAATTCTTCCAAATTTGTTAAAAGCAGATCCTTAACATTCTTATCAAACCAGTTTTTCAAATTGGTATTATTGTCAATTACAGCATTGGCAGTACTAAAATGTTTAGTTTCCGTAATTAATTCCTTTTGCGTTGTAATTTGAAAATCTCCACTTAAGACAGTGTTTACCTTAATCATGTTCTCTTTCTTTAAAACATTTTTAATTCTACGTTTAAATAAACTGAAGCTATCCGTCAGAAATTGCAGCGCATCAGTGTGTTTTAAATTTGTAATTACACCACTTCTTACCCTACTGTTAAAGGCTGACCTTACATCTTCCCATTGTACACGGTGTTTCGCAGTTTTCTTCGTGATGACATTACCACCTCCTTGCTTTATGTTTGACTTCAAGCGATGCTTAAAGCCTTTCACTTCTCCAAGACAGGCAGTTAGATGGGCTTTTTCATAAACCGTCCGGGACTTCTTTAGGGCAATGCTTATTCTTCGACTAGCGTTGGCACAGTCCTTCAAGATTTTTGATATTTTTGTAGCTTTATTAACACTTTCTAATTGGCATTTTATTTCATGTACTAATTTACTTGCAAAACTCATCTTCAGATCGATTTGATGTAATAACACTACAGAGACTTCGGATTTTTCCAACTAGCAATTTAGTTAACAAATGCAAGTTTTTAAATGCTTATGGTAATTAACGATTAACAGATTTTTAATAAACACTACACTTTGTTTAAAATTTACTAAACGCAAACTAGCAGAGGAAGAATCGTTCTTTAACTCGCACGTTTAGCTATAGACTGACAGAAAAACGACTTGCAGGAGCTATTGTAAATGGGATGCCCCTTTTTTAGGCACAGTGTTGCCAATGTTTTTACATGGTTTATAAAAGCTATTTTGTTAGAACCCGGTCAAAATATTTACAGGACATTTTAATGAATAATTAAATAATTTCCCGCTTTCAGTATTTTCAATACGGATTATTAGAACCAGAAATTGAAACTCTTCAGTCACCTTTTTTAATATAATATAAATGTTGAGCACCTATTTATTACAACCTTAAATTTAATTACATTAATTTTATTAAAATTAAATTAAATATTCTTACAAATTAGTTTTTTTTGTTTTGTAATGTTCTAATAATGCCAGCTGAAGAATTATTTTATAACTAGCTCTGTGGTGAAAAGAATCCTAAATAAGGAAGCATGGGGTAGCCAAAGAGGAAAGAAAGGGAAAGAAAGACGGAAAAGGCAGAAATAAGCTTGATTTAATAAATTAACCAAATAGCTAACAGACAGAGAACTAGAAGTTAAACGAATTAAAAACTGAAATCAAAATGAGATAAGCATACTATAAAAAGAAATGCTTTCAAGCGCTCTAGTTATAGATGTTTATTATCGTAAAACTAAGTATTCAAAATAAAATCAGACCTTATGCCTAGTTTGCCAACCATGTTCTTCCTTAACCCGAATAGCGAACAGACACGTGAAGACAAGCAAGTTTACCCTTTTTTTTTCAGGTTTAAACAAGTTAAGAAAGGCAGATGTTTTCCTTGGCGGCTTTACCTGCTTTATGTAATCTTTAACATAAAGTTTTTAGAGTTTTGATCACAAGTTATTATAAAAAGAATTACTAAGATTAAATATTAAATATCTACGTATTACATTTTTATAGATTGCATGTACTTATATTTTTTATTTGTTGAGTTTTTGTACACGTATAACAGAAAACTATCACAAAGCTTATTTATTTAAATTATCTCATGTTATAACCCTTGCGGGTGTTTACAGCGCCCTGTAGGACTGTACATATTTTCTTCGAATCGCAGACTTCTAACTACTTATATTCTATATTTTCTGGTTCTAATCACACAGAAAAATTATATCCCTATGTGCTTGTGAGCTTAAAGAAATCAAGTTATGCGTACATTTTCTACTAGTATTTATCCCAAGTAGGCATCAGGTAAGTGCGCGACTAACGTAATGGGTCATTTTTATACCTAGGTTAACCCAATTCTTACAGGACAGACAGCATGTGCCACCATTTCACCTTTGTGTACACTCAAGTTCCCACTTTTCATTAAAATAACTACATTTAATTCACATTTTTATTTTTCTTTAATATTACATATTATGTACTCGTTTTAGTCAAAGTCAATATTTAATTTTAAAAATGTTTTACCATTGCTTCTTCTTATGTTTCTTTTTTAGCGATTACAAATAGTACTAATTGTTCATAGTATTGTAAGTTTTATATTAATCCATCCATACGTGCCCATGTCAAATTCAGATAAGCCAAATCTTGGGGAATCACCAGAAGCTAATATTAATATTTAGTATTAATATTTCAAAAATAAAATACAAATTTGTATTAATTTTGTAATAAAAGCAAGTATTTCATAAATTAAATAGACTCAGAACCGGTCTCTATTTTTCTCTCTGTTCATAATTTTTGCATGTAGTATCATTTTTCGAATATGCTCCGCAACGCTTCTTATACACACACTCTATTAAGTTGATTATTTAGATACCACCTGTGCGCGAATAGGCACAAAAAGACAGATATCTGACACCTTTTTATTACATCAGCTTAGTTCATTACCAGTTTAAAACTTATGATCTAAAAACGCCATTTATCACTTACTACTTGCCTTAGAAGCCGTAGGTGTTTCTCTTAAAACTAACCTGACCTTACAGGTCGTTTCGATCCAATTTTTTAACAATACATATTTATATGTAGGTGTTTAAGTTTTTTCTTAAACTAGGCGTCAGAATGCGTACGCACTTGGGCACTGCGTGAATAATGATCCACATTTGGATCCAAGACAATTTTTTACCTTGACGCACAGCCTCCCCTAATTAAAAATAATTTAATGGGGTTGTACTCTATAAGCAATAACATTGATAATTTTTTATCAATATTTCAAGTTTTTAGCCTAGAACACATATTTTTAAGCACTTAACGGAGTTTAAACCATAAACTAGTTTTGCTATTTAGTACACTTATAGAAGTTACGGTTTAAATATGTATTTTTTAAAAGACATTTTTCACAGAATAGATTAGCTGGGAGACGTTTTGAGCTAATCAAACGTTGTCAAGCCCTTTAGACAGGGTAATAAGCACACTCACCAAAGATATATGTCATAGGTCGAAGGACATAGGACATTAAACAAATGCCAGTGGACATAAGCCAAATGCCAGTGGACATACACCGAATGTCATAGGGCATAGTTCGAGTGTCATAGGCCATTTAAAACGCGTGCAATTCTCTGCACGGGGGGAGCCTTAGCTAGCCCAAATAATAGCTAATTGGTAACACGACATTGCTGATTTGACGCATATATTCGCTGATCAAAGGAGAGCTTTAGATAGCTAGCGAGAGAGGTATACGGAAGTAAAGGTATTTAAATCCAAAATTATTCGTTTTTTTATTTAAAGAGTTTTTAACATTTAGAATATACCAGTAAATCATTTTTTAATTATCGACCATTTTAACTCGATCTTTTAGTTTTTAGTAAACATCTTATATTTTCTTCTTTTCCTTGCGTGCGTTAATAGGACGTGTATTAACGAATAAATTTAGCTTTTCAAGGGGATTACGTGTTACAGGTCAAAATTTTAGGTAACACACATTTTTGTTTCACTTTATCTAAAAGTTTCTTAACATTTAGAATATACGTGTAAACTCTGTATAATTGTTCTAAGTATTTTATTTTTTTCTTGCATTAATAGGATACCTATTAATGAATAAATTTAGATTTTCAAGGGGAAAAACACACACTTTTATTTTAATTCACTTAATCTAAAAGGCTTTATAAAGAAAATAATTTCAGAATGCTATAACACTAAATTCAAATTTTTATTAACTCCTTATTAAATTTTAGAGAAACCAGTTCTAGAGTAGTTGATCCTTACTATGTTAGGCTGTGTATTAAATGCAATTTGTAGGTCTATATGATACTTTAAAATCTTAATTCCCGATAGTTTATGTCCATACCTAACTATATTTAATTTTCCACGGACAAATATGCATTGTGAACGTCTGTATGTACGTAATATTTTCTAGATAACAACACAAAGTATCAAACTTTGTGATTGCACCTTAAAAGTTATCGGACTTCTAACGGTTTATAATTTCTTCCAACCGCTCATCCTTTTGTGTGAATGACAAACGCTGCAGTATGCTTGGGATCTGCCGGGGGCTGCTGTTTAGAACCGCTTAACACTATACAAATGTTTAATTATTTTAAAAATTTAATCTATTTTAAGGGATAACAAAGGAGATTAGTAGGGATAATTTACAGATTTGCTAAGATTCTAAACACTTTTGGACCAAAGTTTTCGCTTCATTCCGAGTCGATTTTGCAAAAATAATCTTTTAAGAAGCAGGATGGACTTTACAAAATTGCCTGTTTTAAAGCCAAACAAGACGGTCTCTAAACAAAAAAAAAATGCAAAGGAAATTACTTTTACAGGAGCGTACAAATGCATTGCCAGAGCAAGACAAAAATCACCTAGACTGCGGGAGAGAAGAAGACAAAAACGCCAAAACTGTATGTATTACTTTATTAAGAAGATAGGAAAGGCCACAGTATTGGTATAACAGAAATGGTCACAGTATTGACCAGACAGAAAGGGTTTACAAGTGCCAGGCATTAATATAAAACCCTGTTTTACCAATATAAGCTTTTTTTGAATATTTAAGGTTGAAAGTACTAAATATTTAAAAATTACAAAGTGAATACGCAGTACTTTTCCAGGAGAGTACCAACGCATTGTCAGAGCAAGACAAAAATCACCTAGACTGCGGGAGAGAAGAAGACAAGAACGCCAAAATCGTATGTATTACTTTATTAAGAAGATAGGAAAGGCCACAGTATTGGCATAACAGAAATGGTCACTGTATTGACCAGACAGAAAGGGTTCACGAATGCCAGGCATTAATATAAAACACTGTTTTATCATTATAAGCGTTTTCGATTATTTAAGGATATAATTATTAAATAATTAAAAATTGCAAAGTGAATACGCAGCACTTTTTCAGGAAAGTACCAACGCATTGCCAGAGCAATGCAATAAATGCTAAAATCATCTAAACTGCGAGAGAGAAGAGACAACAACACTAAAATTGTATGATTTAGTTCCATAAGAAGATAGGAAATGCCACAGTATTGACATAATAAAAATGGCCACAGTATTGGCCAGAGAGGAAGGGCTTACGAATGCCCGGTATTAATTTAAAAAAGCCCGTTTTACCACTACCATTAAACAATTTTGGTACCTAGTATTTTACTATTACATGTTCAAAGTTCTTTTACCTCACTTTATCATCAAAAAAGTTTTAAACACAATATGAAGAATTTCCTAAATATTTAACTAATAAATTGAATTTAAATAACAAATTTTATTAGGATTATCTAACAAACTTTCCAGTGACAGCTATTTTGAATTAAATTAACCTTAAAATTGGCCTATCAATAAAAAATTTTTTTTTCATGTAGACACAAATATATAGGTTTAGGAGCTAAATGGAATCAGCACGTTACATTAAAATATTTTATATACTTTAATGCTACAAATATTAGGTGTACATTAATTTGGTCAAATTTAAAATCTAATATTTTATGTCATTCCATCTTAAAGAAGCAGGACCTAAATTATTTTTAACACTACGAATTGTTTTGTTTCAAATATCATTGTCAACACATAGAGAAACGGAATAGGAAAATTAGAGATTAAGCGGTAAGCCGGAGGCCTCTGACACAAAGGCCTATGAGGCGGCCTACTTGTTTAATCTTAAGGCAATCCTTCAGTATAAAATGCATACAAAATTGAAGTCAACACAGCATAAATGCTGTGAATATACTAAAAACCAAGCAGCTAACAGCTATTTTAATACATGTTTAACGTATTTATTTCCTAATAGTTCAAAAAACCAACTAATTAAAAAAGTTTCTAAAAAAAAAACCAGTGCCTGGTTAAAACCATGTGTATATTAAAGTGCTTGTAACTTTTTACTTAATCACATACTGCAGACACATGAGTTCATTTATATTTAATATTGAGCTTAAGTTGAGATTAGCACGATTATTTTTACGTGTATTACTGAAAAATACGCTACATTTCAAATATTAACAAACCTTTTAAAACAACAACAACAACTTTAACTCGATTTTTACTTATAATAAACAATCCAAAAAAGAGTCATCAATTAAAACTTATGATTTAGGGATAGAGTTGATTACGGATTTAATATATTTCATGCTAATTATTTAAACAGTTGCTTATTTTTTAGTAACATACACATTTATTTATACTTCTAAAAGGTAACCATATTTTCTATAAATTTACTTTTAGTCACATTATTTTTAAAGCAAGTGCTTTTCTGTGTATATCTTCGCATCTGTATGCACCGAGTCGAGTTATGCCCGAGTTATACCGTTAGCAAGCAGCTCTGCTGAGTTCGCCAGCCTACCGCAACTAAGACGGTGCTAACTAAAGGGATAAGAAAGAAAGAGATGCAGTTCAAAATATATGGCCAAAAAATAGGCCGAACCGCGATGCGGTCAAAAATTTTCGCTAGAAAAAAGTGCACTAACCAAACTGCTGTTCCAAATTTCCGCTAGCCGAAGTGGACTAACTACATAATTTGTCATTTTTCGTTAGTCCTTGTCAGTTGCGCGTTTTAAAATAAATTCAAAGCGTCGCGTTGGACCGGTACCATCCCTCATGCATTCACTCTACTGATACTGGGGTGAACTCACTTTGCTTTTATCTCTTTCTTTCTTATCCCTTTAGTTAGCACCGTCTTAGTTGCGGTAGGCTGGCGAACTCAGCAGAGCTGCTTGCTAACGGTATAACTCGGGCATAACTCGACTCGGTGCATACAGATGCGAAGATATACACAGAAAAGCACTTGCTTTAAAAATAATGTGACTAAAAGTAAATTTATAGAAAATATGGTTACCTTTTAGAAGTATAAATAAATGTGTATGTTACTAAAAAATAAGCAACTGCTTAAATAATTAGCATGAAATATATTAAATCCGTAATCAACTCTATCCCTAAATCATAAGTTTTAATTGATGACTCTTTTTTGGATTGTTTATTATAAGTAAAAATCGAGTTAAAGTTGTTGTTGTTGTTTTAAAAGGTTTGTTAATATTTGAAATGTAGCGTATTTTTCAGTAATACACGTAAAAATAATCGTGCTAATCTCAACTTAAGCTCAATATTAAATATAAATGAACTCATGTGTCTGCAGTATGTGATTAAGTAAAAAGTTACAAGCACTTTAATATACACATGGTTTTAACCAGGCACTGGTTTTTTTTTTAGAAACTTTTTTAATTAGTTGGTTTTTTGAACTATTAGGAAATAAATACGTTAAACATGTATTAAAATAGCTGTTAGCTGCTTGGTTTTTAGTATATTCACAGCATTTTATACTGAAGGATTGCCTTAAGATTAAACAAGTAGGCCGCCTCATAGGCCTTTGTGTCAGAGGCCTCCGGCTTACCGCTTAATCTCTAATTTTCCTATTCCGTTTCTCTATGTGTTGACAATGATATTTGAAACAAAACAATTCGTAGTGTTAAAAATAATTTAGGTCCTGCTTCTTTAAGATGGAATGACATAAAATATTAGATTTTAAATTTGACCAAATTAATGTACACCTAATATTTGTAGCATTAAAGTATATAAAATATTTTAATGTAACGTGCTGATTCCATTTAGCACCTAAACCTATATATTTGTGTCTACATGAAAAAAAATTTTTTTATTGATAGGCCAATTTTAAGGTTAATTTAATTCAAAATAGCTGTCACTGGAAAGTTTGTTAGATAATCCTAATAAAATTTGTTATTTAAATTCAATTTATTAGTTAAATATTTAGGAAATTCTTCATATTGTGTTTAAAACTTTTTTGATGATAAAGTGAGGTAAAAGAACTTTGAACATGTAATAGTAAAATACTAGGTACCAAAATTGTTTAATGGTAGTGGTAAAACGGGCTTTTTTAAATTAATACCGGGCATTCGTAAGCCCTTCCTCTCTGGCCAATACTGTGGCCATTTTTATTATGTCAATACTGTGGCATTTCCTATCTTCTTATGGAACTAAATCATACAATTTTAGTGTTGTTGTCTCTTCTCTCTCGCAGTTTAGATGATTTTAGCATTTATTGCATTGCTCTGGCAATGCGTTGGTACTTTCCTGAAAAAGTGCTGCGTATTCACTTTGCAATTTTTAATTATTTAATAATTATATCCTTAAATAATCGAAAACGCTTATAATGATAAAACAGGGTTTTATATTAATGCCTGGCACTTGTAAACCCTTTCTGTCTGGTCAATACTGTGACCATTTCTGTTATACCAATACTGTGGCCTTTCCTATCTTCTTAATAAAGTAATACATACAGTTTTGGCGTTTTTGTCTTCTTCTCTCCCGCAGTCTAGGTGATTTTTGTCTTGCTCTGGCAATGCATTTGTACGCTCCTGTAAAAGTAATTTCCTTTGCATTTTTTTTTGTTTAGAGACCGTCTTGTTTGGCTTTAAAACAGGCAATTTTGTAAAGTCCATCCTGCTTCTTAAAAGATTGTTTTTGCAAAATCGACTCGGAATGAAGCGAAAACTTTGGTCCAAAAGTGTTTAGAATCTTAGCAAATCTGTAAATTATCCCTACTAATCTCCTTTGTTATCCCTTAAAATAGATTAAATTTTTAAAATAATTAAACATTTGTATAGTGTTAAGCGGTTCTAAACAGCAGCCCCCGGCAGATCCCAAGCATACTGCAGCGTTTGTCATTCACACAAAAGGATGAGCGGTTGGAAGAAATTATAAACCGTTAGAAGTCCGATAACTTTTAAGGTGCAATCACAAAGTTTGATACTTTGTGTTGTTATCTAGAAAATATTACGTACATACAGACGTTCACAATGCATATTTGTCCGTGGAAAATTAAATATAGTTAGGTATGGACATAAACTATCGGGAATTAAGATTTTAAAGTATCATATAGACCTACAAATTGCATTTAATACACAGCCTAACATAGTAAGGATCAACTACTCTAGAACTGGTTTCTCTAAAATTTAATAAGGAGTTAATAAAAATTTGAATTTAGTGTTATAGCATTCTGAAATTATTTTCTTTATAAAGCCTTTTAGATTAAGTGAATTAAAATAAAAGTGTGTGTTTTTCCCCTTGAAAATCTAAATTTATTCATTAATAGGTATCCTATTAATGCAAGAAAAAAATAAAATACTTAGAACAATTATACAGGGTTTACACGTATATTCTAAATGTTAAGAAACTTTTAGATAAAGTGAAACAAAAATGTGTGTTACCTAAAATTTTGACCTGTAACACGTAATCCCCTTGAAAAGCTAAATTTATTCGTTAATACACGTCCTATTAACGCACGCAAGGAAAAGAAGAAAATATAAGATGTTTACTAAAAACTAAAAGATCGAGTTAAAATGGTCGATAATTAAAAAATGATTTACTGGTATATTCTAAATGTTAAAAACTCTTTAAATAAAAAAACGAATAATTCTGGATTTAAATACCTTTACTTCCGTATACCTCTCTCGCTAGCTATCTAAAGCTCTCCTTCGATCAGCGAATATATGCGTCAAATCAGCAATGTCGTGTTACCAATTAGCTATTATTTGGGCTAGCTAAGGCTCCCCCCGTGCAGAGAATTGCACGCGTTTTAAATGGCCTATGACACTCGAACTATGCCCTATGACATTCGGTGTATGTCCACTGGCATTTGGCTTATGTCCACTGGCATTTGTTTAATGTCCTATGTCCTTCGACCTATGACATATATCTTTGGTGAGTGTGCTTATTACCCTGTCTAAAGGGCTTGACAACGTTTGATTAGCTCAAAACGTCTCCCAGCTAATCTATTCTGTGAAAAATGTCTTTTAAAAAATACATATTTAAACCGTAACTTCTATAAGTGTACTAAATAGCAAAACTAGTTTATGGTTTAAACTCCGTTAAGTGCTTAAAAATATGTGTTCTAGGCTAAAAACTTGAAATATTGATAAAAAATGATCAATGTTATTGCTTATAGAGTACAACCCCATTAAATTATTTTTAATTAGGGGAGGCTGTGCGTCAAGGTAAAAAATTGTCTTGGATCCAAATGTGGATCATTATTCACGCAGTGCCCAAGTGCGTACGCATTCTGACGCCTAGTTTAAGAAAAAACTTAAACACCTACATATAAATATGTATTGTTAAAAAATTGGATCGAAACGACCTGTAAGGTCAGGTTAGTTTTAAGAGAAACACCTACGGCTTCTAAGGCAAGTAGTAAGTGATAAATGGCGTTTTTAGATCATAAGTTTTAAACTGGTAATGAACTAAGCTGATGTAATAAAAAGGTGTCAGATATCTGTCTTTTTGTGCCTATTCGCGCACAGGTGGTATCTAAATAATCAACTTAATAGAGTGTGTGTATAAGAAGCGTTGCGGAGCATATTCGAAAAATGATACTACATGCAAAAATTATGAACAGAGAGAAAAATAGAGACCGGTTCTGAGTCTATTTAATTTATGAAATACTTGCTTTTATTACAAAATTAATACAAATTTGTATTTTATTTTTGAAATCTTAATACTAAATATTAATATTAGCTTCTGGTGATTCCCCAAGATTTGGCTTATCTGAATTTGACATGGGCACGTATGGATGGATTAATATAAAACTTACAATACTATGAACAATTAGTACTATTTGTAATCGCTAAAAAAGAAACATAAGAAGAAGCAATGGTAAAACATTTTTAAAATTAAATATTGACTTTGACTAAAACGAGTACATAATATGTAATATTAAAGAAAAATAAAAATGTGAATTAAATGTAGTTATTTTAATGAAAAGTGGGAACTTGAGTGTACACAAAGGTGAAATGGCGGCACATGCTGTCTGTCCTGTAAGAATTGGGTTAACCTAGGTATAAAAATGACCCATTACGTTAGTCGCGCACTTACCTGATGCCTACTTGGGATAAATACTAGTAGAAAATGTACGCATAACTTGATTTCTTTAAGCTCACAAGCACATAGGGATATAATTTTTCTGTGTGATTAGAACCAGAAAATATAGAATATAAGTAGTTAGAAGTCTGCGATTCGAAGAAAATATGTACAGTCCTACAGGGCGCTGTAAACACCCGCAAGGGTTATAACATGAGATAATTTAAATAAATAAGCTTTGTGATAGTTTTCTGTTATACGTGTACAAAAACTCAACAAATAAAAAATATAAGTACATGCAATCTATAAAAATGTAATACGTAGATATTTAATATTTAATCTTAGTAATTCTTTTTATAATAACTTGTGATCAAAACTCTAAAAACTTTATGTTAAAGATTACATAAAGCAGGTAAAGCCGCCAAGGAAAACATCTGCCTTTCTTAACTTGTTAAAACCTGAAAAAAAAAGGGTAAACTTGCTTGTCTTCACGTGTCTGTTCGCTATTCGGGTTAAGGAAGAACATGGTTGGCAAACTAGGCATAAGGTCTGATTTTATTTTGAATACTTAGTTTTACGATAATAAACATCTATAACTAGAGCGCTTGAAAGCATTTCTTTTTATAGTATGCTTATCTCATTTTGATTTCAGTTTTTAATTCGTTTAACTTCTAGTTCTCTGTCTGTTAGCTATTTGGTTAATTTATTAAATCAAGCTTATTTCTGCCTTTTCCGTCTTTCTTTCCCTTTCTTTCCTCTTTGGCTACCCCATGCTTCCTTATTTAGGATTCTTTTCACCACAGAGCTAGTTATAAAATAATTCTTCAGCTGGCATTATTAGAACATTACAAAACAAAAAAAACTAATTTGTAAGAATATTTAATTTAATTTTAATAAAATTAATGTAATTAAATTTAAGGTTGTAATAAATAGGTGCTCAACATTTATATTATATTAAAAAAGGTGACTGAAGAGTTTCAATTTCTGGTTCTAATAATCCGTATTGAAAATACTGAAAGCGGGAAATTATTTAATTATTCATTAAAATGTCCTGTAAATATTTTGACCGGGTTCTAACAAAATAGCTTTTATAAACCATGTAAAAACATTGGCAACACTGTGCCTAAAAAAGGGGCATCCCATTTACAATAGCTCCTGCAAGTCGTTTTTCTGTCAGTCTATAGCTAAACGTGCGAGTTAAAGAACGATTCTTCCTCTGCTAGTTTGCGTTTAGTAAATTTTAAACAAAGTGTAGTGTTTATTAAAAATCTGTTAATCGTTAATTACCATAAGCATTTAAAAACTTGCATTTGTTAACTAAATTGCTAGTTGGAAAAATCCGAAGTCTCTGTAGTGTTATTACATCAAATCGATCTGAAGATGAGTTTTGCAAGTAAATTAGTACATGAAATAAAATGCCAATTAGAAAGTGTTAATCAAGCTACAAAAATATCAAAAATCTTGAAGGACTGTGCCAACGCTAGTCGAAGAATAAGCATTGCCCTAAAGAAGTCCCGGACGGTTTATGAAAAAGCCCATCTAACTGCCTGTCTTGGAGAAGTGAAAGGCTTTAAGCATCGCTTGAAGTCAAACATAGAGCAAGGAGGTGGTAATGTCATCACGAAGAAAACTGCGAAACACCGTGTACAATGGGAAGATGTAAGGTCAGCCTTTAACAGTAGGGTAAGAAGTGGTGTAATTACAAATTTAAAACACACTGATGCGCTGCAATTTCTGACGGATAGCTTCAGTTTATTTAAACGTAGAATTAAAAATGTTTTAAAGAAAGAGAACATGATTAAGGTAAACACTGTCTTAAGTGGAGATTTTCAAATTACAACGCAAAAGGAATTAATTACGGAAACTAAACATTTTAGTACTGCCAATGCTGTAATTGACAATAATACCAATTTGAAAAACTGGTTTGATAAGAATGTTAAGGATCTGCTTTTAACAAATTTGGAAGAATTTCAGCAAAATCAATCTGGATGGTCTCTTATAAAAATAAACAATCTTATTATCGCTATGATCAGATATTACCCGCTTCGCGCAGGTTATCATTTAAAAATGCCTAAATTTATTTTAAATAAAAAAGCATGTGTTACTGTACAAAATACTGATGATTTGTGCTTTGGCTGGGCGATTATGTCAGCAATGTTTCCTGTTGAAAACAACTCAAATAGAGTCTCATCCTATCCGCATCCTCAAGAAGTTTTAAATTTAAAAGGAATAAAGTTTCCAATGACTTTAAACCAAGTTGCTCGCTTTGAAAAGCAAAATAATATATCTATTAATATATATCGCCTGCAAAAACATAATGAAAACAGTTTTAAAGTACTGCCTGCTTATATTACCGGGGAAAAGTACGAAAAACATGTTAATTTGTTATTAGTACAAAATAACTATTATTTAGAGAATGAAGAGATAAAAGATCTTTCTGCATCAACTTACCACTTTGTATGGATAAAAAATCTTTCAAGGCTCGTGAGTAGACAACTTAGCAAATTCTCAAAAGTTAAATACATTTGCGACAGATGCCTGCATTATTTTTATTCAAAGGATGGACTCGACCAACATATAAAAGACTGCCAAATTATTGGCAGTATCGTTGTTCCGAAATTACCAAATAAAGAGAACAACATTGTAGAATTTAAAAACTTTAAAAATAAACAATTTGCATCCTTCATTATTTATTGCGACATCGAATGCTTACTGATGCCTATGGTAAAAAATAGTAGTAAAAGAACTCAAAAATATCAGCAGCATGTGCCTTGTTCAGTGGGGTACTACGTAAAATGTGCTTATGATGATTCCCTTTTATTTTATCGGTCGTACACGGGGCCTGACTGTATGGAATGGTTTAGTAAACAATTACTGGAGTTCGCTGAAAACTTAGAAACTGTATTTCTCTGTGACTTGCCCATGGAACTATTAAGTAAGAAACAAAAACTTAACTTTAATAAAGCTAAAAAATGTCATATTTGTGAACAGAATTTTTCAGTTGGTGACAAGAAAATACGCGACCACTGTCACCTTACTTCAGAGTACCGTGGCCCTGCGCATGAAAGTTGTAATCTTAATTTTCAGGATAGTCATACTGTCCCTGTAGTATTTCACAACCTTAGCTCTTATGATGGACATTTGATAATTGAAAACATCGCCAATTTGGATGGCTCAATAAATTTGCTGCCAGTTAACAAAGAAAAATATATAGCATTTACCAAAAAAATTAACGGAAATTTAATTGAATTTAGATTTATCGATTCTTTTCGTTTTATGGCCAGCAGCTTGGATAAGCTTGCTTCATATCTTGAGGAGTATCCGCTGATCAAAAATGAATTTTCTCACTTGTCTGACGAACAATATAAACTTATTTTCAAAAAGGGAATTTTTTGTTATGGCTACATGGATAGTTGGAAAAAATTAAAAGAGACGTCTTTGCCTGAAAAACGTCATTTCTTTAACATCCTGGAAAATAAAGAAATTTCATCAATTGATTATGAGCATGCACTGGATGTATGGGAAAGTTTTGGTTGTGAAACCCTACAAGATTATATGGAATTTTATATGCAAATTGACATAGTCCTCTTAATGCAGGTATTTCAGCAATTTAGGGAAAGTTATCATAAAACGTATGGTTTGGACCCTGCGAACTATTTTACCCTTCCTGGTTACACATGGGATTGTATGCTATACCATACGCAACAAAAATTAGAGCTTTTGACGGACTATAATATGGTCACTTTTATAGAGCGCGGTATTAGAGGAGGGTTGAGCCAATGTTCAAAAAGATACGTCGAGGCCAACAACAAATACATGGCTAACTATGACTCATACAAAGAAACATCTTTTTTGATGTATTTTGACATTAATAATCAGTATGGATTTAGTATGAGTCAGTTATTGCCTTATGGTAAATTTAGTTGGTTAGAAAGTGACAAAATTACTTATTTTGATGTTTCCAAAATTGAGGATGACTCAAGTGAGGGATACATTCTAGAAGTCGACTTGTTCATTCCGGTTGAATTACACGATTATTTCTCAGACTTACCTTTATGCCCTGAACATCAGTGTCCGCCTGGTGGAGACAAGAACCCAAAAAATAAAAAACTTATGGCTACACTGCATAATAAAAAGGATTATGTAATTCACTATACAAATTTAAAACAAGCTTTGAGACTTGGTATAAAACTTAAAACAATTCATAGAATTTTATGTTTTGAGCAATCCGCATGGCTGAAACCATATATTGACTTAAATACTCGATTAAGACAGAATGCTAAAAATGAATTTGAAAAAAACCTTTTCAAATTAATGAACAACGCCGTGTTTGGAAAAACCATGGAAAATATTAGAAATCACAGTGTTGTCAAATTAATCAAGAAATGGGACGGACGATTTGGAGCTGAAGCTCTGATTTCTCGACCAGAGTTTAAAAGTATAACCATATTTAATGAAAATTTGGTTGCTGTTGAACTTGAAAAAACAGAAATATATTTCAATAAACCAATATATGTGGGAATGTGTATTTTGGACATTGCCAAAACAACTATATATGATTTTCACTATAACTACATGGTACCCGCTTTTGGTAAGGATTGTACTGTTGCATATACAGATACTGACAGTTTAGTTTATAACATCCAAAATCATGACATTTATGCTTCAATACGGCGGGACTGCCACAAGTATTTTGACACCTCGGATTATGCTGAAGACAACATACATAACATTCCGAGGGTAAATAAAAAGGTTCTAGGAATGATGAAAGATGAAAACAATGGGGAAATAATGACGCATTTTATTGGCCTTAGAGCTAAAATGTACGCTACAAAAGTAGCGGATACTAAAAGTAAAGCTGCAAGAGTGACTAAGAAAGCCAAGGGTGTAAAGCAAAATGTTGTTAAAACAAAATTATCATTTGAGGACTATGTTGACTGCCTAAATACATTTCAAGAAAAAATAGTTACGCAAAATCTTATAAGATCCGAAAAGCACCGCCTATACTCTGTAAAACAGACGAAAATCGGACTGAGTCCCCTGGATAACAAACGGTCTATTTCAAAAGAGTCTTATGAAACGTTGCCGTGGGGGCACTATAGTATTAAGTGAAAATATAGTTTTAATTTAAGCTTAGTAATGTGTTGTTTGCTTACATAGTGTTTGTTTATGTATCTTATCTTAGTTCTAAACCTGAATGTAATCTTTGTTTTGTCTAAGAATAAAAATGATATTTATATATTATTATATAAAATATGTAGTGATATCATATGCGTAGGGTAACACCTAGTATTTTAATGTAAACATTAATATATACACTTCCATAGTAATAGTCATATTATCCATAATGGTATTATAATTATTATAATATAACTGCTAAAATATAATTATTCGATCATGCGTGTAGGTATAGCTATAGCAACTAAAATTAGTAATAATGATTTACTGTAGTGATATTGCATACTTTTTACAATAAATAAATGATAAGTAATCTTGTGCTATTATTATTTACCTTGATTTAGTAGTGCCTAAAATTGAAAAACAGAAATAATATAAAACGCATAAAGAGTAATAAAATATTTTCTGAAAAACAAAACTATTTATTGGGTGTTAAAATTGCATGACTAAACCATAGTCATCAAAGTATTATGATCAGATTTAACTAGTCCACTGTTTCAGTTAAATACATTTCTGTAACAAGCATAAGATGTCAGAGCAGCGTAATAATTATTGTACAGATTGTGAAAATTCACGGGCTCCTTGAGAATTTAAAAACCTTTAAAGTGTTAGACTGGACAGTACAAGATAACTCATATAAAAATTACTGTCTCTAGCTGAATATTCTGTGACATATTCAAAAAATGACCACCTTTTCGTCTTATGGGGATTTACATGGAAAACGTGATCCAAAACCTATATATATTAACTACTCACGGGGGTCCAAGATCTAATGAACACCTATTAAGTGTTGACAGTTAACTGTATCGTCCTTAAGGGACTCTTCAGAACACTGCATGGTCAATGTGACACTTTTGTAAAGCTACAGAAATGGTATTTGAATCTCACCTTACAGTTTTAGTAAAAGAGATAAATAAATAATGCCTGCATTACCGTAGACTTTCACATAAATGGCGACATCTACAAATACGAAAGAAACTACCAGAGTAAAAATAAAAGGCAGGCAGATGAAACGAAAAACAGTACTCATGATCGTGACATAATTTGTCCCTCAGGTCGGGTTAATGCATTTTGTATGTATTTTTTCCGCCTTCGCAACGTTTTATGTCGAGTCAGCGAAGCGTAAGCCAAAAATACTACAAAAGTGAAGTTCAGTACACGTGAAGAAAAAAACAACAATTTTTCGTGGCTAAGCGGGAGTAGAAAGAATTTCTTTATCTTATTTTTCCGTGGGCAGCTCGAAAGCTGTACATCCACGGGGGTCCAAGATCTAATGGACACCTATAGGTGTTCACAGTTAACTGTTTCGTCCTTAAGGGAATCTTCAGAACACTGCATGATCAATGTGACACTTTTGTAAAGCTACAGAGACGGTATATAAATCTCATCTTACGATGTTGGTAAGAGCAATAAATAAATAATGCTTGCATTACCGTATACTTTTACATAAGTGGCGACATTTAGAAATACAAAAGAAACTACCAGAGTAAAAATAATTTCGTCGAAACTAATACCTTCTCTACCCATTGCCATACGGTCTAGGAAGGTAAAAAAGGTAGTCTCCACATCTTGATGCACCGAATACAAATATGGGGTTTGTTTTGCCCGTACTCCCTCAAAATTTCGAATAAATTGAAAAAACTTAACTAAAGTATTGCCCTGTTACAAGATGAAGTTGCGAAAATGGTACAGTTTCAAAGCCATCAAAAAAATTTATTTCGGAGAGCTGTCTAGGTGTTCTACAGCGGTTTTTGCATTTTTTTAAGTCTGCGCGAAGGCTCTGTAACGAAATAGCGCGTATCAAAATGGCGCGTATCAAAATAGCGCGTATCAAAACAGCGCTTTTTAAAACAGCGCGTGTTAATAGCGCGTGTTCAAAATAGCGCGTATCAAAATAGCGCGTGTTTAAAATAGCGCGTATCAAAATAGCGCGTGATCAAAATAGCGCGTATCAAAATAGCGCGTATTAAAATAGCGCGTGTACAAAATAACGCGTATCAGGTCTGCTTAGGTATATTCACCTAAACAGTTTGAGCAAGGTCAGATAAATTATACTTACTTAACCATTAAATAAACCGACGGCTTGCTATACTTAACACAACTCATATAGTTCGACTAAGGGGTCTCTTTCTAACATATTTTTTTCAAAAAAAAACTTCCCTGGCCACTTTTTCGGGATCCTAGAGGGTGTGTAACCAAACCGAACCGAACCGGACGGAACCGAACCGAACCCAAACATTTTTTCCAGTAACTCCCTGACCTTTTTCCACTAAAAAAAATGTCACCAAGTCACAGGTCAGAATAGAAGCCTACCAAAATAAGGATCAGGATGCTAATTTAGGGAAATAATTTTTTGAAAAAATGTTTCGGTTTGGTACGGTTCATTTCAGTTCGGTGCGGTTTGAATCGGTTTGGTTCGGTTCGGTTTTGTTACACCCTTTAGGATCCCGGGAAAAAAGTCAGGAAAGTTTTCTTTTGTTGAAAAAATATGTTAGAAAGAGACCCCTTACTCGAACTATTTTGTAACAGCGACGTTTGTAATGGCGATCTTTCACAACGCGGTATTTTTAGACGCGCTATTTTAAGACGCGCTATTTTGAACACACTTTATTTTAAACACGCGCTTTTTTGATACGCGCTATTTTGAATACGCGCTATTTTGAACACGCGCCATTTCGATACGCGCTGTTTTGATACGCGCTATTTTGATCACGCGCCGTTATGATACGCGTTATTTTGATCACGCGCTATTTTGAACACGCGCTCAAATTAGCGCGCTATTTTGATACGCGCTATTTTGATACGCGCTACTTTGTTACAGAGCCCTGCGCGAAAACTTGCATCGTTTTTATATTATAAGGACCCCTGATAAGTAGGTTTAATCAAATATACAGATCACTTTTTTAATTTGAGTGTCAGTGTTAATATTACTTACGACGTTAGGGTAAGAAAGAATATCTTACTTTAGGCCTACAACCTAACAATACTAGTCTATCGGCCCACATATGCTCTTAGATAAGTATAAACCTACACGTGAATGGGGTTGAGGGAAGAGTAGAAATAAAATTTCGGACTTCCATTTTCTTTATTTAATTTAAACACAACGTTTCGGTTAGTAAGTATATCTAACCGTTTGCAAGTGTAAACAAAGAGTTCAGGGAAGAGGTTTTAAACGAAATTTATTTATAGTTACAGAAAATTCTAAAAAATATTAAAATAGTTCACAAATAATAAAAGATCTTCAAGTTTTAAATATTTTGATAAATTTTAAAAAATCATGTAACGTATATATTTAATCAAATAGTTTTTAGTTACCTTTTTGTGTATTTTACATAAATATACCTGAAATATTCTTTAATTATTGTTAATTACTTGAAACCCCCTCTTAATATAATTATTGACACCCACCTATTTATTTTATGCTGACTGAAAAGGCAGGCAGGCAAAAAGCATTATATAGAATAAAACATTAAGATATGAGGATTATTGAGAAGTTAGATATTGCCCAGTAAAGACGGGTAAAAGCTCAAGTGTTTTGGGTGTTGCGAAGCAAGCATAGAGTTTAATGTAAAAAGAGAGAATGTAGTTCAGTAGTGAAAAGTGAGATAGTTTGTGAAAGAGCAGTGTAGCGCATAATGGCGGATCACTGTTTAGGCAGTGCGCATTATGGCGGACCACTGTTGAGTAGTGTAGCGCATAATTGCGGATCACTGTTGAGGCAGTGCGCATTATGGCGGGCCACTGAGAAAAACCTAAGAGGCTGTTAGTGCCTGCCGGCGTTCCTTCAGATTAGAAGATCTGTAAGTTTTATGGGTTCTTACATGCTTTCTGAATGACACATCAAGGTGGAAGGTTTCAGTAAAAGATAACCTTATCACTTGGATGATGTGTTTAGCGGCAATTAAGCGTCTAGGGGAAGCCCTCATACTATTTTAGGGTAGCATGCTGAAGAAAGAAGATTAAAAGTATTACCCAAATTATATATGATTTTATTGTTAATGGAATGTACGATAGTGAAGTTGCATGGAGGGGCGGCATGAGGCCCCCGGTGATTAAACTTTAAGTTTATGAATAATTGAGCAGATGAGTAAGTTTATTGTTTTATTTTTATGGTACCTGACGCCTGCCTGTCAAGCTAATTAAGAACGGGAGTGACAAATGACAATTAAAATGGTATAACAGTGATTGATGCTACCTTGGTTGATACCCATTACAAAAAAGGTGAGTTAAAAAAGACCAACCTTACCTTCAGGTGTGGGGTTACAGACCAATTACTATCATCAATCACTGTTAAAAGAGTTTTGAAAACAATATTTCAGAATTAATTACACTTAATTAGAGCCAGCTTTGTATTAGTAATCTATGGTTGTTTTGTTGCCCAAAAGAAATCTAATATGCCTGTTTATAGAATTTTATTTAGGCACTTGGCCATGACTCAAAAGCAATAAAAATTATAGGATGCGGCATCTTTGAGACCGATATGTTTTGTTTTGATACCGATAGGTTTTGGCGATTCCGATACCCATGTTTATAAAAAAACAAACAAAATACCTAGATAGTGCTTGCAAAGGCTTACAAAAGTATTGGAAGAATTGTTTTCTTTATTTAATCTAGTTTTAATATTTGGGCCGTTATAAAAATATTAGAGAGTTATTGTTCGAAAGTTTTAGTGAAAAGTGCATTCAAATATAAGATTTCTTTACAATTAACCTATTGGCGTTTAATTAAACAAAACAACAGTTATTTTAAATTATTGAATGTGTTTTAGTGTCCAAGATACAGGGTGTATTTTTTTTATAGAGGGCGTCATGTCAAACAAGACCAGAGACACGTGCTACAGCTGGTCCAGTGGCGAAAAGACAGGAAGGCAATACTGAAACCAGTGGCGTAACATCTGAGACATCGTCCTTAGGTCTTAGTACTAATGAATTGACGGACGTGGTTAAAAATTTGGTTAAAGTAATGGAAATGCAGGTCACATCTAACAATGCACGATCTGCACGAAAAATGTTAAGCCCGCATGACACCATAGTACCAGTCTTTAATCCAGAAGACTGTCATCAATCCATTGGTGCAACAGAATTGATGAAATAAAAAACCTTTACAACTGGGATGACGAAACCACGATATACCACGCAACTGCCAAACTAAACGGACTTGTTGAGATTTGGTACCGAAGTTTGCCAGGAATTCAGTATACATGGGAAGAATGGAAGATTGAATTGCATAAAGCTTTTCCGCCACACACCGACTTTTTCGGAAGTTTGAAGAAAGTCGTAAACAGAGTCAAGCGGCCAAATGAAACTTATCTTTGCTATTACTACGAAAAATTGGCTGATTTGAACGATTGTAAAATTTATGGACCCGATGCAGTGTCATGTTTAATTGGTGGAATCACAGATACAGCAGTACAAACTTCTGCAAGATCAAGCAATTTTCAAACACCTAAAGCATTGCTGAGTTATTTGAAGTCATGTGACATACAATCTCAACCCAGCACGTCAAGAGGTTTTAGATCTCCTCCAGCTCTTTTGAATAGAACAAGCCGCTTCCAAGGACAAGTTGCTAATTACAAATATAGAACTACATGTCGCAGATGTCACCAAGTTGGACAGAGAGCTTTCCAATGCGGAAGTGTACAGTGCTATAGCTGCCACCATTTTGGTCATCGATCTCAGGAATGTCCCGTTAAGAAGCAACTACCTACAAGCCAGAATAAAAATGAAAAGGTCTTGTGACTGTCTACAATAAACAACCAAAAATATTTTAAGAACATTTTTGCCAATGATCAACCAATTAAAACTTTTATAGATTTTGGTGCTTCATGCAATTTTATCCGTCTAAGTAATGCTAAAGAACTAAATTTAAAAATAAATGATTGCGATGTTATCATCAAGGGCTATGGTTTAAATCAAACAAGGACATTCGGAAAAACTCAAATTAAAATCAAGGTCGATAATATTAAAAGAGTTGTTGATTGTTTAATTGCCTCGGATCATCTTCAAGAAGTTTCTGTTCTAGTGGGTCAAACTTTTACCGAACAACCAGGGGTTGTTGTCATTAAAGATAGTAACAAATTAATTTTCAATGAATCCAAACAACCAATAACAGTAAATAAAGTAGAATTGTTTTTATCTAAAACAACAACGATTTTTCCAGGTCATGTTGGAAATTTACAAGTTTTTACAAAAATTCCATTCAAAGGTGAACTTTATATTAAAGCGTGTGGTAGATACCAAGTTGGAAAAGAGTATGCCATTCAAAGAATTCTTATTCATTACACAGAAAATGGAAACATAATTATTCCAATAATTAATTTATCAGGACCAGAACTTACATTAAATACAAAACACACAATTGTTAAAGCCTATCCTTGTGAACCTAGCAAAGCCGAAAGCGAAGAGAAGATTTTTGCATTAAATCTAGAAACTTTACTTCTTTGGGATAAAAATAGTATTAATCTTGGTACACAGTATGAATAAACAAGATTAGAGCTGATAAAGTTATTGCAAGAATTTAAAGAACTGATTTTTGACAAGGATAAAAATTTAGGTATTGCTAAGTCTGCTGAATTGGAAATTAAACTTGGATAATACACCATTTACAGACAAACTACAGACTCTACTAACGCGTAGAAATTGCGAGTTTACTTGGGGAGAAAAGGAAAACAACGCTTTTAACATCTTAAATACTTGCTATTTATTCTCCTACTGCTGAGACAGAAGTTCATAGACTACTAAAGTAGAATAGCTGGTATCTTATTACAAAAACACATTGGTAAATTGAATCTAGTTGCATATTATAGTAGACACACTAACAAAGCAGAAGTCGTTATCACTCTTATGAACTTGAAACTTTGGCTGTGGTAGAATCTCTCTTAAAATTTAGAGTATATTTGCTTGGTATTAATTTTATGGTAATTACTGACTGTAATGCTCTTAAGACTGCCAGTTCAAAAAGAGATTTAATACCAAGAATAGCACGTTGGTGGTTAAAAATTCAAGAATACACAATTACTGTAGAGTACCGTCCAGGAAAGAGAATGCAACATGCAGATGCACTTAGCCGCAACCCAAACCCATCTGAAAAGCCTCCGACTAAAAATTACATTTTAAAAATTGAAGAAGCAGATTGGATACTCTTTGTACAATTAACCGACGAAAAGATTAAGTTATTTTTTGATATCTTGTCAAAGTCACCAGAAAGTGATTACGAAAAATCAATATATAAAAACTATGCCTTGCGTAAAGGGAGAGTTTACAGAATAACTGCCTTGGGAATTCAATGGGTCGTACCTCAAGGATTCCGAAGACAAGTAGTTCAGTGGCGTCATGATGATGCAGATCATTTTGCAATTGAGAAAACTCTGAAGAAACTCTGTGAAAAATACTGGTTTCCTCGAATGCGTAACTACGTTAAAAAATATATCGCTAGCTGTATTCCATGTCTTTATAATAAACTTCCTTCAGGTCGTAGAGAAGGTTATCTTCATCCAATAGCTAAAATACCTGTACCATTTCATACTATACACATAGATCATCTAGGACCATTTCAGAAAACCCCCAAAGGCAACATACATTTAATGGTTATTATCGATGCTTTTACAAAATACGTTTTATTAAAGCCTGTAAAATTCACACAAAGTCAATTTGTTATTAAATTTTTAGAATCAATTTTTGATATGTAAGGCGTCCCAACACGAATTATTACTGATCGTGGCACAGCCTTTACATCTAAGGGTTTTAAGGATTTTTGCAAACAACATAACACTCAACTAATCTTAAATTCTGTAGCAACCCCAAGAGCCAATGGTCAAGTCGAAAGACTTAACCGAACAATATTATCAGCATTATCAACCACCAGTGAAAGCGAAGATACATGGGATCATCAAATTAACAAAATACAGTTTACAATTAACAATACAGTGCACCAAATTACAAAAAAGTCTTCAAATCAACTTTTAATGGGCTATACGCCAGGAGCAAAACAAGATTGTGTCTTAACAGCAGAGCTTAATCTAAATCAAGTAAATGAAGATATTGAGGCCATAAGAAAAGAAGTTTCATCCAGAATCAAAGATAATCAACAAATACAAAAATGCCGATTTGATAAAACTAGAAAGAAAGCGATGAAGTATAAAGTTGGTAAACTTGTGCTGATTCAAATGAATAAATATGCAGCGGGGCAAAGTACTAAATTAACCCCCAAATATGCAGGCCCAATGATAATAAAAGAAGTTTTACCAAATGACAGATCCCGTGTGCAAGATATGCCGTCATCTACTCGTAGTCACACAAAAAAAATATGATAATGTAATAGCTGTGGATCGTATGAAACCTTGGATACCTCCAGGTGGAGTTTCCGACGATTCAGATAGTCCCAGTGAACAAGACGAAGATGGAGTTATTCTTCCTAGTGATTCTGAGTAGCAGTCACGAGGACGTGACTATTATCAGGATGGCCGAATGTAACGTATATTTTTAATCAAATAGTTTTTAGTTACCTTTTTCTGTATTTTACATAAATATATCTGAAATATTCTTTAATTATTATTAATTACTTGAAACCCCCTCTTAATATAATTATTGACACCCACCTATTTATTTTATGCTGACTGAAAAGGCAGGCAGGCAAAAAGCATTATATAGAATAAAACATTAAGATATGAGGATTATTGAGAAGTAAGATATTGCCCAGTAAAGACGGGTAAAAGCTCAAGTGTTTTGGGTGTTGCGAAGCAAGCATAGAGTTTAATATAAAAAGAGAGAATGTAGTTCAGTAGTGAAAAGTGAGATAGTTTGTGAAAGAGCAGTGTAGCGCATTATGGCGGACCACTGTTGAGTAGTGTAGCGCATAATGGCAGATCACTGTTGAGGCAGTGCGCATTATGGCGGGCCACTGAGAAAAACCTAAGAGGCTGTTAGTGCCTGCCGGCATTCCTTCAGATTAGAGGATCTGTGAGTTTTATGGGTTCTTACATACTTTCTGAATGACACATCAAGGTGGAAGGTTTCAGTAAAAGATAACCTTATAACTTGGATGTTGGGATGCTAGTTGTTTAGCGGCAATATGGCGTCCAGGGGAAGCCCTCATACTATTTTAGGGTAGCATGCTGAAGAAAGAAGATTAAAAGTATTACCCAAATTTTATATGATTTTATTGTTAATGGAATGTACGATAGTGAAGTTGCATGGAAGGGCGGCATGAGGCCCCCGGTGAGTAAACTTTAAGTTTATGAATAATTGAGAAGATGAGTAAGTTTATTGTTTTATTTTTATGGTATCTGACGCCTGCCTGTCAAGCTAATTAAGAACGGAAGTGACAAATGACAATTAAAATGGTATAACAGTGATTGATGCTACCTTGGTTGATACCCATTACAAAAAAGGTGAGTTAAAAAAGACGAACCCTACAATCAGATTCTTTTAAAGTTCTAAATATTTTTTTATAATTTAGAGACATTAAAAATGACCTTTCATGTCATCGAGAGGAGAAGCTAGAACCAGCGAACCTCGATATCATATGGCTGAAATTCACCTCAAAGTCATCGACCAAGTTCATTTGCTGCCTCTACCGACCGCCAAGTAACACCGAGTATCAGGACTTTTTTTCGACATTATCCGAAAACTGTGATAGTATACAGTCTAACTATACACATGCGGAGATTGTTTTTTTAGGCGATTTCAACGTCCACAATATACCCTGGCTAAAACACCACAACAAAACAGATAATGAAGGCAGGGAAGCAGAAGCTTTTGCCATAAGTTGTGGTCTAACGCAGCTTGTCGATGAACCTACCCGTATCTCAGAAAGGGGTGAATTTGCAGCGCTGTTAGACTTGTTCCTAACTACAAATCCTGACTTGTACACAATTCAAGTAGATCCCCCACTTGGTTCATCCGATCATAAACTTATAAGAACAAAGTGCGAAATGTTCATACCGCCAAGCCAACAATCACTTCCTCGTAAAATGTGGCACTATAGGTCGGCAAAATGGAATGACCTTAAACAGTTTTACCTGGATTTTCCATGGCAAGACGTTTGCTTTAAAACAGCTGATCCCACTATTTGCTGTAATGAAATAACAAAAGTAATCTTATCTGGAATGGATTCATATATCCCACATACAATAAAACGCAGAGCTAATGCAAAACCTTGGTTCAATAGCCAGTGTCAAACGGCTGTACAGAAAAAACACAGAGCATATAACCTTTGGAAACGACAACAAACCGCTCAAAACCACACAGAATTTATAGAAGCCAGAAATAGTTGCAAAATTACTATTGACGCCGCCAAAGAAACATACAATCAAAGAATAAAAAACAGGTTGCTGAATTGTCCAAGTAGTTCTAGGTCCTTTTGGTCTCTTGCAAAAGCCGTTGGATCAAACTTCACCAAGTCATCCATACCACCACTTACAGATAAAAATACTCACTTAGCCACAACATCAGAGGAAAAAGCCAATATGCTGGCCAAAATCTTTTCCTCCAACTCAAACCTAACAGTGCCAAATGGAAAAACTCAGTATGCCAGAGGTACCCTTTTGTCACAGAGAAATACGAAAATCCCTTAAAAAGTTGGATACAAACAAAGCAATGGGTCCAGATGGCATTCCCACGATAGTACTCAAAAATTGTGCTAGCGAGCTCACCCCAACTTTCGCAAAATTGTTCAATTTATCTTATAGGCAAGGAGTATATCCATCATCATGGAAGTCTGCCGCAGTACAACCCATTCCAAAGAAAGGAAAAAAGACAGATCCGTTAAACTATAGATCAATTGCTCTACTTCCGGTGATATCAAAAGTAATGGAAAGAGTTGTGAACAATCACCTAACCAAGTACTTGGAAAAGTACAAAATTATCAACGACAAGCAATACGGATTTCGAAAATATAGGTCAACTGGCGATTTACTTACATACGTCACTCACTTATGGCAAAAAGCGATTGAGTTGCGAGGTGAAACAAGAACAATTGCCTTAGATATATCTAAAGCATTCGATAAAGTCTGGCATGAAAATCTGCTCAACAAGCTCAAAGCAACGGGATTGTCGCCGAGACTTTGCACTTGGTTTGAAAGTTACCTTAAGGATAGATCCATTTATGTTGCACTGGATGGCCGGAACTCCAACTCTTACCAAATAAATGCTGGTGTGCCACAGGGAGCAATCCTTTCGCCAACACTTTTTCTGATTTACATAAATGACCTCATAGATAAAACAGTAAATCCACTTTATTGCTTTGCAGATGATGGCAATGTAGTCTCCTCAGTCATACCACCCACATGTCTCTCCGCACGTGAATTCCATTACCTTAGACTAACTGAAATATCACAGATAAATAACGACTTGGAGATAATAGAGGACTGGGGCAACAAAAACCTTGTACAGTTCAACGCGCAGAAAACCCAAGCAGCCCTGTTTTCAAAAAAGACCAGCACCGGTGAGCCAAACATCATGCTATCTGGAAGTGCTGTCGCATTGCAGAGCCAGTTGAACATTTTAGGAGTCACTGCAGAGACCAACATGTCTTGGCACAGTCACGTGGCAGATATAGCTAAAAGGGCGTCCCAAAAGCTTGGGGTGCTATTTCGTACAAGACATCTGTATACACCAAGCCAACTGCTGACACTCTACAAAGCCCAGATTCGACCAACTATGGAGTACTGCTCACATATATGGAGTGCGGCACCCAAACATACCTTAATGCTTTTGAACACCGTGCAAAAACGAGCTATCAAGCTGATCAATGACCCCGCACTTACCCGTAGCTTGGATAGTCTCGAACATCGAAGAACTGTGGGCGATCTATCTCTCTTCTACAGGTATTATCACGGAAAATGCTCTGAAGAGTTGGCACGTATGATCCCCCCGAGAGTAGCACCTACTAGGCGAACACGTCAAACAGACGGTAACCACCAATATATTGTCAAAATAGAGGCACCAAGAACCTCATTATATCAGAATTCATATCTCTGGAGAACAGCATCGCTGTGGAATAAACTCCCTGCGACAGTTTTCCCTGCAGGTTACAACCTGAACCGTTTCAAAACCAACACACACCAACATTTCCGCGCACTTGCCGCTTCTCGAGCGTGATAGGGATCTCCTTGCGAGTGCGCATACCCGTAAAAAAAAAAAAAAAAAAAAAAAAAAAAAAAAAAAAAGATGTTTATAGGGTGTCGCCTCTAGCTTAGGAGCCATAGTGCAGCCGGTAATATTGAAGGTTATTTCTAATAAAAAAGTTAATATAACATAGGGGTCTATCAACTCTTATTTGTTGTTAGATATGGGATTTTTAGAGTTAGCTGAGTAGGGGAAAAAAGTTTAAAAAAAAGAATATTTGTCACAGTCAAAGGAATACATAATTGTGATCCAAAAATATTTTATTTTCCTTTTTAATTAAATTACAAATGAAGGAAATACAGGGCGTTAAAGTAACCTCCACAAATATATAAAAAAAAGAAAAAAAAAATTTTGCCTAATTATTTAACAAAAAACTGAAATTAAAAAACACGGAAGTTCCCCTCGGCCTATACCCTAACAATTACCCACTTTCGCGAGGCGTGGGTAGTGGAAATCATCCCTAAATCGTGGCATCTAGTAAAGCTAAATCTCGCGTTATTTGCTACAAAGTTTTGTATAGTTCACAAAATCATACAAGTCATAACCTGTAATTCGGCTGGTTTGATGTGGCATGAGGGATCAAAGGTCGTATTCAGCAGTTCTCATCAAGCTTTTCGGCCGAGGGCAAGGTTATATGTTATGGTCAGTGGCTCCAATTATGAGGAAACATAAAACTTTAAACATAAAAAAGAAGTTAGATATTATTGATGTAATAAAAAGTGGAAAAGCTTTAGTTCTGAATTATGGAGTGGGTACATAAACAGTAATATTCGGAAATTTTCAAAAAAAAATTATAAGGTGGTGTATTGGACATTCTAGTGACTTTGAACGAGCCACTACAAACCTAAATTGTTTTTGTTTTCATACTTTCAAAAATTCAAAAAAGTTGTAATTTTTTTTATGGTTTGTTAATTAATTTTAAATAATATCATGACTTATTTTATTAAATCATAGATAATGCTTTTTAGTAATATTTCCACAATTTTTTTGTTATTGAAAAATGTCCTCCGTTATCCGGATCCTCAATCGGCTTGGTTTTAATTTATCCGGATTATCGGGTCGCCACTGCTAAAAGATTTAAAAAAATATGTTAAAATTATTTTATTCGAAATCTATTTTAATATTGCCAATATTAAAATAGTCTTAGCTACTAAAAAAAACACGCAAACAGCAAACAAGTTAGTTTTGAAACTAATTCGTTTTCAAAAAAACTGCCAATTTATAAGAAGTAAACAATCCCTCAATTTAGTCTATAAACTCTGATCAATTAATAAGTTTTTTTTTTAAATATTCAATCAGTAAGAAATAAAAGAAACCACCTTACAGTTTTATTAAAGAATCTTAAATATCCTGGTATATTACTCCTTACTGAACACTAGAGGCCGCTTGACATGGTGCATGATGTGCTGCAATCATTTGCAAGCAAAAAAATTCGGTCAAATTGTTACAGCCTGCAAAAAATCTTCTTTTCGCTTGACATTGTGCATGGCCATGCATTGATTCCATAGAATCTAGGTAAAAATTCCCCAGTTTGCATGCAAGTACAGTTTGCATGCAAAAAAATGGCACCGGACTGATAAAAATGGATTGCCTGCAACAATCAGCTGGATTTGTACTGCGCATGCACCTGGGCAAAATTTCATGCATTTGCCTGCAAATTTTATTGTCATGCACCATGTCAAGCGGCCTTAGCTAAATAGGGATGAACCCTTGTACTTACCTGAATATGTTATAGTATCAAAATTTTGTACAACAAACTCCAGAGGAGGAGGAACTATTGCATTGGTTGATAGATATATTTTTGAAACTCCGGAATTTGAAACATATGACAAATAAAACAATATTTATACATTATATGCATTAGAAAACAATACTAACATAATTAATAATTTTATATAAAATTTGGAAAGTTTATTATATAAATTTCCTTTAAAAAGCAACATTCGTTTAACTGGAGATTTAAATGTAGATTATTTGAATACAAATAATAATTATACATAAATACTTCATTATTTATTAGCTTCATTTAACATTAAAATGCATATAACCTCTCCAACTAGAACAACATCTAATTCATCAACAACAATAGATTATATCTGTACAAATTTTCTTGTTGATTTTAATTATGAGATCTCAGACCCAGGTTTCTCTGACCGCTATATTTTTGCAATATGCCCTATCAAAATTGACCTTGTCAAAAAAGCAAAAACATTCAAAAAATAATATTTAGCAAAATAAATTTTTGTAACTTTAAACTCTACTGTCAACATTTTTAATGGAACTTCATTAATAATTCAAATGACCCACTTAATGATTTTCATGATAATCATTCTAAAATTGTGGATAAAAGCTTTCCTTTTCATCTTGTAAAAAATAAACAAAAAGAAAAAACTATAGCAGTCTGGTATCCGTTTAGCTTCATAAAATTTACGTTTTCTTCAAAGCTTAACCAAATTTTATTCTTATACTGACTTCCTAATAAACTATTTTAATATATATAAAAAATCATATCGTAAATAATATATCTTATTATAAAAAAAGAGTTTTATAAAAATCGTATTAATATGTTCAAAAAGAATGTTGGTCTGTTGTTAATGAATTTACTAATCGAAATAAACTTTCAACTGACAAAAAAACTGATTTATTACCAAATGATTTAAATGATTTTTATGGAACTCTTGTAGAAAATATCACTAAAAAAATTCGTTGTAATGTTGATCCCATTTCATACCTTAAAAATATCAACATAACTAACGCATTTATTTGTTTGAAACTCGTAGACAATGATTGTGTAGAAATAAAATTTCGGACTTCCATTGTCTTTATTTATTTTAAAGACCAACAATCAAGTGCACCATGAAAATTGAAAAAGATTCGGCCTTACCTTTTTTGGATGTTCTTGTCAAACGATTAGACAGAAACATTCAAACCTACACACACGGGACAGTACCTAAATTTTAAGTCTAATCATTCTGTTGCTACAAAACAAGGAGTTATAAGAAGTTTATATTTAAGAGCCGTAAATATTTGTAGTAATAATGAAGAATTAACCACAGAAATTAACAAAATTAAAAAGGACTTACAACAGAATGGTTATTCCGAGAAATTAATAAACTCAACGATATTTAAAATTAAAAACAAACTAAATGTACCAAATTCTCAAAATAGTAATCCGTTAGGTGTTATTAACATTCCATATGTTCAAGGGATTTTAGAAAGCATAAGACGAATAGCTAAACACTATAATATAAAAACAGTATTCTTCGGGAAATACGATAAGAAGTTTTGTAACTAAGACAAAACCAGACAATCCCTCAAATAATAAGGAATGTATTTACCAAATCCCGTGTGAGTGTAGTAAATCATAGGTAGGCGAAACGAAACGCCCTCTTCAGGTTAGAGTAAATGAACATCTAAAAAGTACCCAATTAGGGGATATTGAAAAATCCGGTTCAGCAGATCATGCAAGGTCAAATGATCACAGGATTCAGTGGTCAGAAGCTAAAGTTTTACATAAGGAGTCGCATTGGCGAAAACGAAAGGTTATTGAAGCTGCGTTTATAATGCAGAATAAAGAAGTTTTCAGTCAACCAAGCACGGATATACCAAACATACGGAAACCACTCCTTAAGGAAAACAGGCGTCTTAGGATTAAAAAAGGGGGCGGGCCGTCACACCTGACTGCACACCAAGTAGTATAAGTCGTAGCCTAAAGACTAGGTTGTTTAGTTTACACTTGATAACGGTTAGAGATACTTACTAACCAAAACGTCGTGTTTTAAAATAAATAAAGACAATGGAAGTCCGAAATTTTATTTTTAACGCATTTATATTATACGAAAGAAATCCTGATGAAATAAAAAATACTTTCAATTTAATAAAAAATAAATTTTCTACTGGCATAGATAGTATTTCATTAAATATACTAAAAGAATTACCTTTTATTGCTATAAAAACATTGTCTGAAACTATAAATCATTCATTGTTATTGGGATATTTTCCTTCTTGCCTTAAACTTGCAAAAATATTTGCTATCTAATTTAAGGCTAATATCTCTTTTATCAACTGTTTCAAAGTTAATAGAAAAACTTATCAAATCACGTTTAGAATTATATTGTTGCGAACATAATATGATTAATATTAATCAATCCTTCTTAAAAAATTATTTACTTATAGAATAAGAAACAACGCTTTAAGGTGATTTAAATCATACTTATCTAATCTTTTTTAATTTGTGTTAATAAAAAATATTAATTTAAATAAAAATAATATTCAGTGTGGTGTTCCTCAAGGTTCAGTATTGAGGCCAATACTATTTTTAATTTACATTAATGATTTATTAAATATTCTGGAAAAATAAAAATACAGATGTTTAAATCAAACCAACAATACCTTAATTTTTCAAAAACATATGTAATTGGTTTTAAAGAAATATCTCAACAAATAATAATAATAAATAATAATAAAATTAAACTACAGTTAATATAAAATTTCAAAACCATATTCATAATTTAAATAAGAAATTAAGTTTAGGTTGTTATGTATGGCGTTCTTTTCTGGGGTACATGTTCAATGTATTTATTTAGATCAGTGTTTATTTTATTTAAAAAAGAGCAATTAGGTATTTATGCAATATAAATTCTAGATATCACTTGTTCATCAAAAATAATATTTTAACTTTTGCTTATTTATATATTCATTAAACAATTTGTCTGATAAATGAACATCTAAATTACTTTGAAATAAACCAAAATATTTATTCAACCAGACCTTTTTACTTAAAAAATCCATAATTTATAACGGTATAGTTGCCAAACAAAATATAACTTAATAATAACTGTAACACATTTAGAAATAAGTAAAGTATCACTAAAGCTTTTTATTCAATTAATGAATTTCTTCATCACAGTTATAATTAAGGAAAAATTTTAAATTCTCAATGATTATAAAAAAACAAGTAAATTTAAAAAAAAACAATATACTTAAACAACCTAATTAAACCATATATGGATTTATATATTTTTATATTTTTTAAATGATTTTTTTCTATTATTATTATTATTAGTTATTTATTGATTCGATTCGATTCGATTCGATTCGATTCGATTCGATTCTATTCGATTCGATTCAAATCGTGTGCAGTCAGGTGTGACGGCCCGCCCCTTTTTTAATCCTAAGACGCCTGTTTTCCTTAAGGAGTGGTTTCCGTATGTTTGGTATATCCGTGCTTGGTTGACTGAAAACTTCTTTATTCTGCATTATAAACGCAGCTTCAATAAACTTTCGTTTTCACCAATGCGACTCCTTATGTAAAACTTTAGCTTCTGACCACTGAATCCTGTGATCATTTGACCATGCATGATCTGCTAAACCGGATTTTTCAATATCCCCTAATTGGGTACTTTTTAGGTGTTCATTTACTCTAACCTGAAGAGGGCGTTTCGTTTCGCCTACCTATGATTTACCACACTCACACGGGATTTGGTAAATACATTCCTTATTATTTGATTCGATTCGATTCGATTCGATTCGATTCGATTCGATTCGATTCGATTCGATTCGATTCGATTCGATTGGATTCGCTTCGATTCGATTCGATTCGATTCGATTCGCTTCGCTTCGCTTCGCTTCGCTTCGCTTCGCTTCGCTTGGCTTGGCTTGGCTTGGCTTGGCTTGGCTTTGCTTTGCTTTGATTGGATTGGATTGGATTGGATTGGATTGGATTGGATTGGATTGGATTGGATTGGATTGGATTGGATTGGATTGAATTGGATTGGATTGGATTGGATTGGATTGGATTGGATTGGATTGGATTGGATTGGATTGGATTGGATTGGATTGGATTGGATTGGATTGGATTGGATTGGATTGGATTGGATTGGATTGGATTGGATTGGATTGGATTGGATTGGATTGGATTGGATTGGATTGGATTGGATTGGATTGGATTGGATTGGATTGGATTGGATTGGATTGGATTGGATTGGATTGGATTGGATTGGATTGGATTGGATTGGATTGGATTGGATTGGATTGGATTGGATTGGATTGGATTGGATTGGATTGGATTGGATTGGATTGGATTGGATTGGATTGGATTGGATTGGATTGGATTGGATTGGATTGGATTAGATTGGATTGGATTGAATTCGATTCGATTCGATTCGATTCGATTCGATTCGATTCGATTCGATTCGATTCGATTCGATTCGATTCGATTCGATTCGATTCGATTCGATTCGATTCGATTCGATTCGATTCGATTCGATTCGATTCGATTCGATTCGATTCGATTCGATTCGATTCGATTCGATTCGATTCGATTCGATTCGATTCGATTCGATTCGATTCGATTCGATTCGATTCGATTCGATTCGATTCGATTCGATTCGATTCGATTCGATTCGATTCGATTCGATTCGATTCGTTTCGGTTCGGTTCGGTTCGGTTCGGTTCGGTTCGGTTCGGTTCGATTCGATTCGATTCGATTCGATTCGATTCGATTCGATTCGATTCGATTCGATTCGATTCGATTCGATTCGATTCGATTCGATTCGATTCGATTCGATTCGATTCGATTCGATTCGATTCGATTCGATTCGATTCGATTCGATTCGATTCGATTCGATTCGATTCGATTCGATTCGATTCGATTCGATTCGATTCGATTCGATTCGATTCGATTCGATTCGATTCGATTCGATTCGATTCGATTCGATTCGATTCGATTCGATTCGATTCGATTCGATTCGATTCGATTCGATTGATTTGATTTGATTTGATTTGACTTGATTTGATTTGATTTGATTTGATTTGATTTGATTTGATTTGATTTGATTTGATTTAATTTGATTTGATTTGATTTGATTTGATTTGAAGTAAAAAATAAAAATAGGCCCAAATATTAAATTGAATTTATTTAATATATTAGCGCAGTGCTAAGTTCGCTACCTGTTATGTCGATCATTGAATAAAAACTATTAACCAACACATGACACTTATGAATGTCATTATTTATATAATTATAAACATGGAAATTATCAAAAAACACACTAATGGGTTATGCTTATAGCTATCAAATAACACACTAGTGAGTTAATTTGTTGATTGAAATTGTATGCCAGTCATGTGTTATATTTTCTAAATTACTTAAGAAATTACACCACTTGGCCTGACGGCATCTTTGTATAAATTTTCTTGGAAGATCTGAACAGGTCTCGTCTAAACTGATAGCTAGCTTTTTTGTTTGACCTATTTTTAACATAACATGCTCGTACCATAAATAATAGCTATTAAATTTTTATAAAGATGGATTGTTTAGGGCAAGCTAGGACAAATGTGTGGATAAACGCTCCTTCTAGTTTAGAGGCAAATAATAAATACAATACAATGAGTTGATTATGATATAACGTAAACCTATATCGAGATATTTAAGTGTAACTTAAGTCCCTTCTATGTCATACCCAAACAAAAATTGATATATTTGCAACTACCCGTGAAACCACCCAATGTGTACTAAACACCTAAAATGTTTTTAAAGGCTGGCCTGCAGAGAAATCACATGGGCCATAAGTACGGAACCTATCCTATCGCACTGAGAACTTCCCTCAAGGATAAATGGAGGCTATGTCAGAATATCTTCGAACCAGGATCTTAGAAATGTAGGTGAAACGCGGAGCCAAATCTGGACATAGTGATTTTACCACTATAGTAATTTAAACAACCATCTAGAACCACAAAGAAATACACAGTCAATTTAGTAGGTAGAGAAGACTGGATGGAGGAACGAGGGACCTGATGGAAGACCTCGTCTGCCTTACAGACGGATCCAGGGTCACTGTGGTGAATGCGACAGAAGACCGGCAATAAAAGTACTTTTTCCTTAGGAAGTCAGGCGACAGCTTTCCAAGTAGAAGTTTACACCATAAAAGCTGTGGTCGAGAAGGATATGATTACAAAGGGAGAGAAAATGAACATATGTAGTCGCTCAGCCAAGCTACACTAAAAGCTTTGCTAATTGTCACCTTTAAATAAGCAGTTGTTCAGGAATGCTTAGACGTAGTCCATAAACGGACCATCACAAAGGACTTCATGGTCCTATTGGTTCCAGAGCATATAGCTTAGCGAAAAAAATATTAGAGAAAAGTTTCGCTGGCCCTCAACTTTGTCTGGAGCTGACAAATGTGCAACAAAAATTTCCCCGACCCCTTTTTACAACTAGTAAGAACCCCTTTCCATGTTTTCAAAAAGCAAGAAAATAAGTAGAAAACTAAAAAAATTGCGAACCAACCAGGGATAGAGTTGCAATGACAGAAAAAATTACCAATACCTTGGTTACTAATGCACAAATTAAATTATAAAAATAGAAACAGAAATTTATTTATTTCAAGAAGAAAATTAAAAAAGGTAAAAGCCTAAACGTGAACGGGAATAGATATCTTAAAAGTCAGTTTATTATATTATTCCAAAGATTGTGCTACTTCAAAACAGAATATTATCGAAATCCTTCAGAATTGTGAAATCATAACAAAAACATTTTATGTAAAAAAGGCCAAGTACGCGAAAGAGGTATTTTGTAAATAGAATTGAGATCGAAGTACAGTAACGTTTTTTAATACTCATTTTAAATTGAAAGGTTCTCACTCATTTAAAAATATTTGTTTAAATTAGGCGATGGCGACTGCATAATTGACTCTTAGGCACCGTGCTGCAACAACATAAATAAGTTTGGCTGTAATAACAAAGTTTAAATAAACATTTTCAAATTAGTGAGAACCTTTAATTTTAAAATTGGTATTCAAAAACTTGGCTAAACTTTGATCTCAATTATTTTTATACCATACAATTTTCGCCTAATTGACATTTTTTACATGAAAAATTTTTGTTATCATGTCTGTTTATAAAACCTATTAACCCATTTTTATATACCGGGTGAGCCAAAAAATACCGGAAAATTTTTTTTCATTATAACTTTTGAACTACACCATCGATTTTAATATGACTAACTGCACTTGGCAGAGAATGGATCAGTGTTTTGACTAAATATATTTTTTTGTCCGCCATCGCAAAATCCAAGATGGCGGACAAAATGAAATTGTACCCTTCAAAAATGCTCGTTTAGTTTTAGTTTTTATTTTAATTTGTAGAAAAGCACTACTTTTTCCTCGCACAACGAGGTACAAATTAGTAAAATCGGTGTTGTGGTTCTTAAAAAATCTATTTTTGTTTCAGCCATTGTTTTAGAGATAATACGATTGCATTGCCAATCCTGTCCGCTTTCATTTCTTTTGAAACTCATTATTACTGAACCGATCTTAGTGAAATAAAAAAAAACATAGTGAGAATTGACTGCTCTTTAAAAATTATAATCGAAATTTGCCGCCATCCTAAAAGTTAAGATGTCGGACAGAATCATACTTGACCCTTCAAAGAGGCACGTTTATTTTTATTTTCCAAAAACTTTTTGATGTTTTTTCTGTTATTTATAGAAAAGCACTACTTTTCTTCCGCTTAACAAGGTACAAAGTAATAAAATCGGTGAAGTGGTTCTCACAAAATCTGCCATTTATATTACAAATTATACGATTGCATTGCCAATCCTGTCTGCATTCTGTTTCTTTATAAACTCATTACTTCTGAACCAATTTTAGTCAAATAAAAAACATCATAGTGCAAGCTGATTGATCTTTAAAGATCAATTCTCAACCATGAATTTTTTGTTTCACTAAAATCGGTTTAGTAATATCGAATTTATAAGGAATAAACAAATGTTGAAAAAAAATAGATTTTTTGAGAATCATCACACCGATTTTACTAACCAGTAGCGCTTTTCTATAAATTAAAAAAAAAGCTAAAACGATTTTGGAAAATAAAAATAAACACGCCATTTTGAAGAATCAAGTATGATTCTGTCCACCATCTTAAATTTTAAGACGGAGATAAACTTTGATCATGTTCTTTACAAAGAAATCAATTTTACCCAAGATTGGATTTTTATTTCATTAAAATCATTTTAGTAGTAATGAATTTATAAGGAAATACATGCAGACATAATTGGCAAGACAATCGCATAATATGCAAAACAATGGTTGAAACAAAAATATTTTTCTTAGAACCACCAAACCGATTTTGCTTAGTCATACCTTGTTGTGCGTGCCAAGAACGCAGATTTCTTACTAATTTAAAACAATGATGAAGACATGTTCGTAACAGAAGAATAAACGAGCATCTTTGGAGGGTACAATTTCAATGGCGGACAAAAAAATATATTTTGTCAAAACTCTGATCCATTCTTTGGCAAGTGCAGTTTGTCCGATCAAAATCGATTTAATAGTTCAAAAGTTATCATGCAAAAAGAATTGTCCGATTTTTTTGGCCCACCCGGACACTTATGTAATAATATACTTAGGGTGAGTGTACATATTATGGACAGTGTAAGGAAAATATTGACTTTCGTAGGCAATAAAAAATTAGTCTGAACTACTAACGAGCTTATTTTTTTTCTTGAATAAAATTTTACTAAAATTATGTTTTTTTATGTTTATTTTTAACCGTAATAAAAAAAAAATAAAAAATTTAAAAAAGGCAAAATGTCCCTAATATCGACAATTTTTAAAATAAAGGGTCCATGTTATCGAGACAAAATTGAACTTATTACCGACAATTTTTTTTTACTGAATATTTTTATTTTATTTAATATAATCAACAAGTACCCATAATAAATAAAAAAAAATGTAGCCGAAAATATCGTATTATTATAATTTTTTCAATATCACATCTTATTTTACAAAGAAGATATGAATCTGCCTAACAAAATTTGAAGTATCTAGATGTAATAAAAGAATGTCATTGGGTAAGTCTTTAGTATTAGTATAGTATAAATATATAATATCAGACTGCTTTCCTAATTAACAATAACAAAAATAAACATTAGTTTTGAACTTTTTACATTAATTTTTGAAGAAAATAAAAAAAATCGGGAAATAACTACTTTTCACAAACAATTTTAATAAACATTTGATATTTATTTTGCACCTTATTCTTATCAAAACAAAAGTCATTTCTGTAAGTACGATAGAGAATTTACACAAAAACAGAAACTTCATCGACTGTATATAAACCTCTCTTATTTTTAATTTGTGGATCTTTAATTTTTCTAAAAATAAAGAGATCCTTAATGTCGACACAACAGAGGGTTATATCGACAGTTTAGTTTAATTTAACATACTGTAAATGCTATAGAAATAAGCATATTGTCGTTTTGCAACTAAAGACCTCAGAAATGATTTTGCTATACAAAAATATATTTTTTAAATTTTTTTATTAAAAATGTAAAGCTTAAAAAAGTAAATTTTTGTAACCACACCTTAGGATGTAACATCAACACAAATTTGCACAATCTATCGACATACGAATGAACCTTTTATCGACACACAAATTTTCTTTAATATAACACAAAAAATATGAAAATGAGTATGTGTCGATATTATATCAGTACATCAAATAAGCTTTTTTTTTAACAAAATTAAACACCCTACTCATGTAAAGAAAAAAATAAGTTTAAAAATTTCTGTGTAAGAACCTTTTTACCGACGGTAATGTCGACATATTGTTCATGAGTAAGATAAGCTGTACATAAAACCGACACTCCTTTTTTTAGATATAAAAATTGATTATATGATTTATTTTTGTTTTTTTTAAATAAAATTTAACCCTATCCTAACAACCAGAATCAATATTTTTATACGTAAATATAAAATTATTTTAGTTATATTAGTTCAAATCTTACCTGTTTCTTAACACCATTAACAAGTGAACCGGCTACATCAAGCACCTTTCGTCAACTGTCACAATTTCCCTCGTATTTTTCGAGAGATGCAATGAGGTTATGTTTTATTCAGTGCTGCCAACATGTGCACAAATAATGACTTTTTTTTATAAAATAGATTTTATTCAGGTTCAAGGTACCCGGATCTTATTATTTAAAACAAACCGAAAAAATGTCGTTAATATGAACACTGTCGATAATATGTACACCCACCCTATATAGTATTAAGCAACACCTGTTTAACAGTTATTCCTTTTTCGTAAATAGGTGTGCTACAAAAACGGTTTTTAACATTTAGGAATTAGTATCCGAGTTAAAAAAATATATTTAATTTTTAAATATCTACTATAAATAGAACGTTAGTTATTTTAAAAAACTATATTTTATCCATTTATTAATTTATCTACATGTTGCAAGGTGTGTGCGTCCTGTAAAGGATTCATGTTAAATTTTTATAACAGGAAACTCAATAAACCTCTAGTCTCGATGGCATATAATTATTATACAGCATTGAGTGCGGTAAATAAGGTGTCATTTATCCGCAAGTATTTTAGTTTTGAATGTTTTCCGCATGGTGGCAACGGGCGACAATAGTATATTTTCTAACAAGTGGAAAATGTCTATTTTCCGCAGATTATTGTAGTTGGACGAAAGACACGTAGCGAAGGTTGCACAGGAATCAAGCGCGGAAAAGGAACTTTCCGCAAGAGTTAGGAATGCTATTTTTTTCGTTGAGCGTGTGGAAACGAAAAAACAAAAGCGATAAGAAAATTTTATAATTTTGTATGCCTAAACATCAACATCACATTGAACAACTTATTGTGGACAAATCTTTTTGCAAGATCGTTGCCATGCGGATCAGCCAATAAAAGTAATATGGATGTGGTTTAAAAAATAATAGATACTAGATAATTACTTATCACTAAATTTAGCAAAAATTAAGTGAAATACAAAAAAAAATATTAAAGCGTTTTTTTTAAGATTGATTTATATAAAAACCAACAAGGTTCAATATTTACATGGAGTTGATTTTTATTCAATTCTTTATTATGTATCCGCTTTAGTCGGCCAACTGTAATTGCGTACCAAAAATCCACAATTTAGTGTGGTTAAGATTTTTTACCACACTAAATTTAAAATTTTGTAAAGAAAAAAATTAAGCATTTACAGTCCTTAAATGCTTTTAACAGGCAACTACGACGAGGTGCATTTATGGACCACTTTGCGCACTTGTTTATTTGTGTGTTTGTGTAAATAACTATTTCCCAGATATAGCGCCGCCAAATCTTTTACAGGCTTAAGGCACGGATCACCCAATTATTAAGGTCTAGGCGGCTTTAACAATTTACCCTAAAAATGGATGAATGGGATGATTAATTAGGCAGGGGCCTCGAAAATACAACTTATATGTTCGATGGCAGGGGTCTAAGACATTGAACTTAGAGAACAAGTAATGTGCTATATGTCATAAAATAATATCTATCATGGAATAGAAATAAATAAAACTGAAATTCTGTGACAAAATTTGATGTTTAGGATTAAGTTAAACCATTTTCACCAGAAATGAACGGAACGCATTTATCCACTATCGTAACTTCAGGGCTGAGAATCAGCCCCTAGATTGGACCTGTGTTTCTCGTAATAAGCTATTGCAATTCTAATAGAGAGATAGTTGCGCTCGCTATGTAAAGAAAATAATTCCCGTGTTGTGTATTGTTTATTTCGGTGTGCATTTAAGGTTTTAATAAATCCTTTTAATTTCGAATGATCCAAATTTTAATGGTTTTTGTTTTACTTTATGCACGTCAAACAAAACAAAAATACAAGTATTACTTAGCTCTTGGAAATTATTTCCTTAAACATTTAAAACCGAGCCTTGGATTTACATAGCTAAGAGTCTGATGGAATCTGAAGTTGGACAATATTTAACTTAAATTTCTTGAAAAAGTGCCGTTTTAAAAATATATTGAAGGCTGCATTTCCTTGTTTGCCTAAATTCTATACATTATTGCAAAAAGGTAAGTTTGGTACATAATTTAAATTACACCCTGTAGACCATCTTATTTCTTTTAAAAATTTACGCTTTGTGTCAAAAAAGGAAATGCACAAAATATTAGTTTTCAAAAGCGCGACCACTTTTGAGAGCCGTACAGAACAGCGACATAACAAACGAGGATATGCAAAGTAAGTTAGTTTATAATGGTTCAGGTCAGTTTAACCAAAGTTATTATAACTTAAATTCAACAAATTCAGGCTAAAATAATTTTTGGTTGACCGACATATATCTTAAAAGTAGTAAACCTATTGTAATGTCTGACACTTTGATAAATTAGCCAAAAAATTGGCTTAACTGCAGTGTATAAACGGCAACGGTTTATTAAATTAAATTGAATATTTGTCTACTAAGGCATAAAACTTACTTAATATCAGCAGGTGTCGCAGCCATGAGCCAGTGCACCTGTTTTCTCCGTCTGCATCCGATTGCCAGCAGCTGGCCAACGTGACACACGTGCGACAGCCGAGGCCTTCTGGGAACTTTTTTGGTCCATTCTCCGACGGCCAGCAAATCTGGGGCGTCACATATCCTACAAAATAAGATAAATAGTTGATAAAACCTGACTAAAAACTCTTACCCCTATAAGACACATGTCGTGCTTATTGTTCGCTTTACTTGTACAGTTGATTAAAAAAAAACTGATACCACTCTTCTAAAATCCTAAAATTGTAAGCTTTATTATAATCTATAATCTTTGAGCCTTACTAAAATTTCAACGATGACAACGGATGACAGTCATAATTATAAATTAGGTTAGATTAGATGTCATAATTAATTAAATTTTTTGTCAATCTACTACACAAGCAGCGTTCGGTATTTACATCTCAGACGCAACGGATTTCTGGTCACGTAATTACAGATTAGTCTGAGCAAATTGGAATTAACGAACAATCCAGATCAAATCGATCAAATTTTTATACATGGTTATAACCTTAAATATAATCAAAAATACTATGTACATATTGCAACTCACGCACAGCTACAATTTTGACAAAATTGTCCTGTGATGTCGGAAATTTATATAATTTGTTGTTTTCAACATCAAATAATTCAATTTCAATCTTTTTACTTAAAAAATATTTTTTTAAACAAAAAAAAATACACAACATACGTCACAATCTCGGATTAATCTGTTTCATCGACCAAAATGTACAGAGCAACCAGATTTACGTCCGACTAGTCTGAGCAGAATTACCGAACGATTCAGATCTACCTCCCCTAGATCTAGATGGAATTACCGAACGATTTCGATTAAGAATATTAATCCGACATAAATACCGAACGCAGCTACAGAAACAACACATTTTGAGACCTCTATAAACTTAGCATTACCACATAAGAATTGGATATTCGCAATAAATGCATTAATTGTCGTGAATTTGTCGTAAATTTGTCGTTAAAGAAAAAAATTTGTCGCGCCACCCGTTTTCCTGAAAAGGGTATGTAATGCTAAGTTGAGTCTCAACTTAGCATTACCACCCCAGAAAAAATTAAAATTTTTAAAAACTAATCTATGGAATAATTGTCGTAAATTTGTCGTAAATTTGTCGTGAAAGAAAAAAAATTGTCGTGCCACCCGTTTTCCTGAAAAGGGTATGTAATGCTAAGTTGAGTCTCAACTTAGCACAACCACCTCAGAAAAAATTAAAATTTTCAAAAACTAATAAATGCATTAATTGTCGTGAATTTGTCGTAAATTTGTCGTAAAAGAAAAGCAATTGACGCGTCATCCGTTTTCCCGAAAACGGGCAGTGAACAATTTTGAGGTTTCCCAGCAAAATCTTAGTGATCTTTAAGCTTTTTCACAATACGAAGATGTAGTATATTTAACCTGGTCGCGCAATTGTAAATTTTTGGTGAAACAATCATTATATTACGTTCCGCTTTTACTTTTCAATATAAACTTTTGTGGTGTTTGTGTAAATATTCATTAATCGCCAGGATTTTGCGTTGTTTTAGAAATTATGAAAAAAGTGAGCTTCTCACGAAACATTTATATGCATTAATTGTCTTAAATTTGTCGTAAATTTGTCGTGAAAGAAAAAAATTTGTCGCGCCACCCGTTTTCCTGAAAAGGGTATGTAATGCTAAGTTGAGTCTCAACTTAGCACTACCACCCCAGAAAAAATTAAAATTTTTAAAAACTAATCTATGGAATAATTGTCGTAAATTTGTCGTAAATTTGTCGTGAAAAGAAAAATTTTCTCGCGCCACCCGTTTTCCTGAAAAGGGGGTGTAATGCTAAGTTGAGTCTCAACTTAGCACTACCACCCCAGAAAAAATTAAAATTTTCAAAAACTAATAAATGTATTAATTGTCGTGAATTTGTCGTAAATTTGTCGTAAAAGAAAAAAAATTGTCGCGACACCCGTTTTCCTGAAAACGGTATGTAATGCTAAGTTGAGTCTCAACTTAGCATTACCACCCCAGAAAAAATTAAAATTTTTAAAAACTAATCTATGGAATAATTGTCGTAAATTTGTCGTAAATTTGTCGTAAAAGAAAAAAAATTGTCGCGACACCCGTTTTCCTGAAAAAGGGTATGTAATGCTAAGTTGAGTCTCAACTTAGCACTACCACCCCAGAAAAAATTAAAATTTTCAAAAACTAATAAATGCATTAATTGTCGTGAATTTGTCGTTAAATTTGTCGTAAAAGAAAAACAATTGTCGCGTCATCCGTTTCCCGGAAACAAGCAGTGAGCACCTTTGAGATCTAAATCTAAATCTCAGTGATCTTTAAGCTTTTTCACAATACGAAGATGTAGTATATTTAACTTTGTCGCGCGATTGTAAATTTTTGGTGAAACAATCGTTATATTACGTGCTGTTTTTACTTTTACCCTTACCCTTTTTGGTGTTAGTATAAATATTCATTGCTCGCTGTTTTCAAAGATCAAGCTAACGCCAGGATTTTGCGTTGTTTTAGAATTAACGGAAAAAAGCGAACTTCTCAAAAAATATTATGTTGTCCTTTTAACAATCATAGGCATTTTGCTACAAAGAACGGATATAAATATGTTTTATACTAACAAAACACCATCTTCTAGTAACACTAGGTACCTACTAGTTGTATAGCTTTATTTATTTTATTGTAAGCGAAAGTTCTTACCTAACAAAGTCGAGAAGCCCTCCCTACCCCTTGTTACACTTTGCCAAACTTTCAGGAAGCCCTCCAAATCCTGTTACGTAATTAATAGGCGACCCCTAATAAAATAAAGATCAAGCATAGCATAGGCAATGGTTGGGAAAAAACTTTTCGGACACTCTTTGACCAAAGTTCTTTAAGCCGACAAGACGTTTTTTTTTTAAATTTTATTTAATAATTATTCCGACAAGTACACCATGAAAAGAGGGAAACCTCCTTAAATCCTACTATTCTTGCACGGCTAGCTAAATTCTGGACCAGGTTTGTTTTTCCACTCCTGAACCGAACCGGAAAAATCCTAACGAATATATTACTGCTAGACCGTATTTCACTTCCAGTAAGTCTCTTTTAATTGTGTTGCCAAAACAAATCTGACAACCAAGAGTAAGGCTAGGAACGCCACAAAACTGCCGCGGATTTATTTCACGGTGAAAAAGATAAAGGTGAAAATTTCGCTCACTTCAAGAACCTTCAAGAATAGGCACCCAGAGCTGTGTTGCCAAGTCGACATACCACGTTTACACACGTGTCCGAAAAGTTTTTTCCCAACCATTGCCTATGCTATGCTTGATCTTTATTAGCTCACACATATACTATACTATAGTAGTGTGAGCTACGGTGATCCTAATTTTTTCGAGAAAAAAAAAGTTGCTCCGATAAATTTTTATATATCTTTGCGTTTCAGATGATTTTAAAAATTTTTTGTTGCGCCGTCTGTCTGTCTGTCTGTCTGTCTGTCTGTCTGTCTGTCTGTCTGTCTGACAGACAGACAGACAGACAGTTGAGACTCAACTTAGCATTACATACCCTTTTCAGGAAAACGGGTGGCGCGACAAATTTTTTTCTTTCACGACAAATTTACGACAAATTTACGACAATTATTCCATAGATTAGTTTTTAAAAATTTTAATTTTTTCTGGGGTGGTAATGCTAAGTTGAGACTCAACTTAGCATTACATATCGTTTTTAGAAAAACGGGTGTCGCGAAAATTTTTTTTCTTTCACGTCAAATTTACGACAAATTCACGACAATTAATACATTTATTAGTTTTTGAAAATTTTAATTTTTTCTGGGGTCGTAGTGCTAAGTTGAGACTCAACTTAGCATTACACCCCCTTTTCAGGAAAATGGGTGGCGCGAGAAAATTTTTCTTTTCACGACAAATTTACGACAAATTTACGACAATTATTCCATAGATTAGTTTTGGAAAATTTTAATTTTTTCTGGTGTGGTAGTGCTAAGTTGAGACTCAACTTAGCATTACATACCCTTTTCAGGAAAACGGGTGGCGCGACAAATTTTTTTCTTTCACGACAAATTTACGACAAATTTAAGACAATTAATGCATATAAATGTTTCGTGAGAAGTTCACTTTTTTTCATAATTTCTAAAACAACGCAAAATCCTGGCGATCAATGAATATTTACACAAACAACACAAAAGGTTATATTGAAAAGTAAAAGCGGAACGTAATATAATGATTGTTTCACCAAAAATTTACAATTGCGCGACAAGGTTAAATATACTACATCTTCGTATTGTGAAAAAGCTTGGAGATCACTAAGATTTAACTGGGAAATCTCCAAATTGCTCACTGCCCGTTTTCGGGAAAACGGCTGACGCGTCAATTGTTTTTCTTTTACGAAAAATTTACGACAAATTCACGACAATTAATGCATTTATTAGTATTTGAAAATTTTAATTTTTTCTGGGGTGGTAGTGCTAAGTTGAGACTCAACTTAGCATTACATACCCTTTTCAGGAAAACGGGTAGCGCGACAAATTTTTTTCTTTCACGACAAATTTACGACAAATTTACGACAATTATTCCATAGATTAGCTTTTAAAAATTTTAATTTTTTCTGGCGTGGTAATACTAAGTTGAGACTCAACTTAGCATTACATACCCTTTTCAGGAAAACGGGTGGCGCGACAATTTTTTTTCTTTCACGACAAATTTACGACAAATTCACGACAATTAATGCATATATTGCGAATATCCAATTCTTAAGTGGTAATGCTAAGTTTATAGAGGTCATTTTGAGCTTGACACTGACGTTAATTTTTGCTAAACAACATAAGTGAAGCTAGTTTTTCAATAGCAACAGGGGGTGACGTTTCTTTTTAATATAAATAAAAATATAAAAAAATTATTTCTTTGCTGTTGTAACAAAATGGGATTTGAATATATAAATGGTATTTTTGCCATTTATAAGTTTTTAAATATTTTTAATTAAATATTATAGGTTAAGAATAAGGTTTAATAATGTCCTAAAACCTAAAAGTTTAAAGATTTTGAATAATTGAAAATTGAAAATGTATATATGATTTACCTACATTGTTTATACATTTGAGAAAAACGTTTATATAACATAATCTTTCTCCAAGAACCGTCATATTCTCTTTCGAGATCGTGTAAAATAATAATTTATCAGTTATTTAAATTGTTGCATAAATTGGTGGCTCGCCACTTTTAAGCCTTGGCCACTTGAGTTGACAGAACCACTGTCACACTAGCCGCCTGTTACACTGTGATGAGAAAATGCCGATGTGTTAGTTTATCGTGGATAATCTGTTATATCCCGAAAAAGACTCCGCCACAATAAAGGATGGAGCAAATAACGCTGCTATGAACCTGCCACCAAATATATCCAGAACAAAGTTATCAAGAACCTCAAGAATATGAAAACAAACTAATCCAGAGATGCTGTTAGGATTAGAAGTGAAGTTTTCGGCAATCATTGTAAATTAAAAATAATAAATAAGTTGATTTTATTTTTGTGCTATAGTTTAGTTTCCACAACGTCATAGAAACAATATTGTACCTACACGTGTGTACAGTGCCTCTTCCACACTTGTTGATAGTAGTAATTTACTACTATTTGAAACTATATTAAGAATCGGTTCGTAGTTCCGTGATTTTGTTTGCTAGGTCATGGCCAGTCTCAAAGTACTTTTTTGCAAATAGGAAAAATCGTATGCCTTTAAAAAGCTTCTTATACCCTTTATACTTATAATAAACAACATTTTTTCTCAATCGAATTGACTCACCCCCGGTATATGAGGGGTGGTGCTTCAGTCAGAAGGTTGTCTGATTTGGTCTCCTGCATTAAACATAAAATTGGCCATGCTTTTATAAATTCTAATAGACTTCATCTATAAAAAAATCAATCAAAACATTCAAAATTCTCAGTTTATATAAAAGATTTGTTTTAAATTGTCAAATGTATGTTGTTGGATATTTGATTCTTTTGAATATTTCTAAAAAATACAAAAAATGAAACAATTTTTCTGCACTTTTCTATAATAAAACTAGGCTACTAAAATGCCAACATTTTTTTGAAATATTTGTTGTGTTTTAGCCATAACTTTTTTTTATGTTTTTTGAATAAGATAAATTAGCTAAAAACTACAAATATAGGTTTGTTAAGAATGATCTAAAAACCCAAACCGCAAAATTTCGACTCGTACCGTTTTTTCGTTTTCGATTTGTATTAGGATAAAAATTTGGCAAAAAATGAGTTATCAGTGTTGTCATATGGCTTAATATAGTTTAAGCAGTATATGCTAAGCCATCATGTGAGCTTTATTAAAACTTCAGTATTTTAACAATACTAAAGCTGTCAATGCCAAGTCAAAAAATAATAACATTGTCATCAGTTACAGAATAATAAATGCATAAACATATTATCTAATTGAAGAAGTAATCCATAGCTCCAAATGGAGGTGCAAGTAGAAGAAAAATAAAACTCTAAGCCTTCCTCCACTCCAAGAATCACAATGGACGAAGACTTAGAGTTTTATTTTTCTTCTATAGTATTAATCCTAAAATGGCTTTACATACGACCAAAGAGCTAAAAAAATTGTCATTAAGTTGGAAAATGGTTGGTACTTTCCAGTGGTAGCCCATCATTTTATCGTAAGTCAAACAACAATTTATTCTATAAATTAAAGATGGCGAAAAAAACAATCACTTCAAACGAAACAAGGATGATCTGGCAGGCCAAAATTAAGTCAAGTTTACGAAAATAAGGAGCTACTTCTATTACTCGAAAATGACCCCCAGGCAACGAAGCATTCTTTGCCCTAGAAAAGACCGAACTTACTTTTTAAATGTATTATTTAGCAAAGCTAATAAAGATATTCAGTTCAAAATTAAATTCAATTTAACAGAAAAACGACCAACATATATTGTTAGCTGGTTTTTATCAAGTTTTATTTTATTTATTTTATAAACATGCAAAACGAAATAAAAAGTCCCTTTATTGGACGTCGTAACACTACTGTAAAATGTAAATGTCAACCAGATAAAATTCTACTGCTTAAAATAAAAAACGAAATTTTCCAGCCCTATCAGATATTTTTGAAATTAGCTGTACAGTTAAGTCACCATGCAACAAAATGGAGTGTGCTATTAATTCGTCTGTTTTAACGGTTGGGTTCCATCAATGGTTTTTGTGTTCCGTTAAAAGTTTACCATGAAGCAAATCAGCCGCCGGCACAGCGCCGGCTCCCTGTTTTTACTTGCTTAATAAAAAGACGGAGTGTCTGCGTGGTATTGCAAATTTGTGGACTTAATATTTTAACCTGACCTTGGCTATTTTTATTTTTTTGTAATTATTAGGGAATAAAATGCCCTGCGATTGATGTCAAAAGATTTTTTTTGTAGAATTTACTGATTTGTATAAGTAAAATAAGTGTCTGTAAAAAGTAAAGAGAAAACGGTTAATTGGACATATCTAATTTTAGAATACTTAGTGTCCATCTCACCGACTTTTTTTTCGGTCCTTAGCTTAAAGCGTTTCTTAATATAACCATAATATGACGTAATAGGGAACACTTAAGGCTAAGTAACGAAATAAAAAGTCGGTGGGATGGGCTATTAATACCACGAATACAAAACTGAATGTGTGTCAGTGTTGTCAATTCAAACTTCACAAAAGTATAGATTAGAGAGAAAAAAAACAGAAGATTAAGAAATAAGAATAATACATTTTTTCGCGCAGATTTTACTGGCTCAGAGACAAAATAAATTTTTTCAATAAATGCAAATTTCTTTTATCCAAGAGAAAATCTACTTTCTTATTCACCAAGATACTATTTTTTGCCTGTTTTCTAATATACTGAAATAGTTTCAAAAGCATATCTTTGTAACCATGGGTTTGGATATAATCTTGCACCAAAATATTTTAATCAAAAGAAAATAAAATAATGACAAATATTTAATTTTCTTTAAAAAAAAAAAGGAAAGTCTCAAGTCAAAACGAAATTAAAGAGAGAATAACTTGGTTTACAAAAAATTATAGATTATTTTTTTTTCAAAATAATTCGTTGCTTGAAATGAAAATTACAATTTTGAAATTCCATTATCTTTATTTGATTTTATACGCGACGTTTTGACCCATTAGTGTATTTTTCTGTCCGTCTTCGGGTGTAAACTGCTTTCCAGCTAAAGCAGATCAGAGATCTATACTACCGTTCCTAAGACGAAAGCCACATTGTAAAAGCTCTGATGTCACTTATAATGAGTTACTTATGTACCTGAAGATTTACTTCATTGCAATATTAATTTAAAGTTACCACATAAGCACTTAAGATATAATTAAGAACATGTAGTCTATGACCCTATGTAGATTTGTTTGTCTTTTTGGGTTCTAATAAATTAAATAATAAACATGTAGAAATTTTACGTTTTTTGAAAAACGGGTTTTAAGTTTTACTTTTTTATTATTTGAGACAATAAAAAACTATTAAACTTTAAACCCTTTTTTTTTTAAACAGAAAATTTCTACATGCGGCTTTTTACTTAGGGACGGTAGTCTAATGGTTGAAACGTCCTGTATAAAATCAAATAATGATAATGTAAATCGAAATAGTAGGGTAAAAAAGCATTCTTTTTTATTTGCCCGTATCAGTATCAGTATCGAATTACGCATATGCAGAATCGTTACAATACCCTACGTGAAACGAATAGCTGTGGCACCCGTAGGGCATATCTGGCCCAAACGCATCCAAACCAATTTCTGTGCTCTTTGATTTTCGAAAGTCAAGTTCTTTTATCTAAAATGAAATGGTTGTAACTGCATTTTATGCGAAACTAAGAAAATCTCCTTTAAAGTAAGAATACTATAATGGCTCTTAAATGCAAAATTGTTATTTTGATAGTTACAATAAGTCTATCTAGTTTTTGAATTTTTTGCAGTTACTCCCGTTTCGCTTTTAATGGAAGCGTTAATTGCCACTCTTCGATCCGTAACGGTTATACTTTTGCTATTTATTTTTTTTAGCTAACAAAGGATAGTGCTACTTTTTTACCATAATGATTTTTATTTAAAGGATTAAAAAATCACGCTTAAGCTTGTTTAAATGATACAAAATTTTGTTAGAAATTGTTTAAAATTTTTCGGACTTTTTTTCACTAAATTTAAAAGAACGAGTTTTATCGTACAAAATTGCAAAAGATTTGGCATATTTATATTTGTCAATATTTAATATTAAGAATTGAGAGATTAGATTCAAATAAACACATTTATTTTGGGGCTCTGCTTTTGTGCGAATTCTATTAGGATTCTGAAACTTTTCGAGGGAGAGCGAAGATGGAGCCGGCTATAACTTATCTTTTGTAGTTACAAAGTTTACTTTTTAACGGAACGTCACATCAATATGCGGTTTTCAGAATATAGTATCTCGCGTTTTTTGAAAAAAATTGTGTTATAACCAAAAAGTTCGTAGAAGCTTTCATTTCGGAGATATTTAAAAAAACTGTTTTTAAGGTTGATATAACGTGGAGTGTGCTAATGGGCTAGGAAAGTATCAGATCCATCATGAATCCATATATTTAAGTAAAACATAGCAGGATCTAATAAAATTGGATTACCCTTGTCATCCACCCGCTTAACCGCGTGATTAGAATGCACCCCCTTAATGGAGGGTTCAACTCTTCCAAAATATCACTGCTAATGCATAAAGTAGTAAATAAATAGGGTGCCTTCATGATCATTAAGCACAAAAGATTCCCAAAATTATTCCTATTGTAACTCTATCTCAGCCCGCCAGCCATCTAACTTTATTGCCCCAAAGTCATCTCACCGACTTTTTTTTCGTTACTTAGCTTAAAGCGTTTCCTAATATAATCGTATAAAGACCCCCTTTCCAAACTAAATTATTTATTTATAAATTTTGCTCACGTTAGTATTTTTAATTTGGCTGGTAAATAAATGTTCGTTAAGGATGTCTGGAAAGGTTTTTACTATGTCAAAAAAATTATAACTTTTTCAGTTTCGTTCAGGGGTAGCGGGTAGAGAGCATAATGCTGTCTATCAGGAAAAGTGAGTCAATCCCTGCCCTCCGTAGACTTCAGGTGCTCTCTACCCAGTGGCGCATATAAGGGGGAGTCTGGGGGGCCCGCCCCCCCCCCCGAAGCAAAGGTTTTTTTGGATATTTTCCACATATTTCATGAATACAAACATAAAATAGCATAAAATACGGTCTCATGGGGTCTCGCCCCCCCCCCCCCCCAAAACAGTTCAGGCCCCCCTGAAACATTTTTCTATATACGCCACTGGTCTCTACCCCACGTAGTTAACACCTGTTAGAATCCCAGTCCTGGGTTATCGATGAAGAACACACTGGCAGAGAAGGCGGAAAAGCAAAGCTTTGGAGCGGTAGACCAAAGTTTTGGAGGGGTGGACCTGGCACAAGTGGAAAGCTGGCTTTAGAGGGGTATAATATTAAAGCAACCTGGTAAAAGGTAGCAGTTCTATCATAACCAGTTTTTGGCGGAAGAAGAATATCTTTGAATGGACAAAACACTGAACAGTAAAAAGCGGAGCTAGAGTAGCGGAAAGGTCGTTTTACTGCGGTACAGAAAAGAAACGGAGCTCTTACTGTACAATTTTTCTCCAATAATTCCAAATAGCAGAGACAGTAAAGATAACGGCCCCCAGTCCGGGGTACCTCTTAAATGGGGAAAGGGTAATAAGAATCCCCCCGTTACCCCCGTTTTCTAGAAATTCAAACGATAAAAATCACAATATTTTTAAAATTTTTGATAGCATGACACGAATTGCGAATTGATATGTACGAAGACTCTATGCTCCTGGAAAATCGACATTTTAGGCCTCAGTGAAGTTAGATGGCCTGGCGCAGGAGTACAGAATATAAGTGGTGGCCGCATATACTATTCAGGAGGGTCAGACCGAGAACATAGATATGATACTGCTATTATGCTCACAAATAATATTGCAAAATCGGTAACCGACTTTGTGCCACTAAACGACCGAGTCATGCTGGTTAGGGTACAGACAACACATAGAATAATGAACATCATACAAGTATATGCACATAGGTGAAAAACCAGACGCAGAAGTAGAAGAATCCTACAGTCACGTAACTGAGATACTGCGACTTACTAAGAGGGGGGAAATCACTGTAATCATCGGCGACCTAAATGCGAAAATTGGATCAGGTGCTAAAGGGGATCTGATTGGACGTTATGGCTTTGGAACAAGAAATGAGCGGGGAGATAGTTTGGCCCAGTTTTGCCTGGAGAATAACTTTAGTTGAACCAACACGTTTTTCAAACTACATCCGAAAAGACTGTACATGTGGACCTTACCAAGGCACAATATAGAAAACATAGTCGGGAACCAAATTGGCTTTACTATGATATCTCCAGGTTTTTTTTAATACACAAAATCAGTAAAAACCTACCCTGGGGTTGACAGAAATAGTGATCATACTTTACTTGTGATGTACTTCAGGATTAAACGCTTTAAAAAGGCTAACAAACTCGCTCTTAGGAAAATTGACTTAGGTAAATTGAAAAACCCTGACATATTAAAGAATAAAGAAACCAAATGAGAAGACAAGCTAAAGGCAATAACGGCTTTGACAAATAGAACATACCTGGACAAAAATGAAAATAGCGGCCACTGAAGTACAAAAACAAGATATAGGATATTAGACAAGCGAAAAAAAGAAAGCTTGGGCGACCTCAGAAATACAGGACCTTATTGCAGAAAAAAGAAACAACAAATTAAACCACGAGAAATATAAAAAACTCAATGAGATAATCCGCAAAAAGTACATAGAAGCTAAAGAAATATCGCTTTCTGAAAAATGCAAAGAAATAGAACTTTTCCAAGAAAAACATGACCTGTTTAATGTGCACAGAATAGTTAATGGAATGACAAACCAACGTCGTACGCATGAAGCGACTGTTGTAAAAGATGAAAACAATGAAATAATTATGTAAATAGAAACAAAAATGAAAAGGCGGAAACGGTACATTGAGGAACTTTTTTATGATAACAGACCTAAAACTCCACCAGATATAAACAACGAGTTAAATGAAAAAGGGCCATCTAAAAGTACCAGATAAAGTTCATGCAAAGATAATCAAGTGGACTACAGACAAGGAGGGCACTGGACTAAGTACACTTACATCATTATTTATTGTTATTCTCAAAACAGGTATCATACCATCCGATTGGTTCAGATCAAAATTTATAACTTTACCTAAAAAGACTAATGCTTCAAGTTTCGACGAACCTCGAATGATAAGTCTGATGTTACACTTTCTTAAGATCTTTTTGAGAATCATTCATAATCATAATTCATAATTCAGATAGGGCGCAGTTTGGGTTTGGGAATGGTTATGACACACATAAGGCCATTTGCCCTCTAAATGTGCTGACTCAAAGGTGTAGACATAAATGTTAATAAGTGCGCTTGTTTCGTTGATTATCGCAAAGTTTTCGACTGCGTAAAATACAACAAACTTATTGAAATTCTTAGTAAGACCGGTATTGACAAGAAATAAATTAATATTAACTCACAGCTCCATTGAAACCAAACAGCTGTAGTTAGAATCGAAAACGAAACATCTAAAGTGTAGCCACTTATTTTAGAAAGGGGTGAGATAAGGCTGCATCTTATCAACATTTATTCCGAAACTGCTTTTAGAGAGGCTATGGATTAAATTTAAAAGGTATAAAAGTCAATGGAATAGTAATAAACAACATCCGATATGCAAACGATACTGTAAACCTACAGTTTATGATGGACCGTATAGTTCAATACAGCGAAGAAAATGGTTTATAAATCAACCCAACAAAGACAAAATTACTAGTGTTTCCAAAAACAAATACTGTTGTCAACCTAACAGTAAATGTGGATGCATCTTAGAACAAGTTAAAACGTTCAAATATTTGGTTACAAACATCAATTTTCAGTGGGATCCTAAAATAGAAATTAGGTCTCGATTTAAACAAGCGAGAAGCGTTCATAAAATGAAACAGTTCTTTAACTCCCGTGACATCAACCTGGACTTCCAAATGCCGATGGTCAGATGCTATGTGTTTTTTGACCCAATTACAGAGAAGAGACTTGAGGCGTTTCAGATGTACTTGTCTAGATGCATGCTGAAGATATTGTGGGTACAAAGAATAACCAATGAAGCTGTACTTGATCGAATGCGCAAACCACTTGAACTTCTCGTCACAATCAAACAAAGAAAGACCAGATGCATTGGGCATGTAATAAGAGGTGGGAAATATGAGCTGCATAGGCTGATAATTGAGGGAAAGATACAAGGCAGAAGATCAGTTGGAAGACGACAAAACTCTTGGTTAAAAGACTTAAGAAAATGGTTCGGCTGCACGTCTACTGATATTTTCAGAGCAGGTGCTTCTAGAATTATGATTGCCAGATGGATCGCCAACCCTCGATAATAAGATGGCTTACTAAGAAGAAGAATAAGGTTTAAATTTAGTAAATATTTTTTTATACAAATAACTACAAAATGTTGTAATTTATTTGTAAAAAATTATGCCGTCGAGATGTTGTCCTTCCATGTGCACCGTCTCCTCTAAACGTTCTCTGAAATTGGCAAACATGTACTCGGACACAGAATTCTTGTAGAATTGCCCAAATTTCATCGCGAATTATTTGCCTTAACTGATTTATAGAACCATCACAAAGAAAATCTATGACAAATAAGTCGGAACTTCGGGGTGGATAATTTATTTGATGTCCCATTATTCGATATGACCACGTGTTTGCCAATTTCAGAGAACGTTTGGACAAGGCGGTGCACGTGGGAGGAGAGCATCTCGACTACATAAATTTTACAGATAAGAAAAGAAGAAAGATGGAAAACGTGCTGTGTGTGGATCGATAAAAATCAAAACGAATTTTATACTTTACACAAAGGTATGTGTGCCTAACTTGCGAGTATCAGAAGGAGAGGGAAGAGTTGATTTTGGTTGTTTTGTCCACATTAATGGACGAAACTTATCATAGATGGCCCTTCGGCGTCTCAGACAAGACGATGCCAGTGTGCTTAAACTTTCGAGTGGTCGAGCCAAACCGCTAGATGGCGCTACACCTTGGAGTTTACTTGCATTGCACCGCCGCGAGTATTTCATATGTAGGAGTTCGTTTTGGTTAAAATTGGCTTAACTCGGTTTGCTGTTCTCTACTGATGACGTGAAACACACAGAAACGTACGTCTAGAGATGCAACCTTGTGCAAGTAGGAAAACAACCAAAATCAACTCTTCCCTCTCCTTCTGACACTCGCAAGTTAGGCACACATACCTTTGTGTGAAGTATAAAATTCGTTTTGATTTTTACCGATAAATTTCCATATTTTGTAGTTTATTTTATAATTAAAAAATTTTACATTAAAACTGAATGAGTTATGATTTTATTGAATAGTAAAAACCTTATCTGAGACCATTGTATTTTAGTTAGTCTTTCGTCTGGTAATAATAAATAAAGTTCCTTAATTAGGCATGCTTTGTTTTTTTATCATACCACTAGATGATATATTTAGGAAATGTTAGCACCATTTCGGTAATATTAATTAAACCAAATTAATTAGTAAGTCACTGCTATTAATACGTAACACTAATCGTTTGCTACTCATTAATTTTAGTTTAAATAGATGGCACTGGCCGGCCCACAGGAAACTTTTTCATTTTCCCATATAACCCAACCACCCCTGAAGCGGAATGGAACAACTGGGCGCCGCCAACTGCGCGCCCCCAACTCGGCGCCGCCAACTGGGCGCCGGGCCAACTGGGCGCCGGGCCAACTGGGCGCCGGGCCAACTGGGCGCCGGGCCAACTGGGCGCTGGGCCAACTCGGCGCCGCCAACTGGGCGCCGGCCAACTCGGCGCCGGACTAAAAAAATTTTTTTTAACAAAATGTTTAGATGAAAAATAAAATATATTATTTATATAAAAACATCTTTAAAAAATCCTACGCAATTTTTTACAAGCTTTTATTTAGTTTCAGATGTTCTGTCTAACTAACTATAACTATCTATCAAATCTTGTGAAGCGTTTTTGACACACTTCCCATTATCCGATTTGGATGAAATTTGGTACAAACGTAGTGGTCCCATGATAATACAACATTAAGAAAAAAATATCCTCCCACCCTTACCCCCACCCCTTCTATAGAAAAATGTGTTTTTGACACACTTCCCGTTATCCGATTTGGATAAAATTTGGTATACAAATAGTGGTCCGATGATAATACAACAATAAGAAAAAAATATCCTCCCACCCCTACCCCCACCCCCTTCCATAGAAAAATTTGTTTTTGACATACATCCCGTTATCCGATTTGGATGAAATTTGGTGTACATATAGTGATCCGATGACAATACAATATTAAGAAAAAAATATCCTCCCACCTCTACCCCCACCCCCTTTCATAGAAAAATGAGTTTTTGACACACTTCCCATTATCCGATTTGGATGAAATTTGGTATTCACATAGTGGTCCGATGACAATACAACATTTAAAAAAATATCCTCCCACCCCTACCCCCACCCGCTTCCATGGAAAATGCGTTTTTAACACCCTTCCCATTATCCGATTTGGATGAAATTTGGTATACATATAGTGGTCCAATGACAAAACAACATTGAAAACAAAAATCCTACCACTCCTACCCCCACCCTCATCTATAGAAAAATGCATTTTTGACACACTTCCCATTATCCGATTTGGATGAAATTTGGTATACATATAGTGGTCCGATAACAATACAACAATAATGAAAAAATGTCCTCCCACCCCTACCCCCCACCCCCTTCCATAAAAAATGCGTTTTTGACACACTTCACTTCAAATGACTTTTATAAAATTTGGTATATGCATAAAGGTTCGATGGCAATACAGCCCAAACAAAAAATATATTTCTACCTCTACCCCCACCCTCTCCTTCCCCCAATAGAAAAATGAGTTTCCAAACAACTTATGATCAGCGATTTCATTATAATCTAGAATAAACTCTTCTTTATTAATTTACCTCTGCATTTTTCTGCTAGATTGATTCTTGCAAATAGTAATATTTAATTGATACGGATATCTTATCGTGCTCACTGGTCGGTCGAGACGCCTTTCGCATGAAAAAGTCAACAAACCAACCGAACTGTAGCAATAGGGATCTCCAGTCCAATAGTTCCCACTCTTAGGTTACACTTTTGTGTTCTTAGTTAGGAATAGTAGCATAGGGAATAAGTAAAAAATGTAAAGAAACGCAGCTCAAAAACACTTTGACTTACCCTTGGATGAAAGGAACTTGGTACATGGACAACTGCACAGTCGAATCCAAATAATTCCAATCAAAGTAGTAGCAGTAGCACTTCAAAGCAATCCATAAATGTTTATACACGACCGCTGTCTTAAAAAGCACGCATGTGATTTCACTTGGTGATCAATATATATCACTGGTATGGAGAGTACCCCAAATATTCGCATGAGATCCGTATAGCAAGACGGACTTTGGAGCACTGCTTTATGTAGCAATATAGCAGTAAAAAGGTATGTATAAAATTAGGGAAAACTTAAATTAAAAAAGGATGGAAAATGGATATACTCAAGGTAGAAAAAGCAAAAATAATAAAGTAAAGTCAATGCATTCTTGAGCATATAATTCACCGCGCAAATTCAAATTTTTACCCTTTTTGTAGGCAAGGCATATCTTAGTAACTAAATTAGTTTAAACCAAGAAATAAAAGTAACTTTAAGTATAAAGTTTTAGCATAACTCTAGCAAAAAAAAGAAAATAAAAAGCATTCTAATTTAGATAAATGTCTAAATTTTATATCTTAAAACTAAACGCCGGGACGAAGCATTCCGGCCCCCCTGAAAATACCCAGGGTATGGTATTTTCTGAACTAAGCATTAGGGAGAGGGCACAATTTCACCAAAGGCCTCTTGAATAAACCTTTGGAGGTTTTAACTGTAGCAACTCTTACTACATTATCAGTACCAGGGTCCAATCCTACTACTTGTCCCAATACCCAATTTAAGGGAGTGGTTTGATCATCTTTGATCAAAACCATCGTATCAATCGCAATGGGATCAATTTTGTCTTGATTCACTTTAGCGTGTTGTTGCAATGTATGTAAGTAATCTCTGTGCCATCTACGCCAAAAATCGCGATGCAGTTTTTGCAGCAACTGCCACCGAGAAAGCCTATTTAAAGGCACTTGGTCAAAATCGAGGTCTGGAACAGTCGTAAGTGGTTCCAGGCTAAGGAAATGACCGGGCGTCAGTGCAGTCAAATCATTTGGATCTGTGCTGACTGGACACAAAGGCCTAGAGTTGAGGATAGCTTCTACTTGAGTAACCACAGTATAAAGCTCCTCAAAAGTAAGCACCTGCTCTCCAATTACTCGTAGTAAATGAGACTTTGCACTTTTGATGTTACTTTCCCACAAACCGCCCATGTGGGGTGCGGATGGAGGGTTGAAGTGCCAACGAATTGATTCGCGATTAGCAACTTCAGCAAACATCTCGTTAAGCATTTTAGCAGAAAGCGTAAAATTTGACGCGTTATCCGAGTAGACTACTTCCACGCGTCCTCTTCTGGCAATAAAACGTCGGAATGCTGCCATAAAAGCGTCTGCCGATAAGTCTGACACAATTTCTAAGTGTACCGCCTTCGTACAACCGCAAATAAATAGAACGACATAAGCCTTAAGTCGTTTTGCACCGCGCATGCGGCTCATTGTAATAGCAAAACTTCCCGTAAGATCAACGCCAACGTGTTGAAAAGCTTTTGCTTGTGAAACGCGAAATTTTGGCAAATTACCAACAGGGGGTTGATAATTACTGGGGCGCGTGCGCCAGCATGTAGAACAGCGCGAAATTATTTTTCTGATATGCCTTTTAGCTGCAAAAATCCAATAATTTTGAAAAAGTAAAAATAAAGTCGTGTTTATGCCGGTATGCATATGTTTCTCGTGAGTATGCGCAATCAATAACTTTGTAAATTGAGAATCACCGGGTAAAAGTATAGCAAATTTTTTGTCATAATCTAATTCCGAATTGCATAATCTTCCGCCAATGCGTAAAATGTTATTTTGATCCAAAAACGGATTTAATTTTCTAAAAACCTTTGGCAACGGTTTATTATCGACGAGTAAAGAAATCTCGTTTTGAAAATATTTATTTTGCACGTGTTTTATAAGCACAAATATAGCATTTTGTAACTCATATTGTATTAACCACGTAGAATTAATAATAATTTTCTCATTATTAAATTTACGCGCGCGAAGATTGTGAATAAAACGTAGTATAAAAGCAACAAGTCTAATTAAACGCAAAAAATTTGAAAATTTGTTAAGCAGACAATCCAAAAAATTTGGTTCAATTGTTGCAGCAAACACCAATTTTCGCTCCTCTTCGAGAGCTTCTTTGGGTGTAGTAATATTATTTTTAGTAAAATCCCATGTCTCTTGTGGCTTACAAAGGAACTCGGGCCCTTGCCACCAAAGGGAACAATTAATTAAATCTGCAGGCAATAGACCACGTGACCCGGGGTCCGCGGCATTTAATTCAGAAGGAACATGGTTCCAATCGCAAGGCTGAATTTTTTCTTGTATGTATGTGACTCGGTTGGATACAAAAGTGCGCCACGCATGTGGTGATCCTTTGATCCAAGAGAGCGCTACCATACTATCCGTAAAAGCAATAGTATTTTGAAAAGCAATTTTATTAGCAAAAGTATTTTGAATAAATTGAATGAGTTTAGCTAGCAAAACTGCCGCACAGAGCTCCAAACGGGGAATACTGATTCTTTTTATGGGAGCGACTTTCGATTTTGCGCACACAAAATACGTTTTAATATCTCCGTTTTGATAAACAATACGAAAATAAACCGCCGCACACATACCGCGCTCGGATGCATCGCTAAATCCAACAATTTGACAAAATTGAAAATTAGAGAGATCAATCATTCTTGGGATATAAAAATCAGAAAATAATTTGAGTTCTTCCTTAATTAAATTTTTTGCAAAAAACGTAACCGGTGTAAGAAAACCTAAAGGGTCAAAGTATTTCGCAAGGGTACTAAGCAAATTACGCTTAGTGCAAATTTTTGTATTATAATTAAAAGAATAAAAAAAATTATCACTTTGAGGGTTCCACCTCAAGCCTAAAATTTTTAGAGAGTTTGCATCCTCTCGATCCAAAGAAAGGTCTTTGGTTTGTATGTGGGTTGCAGGCAAGTCTGCAAGCAATTTGGGTTCGTTTGATGCCCATTTTTTCAGTTCAAATCCACCTCGCCCTAAAAACTCAATTAATTGATTTTTCATAAGCATGATTTGATCAAAATCATTGCAACTTACTACGCAGTCGTCTATATAGACGCTGTCCTTTAAAATCGCAGAAGCCAACGGTAAGTCTTGATAATCATCGGCTAATTTAAGCAAGGTTCGAATTGCTAAATATGGAGAACAGTTTACCCCGAAAGTCAAAGTTTTTAATTCGTAATCTTGCACCGATTCTTCAGAATTAAAACGCCATAATATTCGTTGGTATTTGTGTTGATTTTCCTCCACATTTATCATTCTGTACATTTTAGAAATATCGCTAACAAAACAATATTTATGTAGCCGAAAATTAAGCAAAATTTTAACTAAATCTCCTTGTAGTTTAGGACCCGTGTGAAGGGCTTGATTTAGGCTAGGCTTATTTAAAGAATGACTCGATGCGTCAAAGACAGGACGAACAGGCGTGCTACTCGAGCTTTCTTTTATAACCACATGGTGAGCAATATAAAAATATTCATGAATTTCTGAGTTATTAGGGGGTGAAACTGCACGCATGTGACCCATATCCAAGTATTCTTGCATTACTTGTGAGTAAGAAGTAAATAATTTTTTATCATTTAGTAAACGCTTTTCAAGCGAGTACAACCGACGCAAAGCAAGGGTTCGGGTATCGCCGAAAAAATCAACGGGATTGATTTTAAAAGGCAACGAAACGGTGTATTTACCGTCCACATCGCGTATAGTAGTTTTTTCAAAATATTTTTCGCAAAAAATATCTGAAGGTGAATTTTTCTCCACCGTAGGAACCTCTTCCAACTCCCAGAATTTTTGCAAAGTATTATTTAACTCAGGAGTGGAAATAGTTGCCATAAAAGTAGAAATATTTTTTGATGCAAAAGCAGCATTTTGCAGAGGCATTTTTCCGAGCAAAGTCCATCCGAAGACTGTATTAATACAAGAGGGGGTGTCTGGACCGAAATAAAGTCTACCTTCTTCTAAAAGTGATCCATAAAGGTCCGCGCCAATAAGAAGCTGAATGCCAGCTTGATTATACCAACTGGGATCAGCTAATTTTAGGCCAGTTAAGTAGTGCAACGAATTTTGGTTAAAAGATACACTTGGCATTTTATCGCAAACTTGGTCTATTAATACAGGTTCTAGACTAAAAATTTTCGATTTATTATCGATAGCAGCAATTTTACAATGCACCGCATGGCGCGCCGTAGTAGACATATCTCCTAAACCGTTTACATTAAGCGAAATGTTGGATTTAGGAAGTCCGAGTGCATTCGCACATTTTTTCGTTATAAAGGAGCACATGGCGCCATTATCCAAGATGGCGCGTACTTCGTGCCAATTTCCGTATGCATCACGGATGTGCAGCAAAGCAGTGCAAAGCAACGTGTCATAGTCGCCAAGCACAGTACCCGCGTGAATAGATTTATTTTCAGTAATTTGATTTTCTACGGGGTTAGTTTGTGATCCACTAGACGTCACAGAAGAAGAAGCAATCACCGAAGCTGGGGAGTTATTTTTTAGGCATAAAAGACTGTGGTGATTTAAAAAACAAAATCTACATCTTTTTTGTGAAGTGCACGAGTTTACTTGATGAAAACTAGCCATGCAGTTGGTGCATCCCTTATTATTTCTAATAAAATCAATGCGTTCTTGAATTGGTTTCACTAAAAAAGATTCACAGCTAAAAATCAGATGTGTATTTTTTGCTTTGCAGTAGAAACACGTGTTTTGTTTGGAATTTGGAGTTTTTTGTGACTGTCTGTTCGCAAGTAAAACTGTTTTATTTCGTGGATTACGGGGGGATCTCGAGAAGTTCCCTGGTCGTGAGTTTTGAACATTATCTTGTTTCATAGACAAAGATAAAGATTCAAGAGACGTGCAATGTTGCTCTAAAAATTTGTAAATATCTTCGTATTTTGGCATTAAATTAGAAGCGTGATTTTGTTCAAATAACTTACGCGTTTCGGGATCTAATCGATCCAAAAGCATGTTCGCAGTAATAAAGCACCAACTATGGGTCGCATATCCCATATTTTTTAAGCAATCAAGGTTTTCCTTGAACGTATCTAGCATTTTGCGCAATTCTAAAACGTCATCATTGGATAGCCGAGGTGAGTTTTCGATAGATTTCCAGTAAGAAACCGCACGCAAGCGCTTATTGTCATATCTGGAAATCAGCGTATCGTAGCAAAGTAAATAATTATTTCCTTCAAGAGGTATATTTTTAATTAAATTTAAAGCAGGGCCTCTTAAAATCGTACGTAAATATTTAAACTTCTCAATGTCCGAGCTCTTACGCGTATGTACAACCGCATTGTAAATCTCAATAAAGCTTGGAAACTCCTCAACATCGCCCGAAAAAGGAGGGACATTTAACTTGGGAAGAGAAAATTCTGGTTCCGGAAAAATAATTGTTTGATTATTTACCTCATTGTGGCTTCGATTTATTTCTTCAGCCTCCACCTCAAATAAATCATAGTGCAAAGCCTCAACCTCTACGCATATATCCAAAAAATCTTTTTGTATTTTATTCTGAGCTTCCAGAGCTTCAGAATCGTCTGAAATCAAGATCAGTAAAGCATTATGATGCTTTTCAAAGCTCTTACAACAAGAAGAAAGTTTTTTAAAGTTAACTTTAAACTTTGTGTGAGCAGCTGGATTTGTTTTCGCCTGATTGGCATAGTGTTCAAGCACACTCAACTGATTGATTGCAGTTTGACGCAAGGCCTTAGCCGAGCTTACCTTTTTTTCGGTATCGTTTACCATTTTAAAAGGTTAAAGTGTAAAGTAAAGCAATAGTTAACAAGGGAAGCAAATTTAAAAAATATATCGTACTACTTTTCAAATTCCCTCGTAAATCAAGATTCAAAGCAATATTAAAAGGCCAGCGGCTTTTAGCAAATATCGAGTAAAGAACAGCAAGTTTTTAGCAAAAAGTATAAATGCTAATAAATATGCACAAAAAATTTAGCAACTGATAAGAGTTTCTGAATTTGTGTAGGTACGCAAGGAAACGCAAGCCTTACATACATCGACAGCGCAATAAATTTTAATTTTGAAAAAAAATAAATTTTTCAAAATTTGTATGCAATTTGTATATTGCACAAATAAAAAAATGCAATGCAAGTTGGTACGTGCAACGTACAATAGACACACCGTAGATAAAATGTAAAACCTAAGATATGCCTTGTCTCAAAAAGACGCAAAGTAAAGTCCTAACTTCAAACACAATTATGCAACTCTGAGAGCACCTATTACGCAGAACGGGAAATCCGGTTCGAAGGACCAAAAAATGGTCGGTCGAGACGTCTTTCGCATGAAAAAGTCAACAAACCAACCGAACTGTAGCAATAGGGATCTCCAGTCCAATAGTTCCCACTCTTAGGTTACACTTTTGTGTTCTTAGTTAGGAATAGTAGCATAGGGAATAAGTAAAAAATGTAAAGAAACGCAGCTCAAAAACACTTTGACTTACCCTTGGATGAAAGGAACTTGGTACATGGACAACTGCACAGTCGAATCCAAATAATTCCAATCAAAGTAGTAGCAGTAGCACTTCAAAGCAATCCATAAATGTTTATACACGACCGCTGTCTTAAAAAGCACGCATGTGATTTCACTTGGCGATCAATATATATCACTGGTATGGAGAGTACCCCAAATATTCGCATGAGATCCGTATAGCAAGACGGACTTTGGAGCACTGCTTTATGTAGCAATATAGCAGTAAAAAGGTATGTATAAAATTAGGGAAAACTTAAATTAAAAAAGGATGGAAAATGGATATACTCAAGGTAGAAAAAGCAAAAATAATAAAGTAAAGTCAATGCATTCTTGAGCATATAATTCACCGCGCAAATTCAAATTTTTACCCTTTTTGTAGGCAAGGCATATCTTAGTAACTAAATTAGTTTAAACCAAGAAATAAAAGTAACTTTAAGTATAAAGTTTTAGCATAACTCTAGCAAAAAAAAGAAAATAAAAAGCATTCTAATTTAGATAAATGTCTCTAAATTTTATATCTTAAAACTAAACGCCGGGACGAAGCACTCACATCCTCAAAATTTCCATCAGTCGGCCATCGCTTTTATTATTATGATAATATTAGAATGTTAGAAAATTATTTTTTAATTTTTAGTGCATTTCATAAAAGCTTGTGACTTAAAAAAATTTTATACTAATTTATTTGAAATCTGTTTTTGTTAAGTGCATCCCTTATTATTTCTAATAAAATCAATGCGTTCTTGAATTGGTTTCACTAAAAAAGATTCACAGCTAAAAATCAGATGTGTATTTTTTGCTTTGCAGTAGAAACACGTGTTTTGTTTGGAATTTGGAGTTTTTTGTGACTGTCTGTTCGCAAGTAAAACTGTTTTATTTCGTGGATTACGGGGGGATCTCGAGAAGTTCCCTGGTCGTGAGTTTTGAACATTATCTTGTTTCATAGACAAAGATAAAGATTCAAGAGACGTGCAATGTTGCTCTAAAAATTTGTAAATATCTTCGTATTTTGGCATTAAATTAGAAGCGTGATTTTGTTCAAATAACTTACGCGTTTCGGGATCTAATCGATCCAAAAGCATGTTCGCAGTAATAAAGCACCAACTATGGGTCGCATATCCCATATTTTTTAAGCAATCAAGGTTTTCCTTGAACGTATCTAGCATTTTGCGCAATTCTAAAACGTCATCATTGGATAGCCGAGGTGAGTTTTCGATAGATTTCCAGTAAGAAACCGCACGCAAGCGCTTATTGTCATATCTGGAAATCAGCGTATCGTAGCAAAGTAAATAATTATTTCCTTCAAGAGGTATATTTTTAATTAAATTTAAAGCAGGGCCTCTTAAAATCGTACGTAAATATTTAAACTTCTCAATGTCCGAGCTCTTACGCGTATGTACAACCGCATTGTAAATCTCAATAAAGCTTGGAAACTCCTCAACATCGCCCGAAAAAGGAGGGACATTTAACTTGGGAAGAGAAAATTCTGGTTCCGGAAAAATAATTGTTTGATTATTTACCTCATTGTGGCTTCGATTTATTTCTTCAGCCTCCACCTCAAATAAATTATAGTGCAAAGCCTCAACCTCTACGCATATATCCAAAAAATCTTTTTGTATTTTATTCTGAGCTTCCAGAGCTTCAGAATCGTCTGAAATCAAGATCAGTAAAGCATTATGATGCTTTTCAAAGCTCTTACAACAAGAAGAAAGTTTTTTAAAGTTAACTTTAAACTTTGTGTGAGCAGCTGGATTTGTTTTCGCCTGATTGGCATAGTGTTCAAGCACACTCAACTGATTGATTGCAGTTTGACGCAAGGCCTTAGCCGAGCTTACCTTTTTTTCGGTATCGTTTACCATTTTAAAAGGTTAAAGTGTAAAGTAAAGCAATAGTTAACAAGGGAAGCAAATTTAAAAAATATATCGTACTACTTTTCAAATTCCCTCGTAAATCAAGATTCAAAGCAATATTAAAAGGCCAGCGGCTTTTAGCAAATATCGAGTAAAGAACAGCAAGTTTTTAGCAAAAAGTATAAATGCTAATAAATATGCACAAAAAATTTAGCAACTGATAAGAGTTTCTGAATTTGTGTAGGTACGCAAGGAAACGCAAGCCTTACATACATCGACAGCGCAATAAATTTTAATTTTGAAAAAAAATAAATTTTTCAAAATTTGTATGCAATTTGTATATTGCACAAATAAAAAAATGCAATGCAAGTTGGTACGTGCAACGTACAATAGACACACCGTAGATAAAATGTAAAACCTAAGATATGCCTTGTCTCAAAAAGACGCAAAGTAAAGTCCTAACTTCAAACACAATTATGCAACTCTGAGAGCACCTATTACGCAGAACGGGAAATCCGGTTCGAAGGACCAAAAAATGGTCGGTCGAGACGTCTTTCGCATGAAAAAGTCAACAAACCAACCGAACTGTAGCAATAGGGATCTCCAGTCCAATAGTTCCCACTCTTAGGTTACACTTTTGTGTTCTTAGTTAGGAATAGTAGCATAGGGAATAAGTAAAAAATGTAAAGAAACGCAGCTCAAAAACACTTTGACTTACCCTTGGATGAAAGGAACTTGGTACATGGACAACTGCACAGTCGAATCCAAATAATTCCAATCAAAGTAGTAGCAGTAGCACTTCAAAGCAATCCATAAATGTTTATACACGACCGCTGTCTTAAAAAGCACGCATGTGATTTCACTTGGCGATCAATATATATCACTGGTATGGAGAGTACCCCAAATATTCGCATGAGATCCGTATAGCAAGACGGACTTTGGAGCACTGCTTTATGTAGCAATATAGCAGTAAAAAGGTATGTATAAAATTAGGGAAAACTTAAATTAAAAAAGGATGGAAAATGGATATACTCAAGGTAGAAAAAGCAAAAATAATAAAGTAAAGTCAATGCATTCTTGAGCATATAATTCACCGCGCAAATTCAAATTTTTACCCTTTTTGTAGGCAAGGCATATCTTAGTAACTAAATTAGTTTAAACCAAGAAATAAAAGGAACTTTAAGTATAAAGTTTTAGCATAACTCTAGCAAAAAAAAGAAAATAAAAAGCATTCTAATTTAGATAAATGTCTCTAAATTTTATATCTTAAAACTAAACGCCGGGACGAAGCACTCACATCCTCAAAATTTCCATCAGTCGGCCATCGCTTTTATTATTATGATAATATTAGAATGTTAGAAAATTATTTTTTAATTTTTAGTGCATTTCATAAAAGCTTGTGACTTAAAAAAATTTTATACTAATTTATTTGAAATCTGTTTTTGTTAAGTAAAGTTAAATCCATTAAGTCGACTGTTGAATCTTGGTAGTTAAATCCATTAAGTCGACTGTTGAATCTTGGTAGTTGTAGTGTTTGGTAACCTGGTAATACTACAATTTACGTTTTTTATTACAACAATGGCGGATCGAAAAATCAAAATGCCTGAAGTCATTTACGAAAATTTTTTACTCAAACTTAAAAAAATCAAAATGGCGGATCCAAAATGGCAGATTTTTTATTTACTAACCGATTTGTCTCAAACTTGAAATATTACATTGCTTGAAGTCATTTAACAAAATTTCTTACTCAACTTAAAAAAATCAAAATGGCGGATCAAAAATGGCAGATTTTTATTTACTAACCGACTTGTCTCAAACTTGAAAGATTGCAGTGCTTAGGGATCGATTTATAATAAATTTAGAACTTTGTGGTGTTTAACGTCGCTCAACATGATTTTTTACTCTTTTTAAAAAAATCATTTAAATCGGATAATGGGAAGTGTGTCAAAAACTCATTTTTCTATGAAAGGGGGTGGGGGTAGAGGTGAGAGAATATTTTTTCTTAATATTGTATTGTCATCGGATCACTATATGTATACCAAATTTCATCCAAATCGGATAATGGGAAGTGTATCAAAAACGCATTTTGCTATAGATGAGGGTGGGGGTAGGAGTGGTAGGATTTTTTTTTCAATGTTGTATTGTCATCGGACCACTATATGTATACCAAATTTCATCCAAATCGGATAATGGGAAGTGTGTCAAAAATGCATTTTTCTATTAAAGGGGGTGGGGGTAGAGGTGGGAGGATATTTTTTTCTTAATATTGTATTGTCATCGGACCACTATATGTATACCAAATTTCATCCAAATCGGATAATGGGAAGGGTGTCAAAAACGCATTTTCTATGGAAGGGGGTGGGGGTAGGGGTGGGAGGATATTTTTTTTAAATGTTGTATTGTCATCGGACCACTATGTGAATACCAAATTTCATCCAAATCGGATAATGGGAAGTGTGTCAAAAACTCATTTTTCTATTAAAGGGGGTGGGGGTAGAGGTGGGAGGATATTTTTTTTCATAATATTGTATTGTCATCGGATCACTATATCTATACCAAATTTCATCCAAATCGGATAACGGGATGTGTGTCAAAAACAAATTTTTCTATGGAAGGGGGTGGGGGTAGAGGTGGGAGGATATTTTTTTCTTATTGTTGTATTATCATCGGACCACTATGTGTATACCAAATTTTATCCAAATCGGATAACGGGAAGTGTGTCAAAAACACATTTTTCTATAGAAGGGGTGGGGGTAGGGGTGGTAGGATATTTATTTCTTAATGTTGTATTGTCATAGGACCACTACGTGTGTACCAAATTTCATCCAAATCGGATAATGATAAGTGTGTTAAAAACGCTTCACAAGATTTGATAGATAGTTAGTTAGTAAAGGATTTTTTAAAGATGTTTTTATATAAATAAAATATTTTATTTTTCATCTACACATTTTATCCAAAAAAAATTTTTTAGTCCGGCGCCGAGTTGCCGGCGCCCAGTTGGCGGCGCCGAGTTGGCCCGGCGCCCGGTTGGCGGCGCCCAGTTGTCCTAGACCGCCCCTGAAGGGATTAGTTGGATTTAACCTGTTATAAAAATAAAGTTACCCTAATTTATACGCACCTAACAGAGCCCCGTAACCTGCTAAGAGCTTTGTCAGCAAACCATGCCAGTGTTGAGTCCTCGTATAAAACCACCCATTCTTCGCACCAACTTTTGCAGAAAAATCCTTCTGTAAATAAATATGAATACATTTGATTGATATCGAACATAAAAATTTCCGAACATGTGTACAACATATGTTTGGATAAGTTAATGGTACTATTAAATACATTTATTAACCACTGAATTTCGGAGCTCATTCTTTTCTAGTCATATTTTTATTCGAAATTAGTACAAAAAAAATAAATAAACTATGGTATTTGCAGTACCGCTTAAACTACTTACTAATTTGTTTGCTAGGTGAATATTTCATTTAACCAAGGCAACTGTTTGCTCAAACTGTAATTTGTTTTTGGCATACTTTTTGTAATTTTCTGTATTTTTTTATAAACATAAGAAAGTATACATATACAAATCATGCATAGACTGTGCTAGCCACTAATTGTATAAAATACTATATCCAAGGCATTACAATGTAAAATTGTCTTATATAATTTGTGTTACTATTCAAACAAGGGCATTGTTAGTCAGTTATCATACTGTAAATTAGCTTGGCATTGGAATCTATTTTTTTTAAGCGCCAAAAACTCAATTTGTTGCTTAATATAAGAGTAAATCAACGAATTAATAGGATTTTATTGACATTGCATAACAATACAAGCCATCATAAAGGAAAGAAGTGGCTTTCGTCCTTTTTATAGTGCCACGAGGGAGCAGGTAACCCTGCAAACCTTAAAAAAGGGCAAAACAGAGGACTGACAACTCGACCCTGCCGAAGCCTGAAGCGGAGAAGAATCCCGAGCAGGAATATTCTTAGGGGCATACCATTTCACATCGAAACACAAAACTTCATAGAGATGTGTCAAGGATCTACCCTTAACTTAACATGAGCAGGGAAATGATACCTTTATCAATTAAACCGAAGCCTCCTGTAAGAGTCTTTATACCCAAAACGGAACTCTGGAATGAATAATAGTGTGTAACTTCTATCCAGAATAGAGTGGTGTGGTAGACTGACAGCTTTAAAAAAGGGTAGAGGTCTGAAGAAGGGGTGTACAGCGTGTCCCATTTTCGATGGGATTAAATGGGAAACTCGGTTGTTATTAAAGATATCGATTTTCTGATTGCACCTTACCGTGCTCTTTTTTGAGCCCTTAAAAATTATGTAATCAGATTTTTGCTATACCCCGTGGTTTCGCTAAAACAGGGAGTTTTTGAAAAAATTGCATTTTTAATAATTCCTTGTATCTCGCTTATTTTGCTAGATATTTTTATTCTGTAAAAACCTTTTAATGGCAACTTTTTTAGAGCAAAATAATGATGTTGTGATTTTTTTAAAATATTGTTTAGTTTTTAAGATATAGTATTTATCATAAAAGAATTATATGCGGACCTGGATTTTTTTATCACCATTTTGATTCGTTTCATGCTTTTATTATCTTCAAATGATAAAACTTTAATAGTTTTTTAATTTAAGGTTAAAAAAAAATTATATTTATTATTTGACAAAAAAAGTTACTCCGAACCTGGAATTTCCAACATAAATATAAATTAAAAATGGCAAGACACTCTAGTTGTGAACGACTTTTAGTTTATCTGTTTTGAAACGCCAATTAAAAGATTTATAAATAAAGTAAAAAACGTTAAAAACTTACAAAAATAATATCATAGTAATTATTTAATGGTGGCACAGCAACTTATGAAATTTACTTTAACATTAAAAATCAAAAGCGTGTAATCGACATAATCATTTTACTTGTCATTTTTGTGAATGTCCCACTCTCAATTATTCTCAAATGGCATGAAATCGACCATATCCATTTTTAAAAAATGGGGCAAGCATCAAAATCCCAATACTTACACGGCAGAAATATTTTTATGCAAAATGCGTTAAGAATAATTACTCAAAAATGCCAACAATGTCTTAAACATAATGGCAATTAGTTTGAACATTTATATCATTAAAGAAAAATTAGTTATTATTTTTAGTAATTCGTTATTTTTTTTTGTATTTGTCGTAGACTTTGTTTCAAACAAATCTCTAAATTAACGTAAAACCATTTTAATTTGCCAAGTATCAAAACAGTTAAACTAAAAATCGTTCTACTAGCAATTTTTAATTTATATGCATGTTGGAAATTTCCAGGTCCGGACTAAATTTTTTTTTTTAAATATTAAATATTTTTTCTAACCTTATTTTTTAAATATAAATAAATAAATAATAAATAAATAAAATATAAATAAATAATAAAACCAATCAAAATAGTAATAAAAAAATCCAGGTCCGTATTTTATTTTTTTATGATAAATACCATATCTCAAAAACTAAATAATATTTGAAATAATTGACAACGTCATTATTTTCTTCTTAAAAAGTTGCCATAAAAAGGTTTTTACAGAATAAAAATATCTTCCAAAATGAGCGAGATATAAGAGATTATTTAAAATGCAAATTTTTCAGAAACTCCCTGTATTAGCGAAACTACGGGGTATAGCAAAAATTTGATTACACCATTAAAAAAGGCTCAAAAAAAGAGCACGGTAAGGTGCAATCAGAAAATTGATATCTTATATAATAACCGAGTTTCCCATTTAGGCCCATCGAAAATGGGACACGTTGTACTGTAGAACCACAGGAGCGAGATTTCATTTTGCCTTGATATCTTTATCAATTAAACCGAAGCCTCCTGTAAGAGTCTTTATACCCAAAACGGAACTCTGGAATGAATAGTATTGTGTAACTTCCATCCAGAATAGAATGGTGTGGTAGACTGACAGCTTTAAAAAAGGGTAGAGGTCTGAAGCAGGGGTGTACTGTAGAAACACAGGAGCGAGATTTCATTTTGCCCTGGGTGAGTATTAGACGCAACTATATGCCATGATTATAAAAACTTAGAAATATCTATGTCAGGAAAGGCATTAACATATGCTCAGACAGTAAAGCTGTCCATGCATTAAAAACCCTGGCAGAATACAACAAGGTTGATCTTCTCTGGTTCAGAACATGAGAACATTCTTGGAAACGAGGAGGCTGACCAACTAGCAAGTCAAACCCCTTATCGGTGAGCGCCTCCAGGGCAAGGTCTTTTCATACATTCGGAAAAAAAGATATGAAACTGGGTGACAAGACATTGTCGCCTTAGTAAACACTTTAGAATTCTGCGAGTTGTTGAAGGCTCGAAGAGTAGATGGTGTATGGAAGACGAAGAATCTTCCCGGCATTAGAAAGTTTTAACCATGAAAAATTTACTTCTTTGCTCAGGCGGCAGGTTTTCAGGGTTGAAACAGTGTACAGTAGGGTACAACTGGCCCAGCAAGGTGGCCCAAGGACATGGGATTTTCCGGCCCACAAAATTCCATTTACTCATAACTAATGTACTAACCTAAATACTCAAATACTCGGAAAAGGGTACTAAAGGGACTTTCCTGAATAATTCATTTCTGTTCTGTTTCTATTTGTAATTATAAAATCTAAAGCCCTTTGGAATAATTAAATTACTTGTGCTTTGGCTACACCAACAACAAACAATGGAAAATTGAAAATCTAACTTGAAAAGGACTTAAACCAAGGCATGTCAGTTGCAAACAGCAGTAATCTCAATTTCAATTATTATGTTATGGAAACAAGATTTATTTCAAATTTCTTACAATAACACAGAGCAGATCTTTCAACGTAAATAACGTAAATGCAGAACAATGCAGCACTTTTGATTGAAATTTTTGCTAATGTATTCGAGTGGTATAGGGCAACCGAACCCACCCTATTTTGACATTAAAAAATATTTTTTTTTATTTAAAAAATTATTAATAATAATTGTTTCTTTTCCTATAGAAAAAAAAAGGTAGGTATCAACAAAACATTGATAAAATTAGGCAAATATTCTACAATGAGCAAGATTCAGTTCATTCGCTTTTAGGAAGCCCCAGAAGTGGATGTCTGTTTTTCCACCTAACCGAAAGAAAAATATTGAATTTTATCGGAAGATCTAAGTTTGTAGATAAGAAGTAGATGATTTCGATTTAAAGAAGAATAACGCAATAAAGTTAATAATAAATAAACAGGCGATTTAGTACCCACGGAATTTAAAAGTTCACACTGAATCAATTGCGACAATAAATAAAATGTTATTATCCTTTTAAAAAGAAAAAAACCCGAAGCGAGCACAAAAGATAACTATTGTAGATAATTTATTGCTCTTTTTAAAAAGTTTTTTTTGCAAATATGGTATGCGATATGATGTAATATTTCAAACGATGTTTTATTGGCTAGTGTGGCTAACTGATAGGAGAATGATCTTTTAGATAATTCCAGATTATGTTTGGAGGCGTTAGCCTTTTCCTAAAACGCAAGTTCAGAGTGTGCTCATCTGGCCTAATATGAACTATTTCAGAAAGTTTGGACTTTTATTTTTTAGTATTTACTTTATAAAGAAAAAAGTTATTATTTATAAAGTAAAAAGTTGCGGAATGGAAGAAGCGTCGGTTATACATTTTTAGCCAGTTAGTTCTTTTAAGCAAATTTTTCAGCAGGAGTTTTGCAACCGTTGTAGTCAAGTGGAGTCGAATAGTCTGGTACGGCAACATAAATTGTCTCGCAATAGTTGACCTGGGATAGCACACATGATGTACATAGCATAGTTTTGACTTTTTTAATAATATTTTTCTGTGCATTTCATGCTCCGTAAACTTAAGTTCTGATTCATGATCAACCGCAAGTTACTAATAGACTTGTAAAAGGCAATGGATATTATGTTTAAGATAAGTTGGTCTTCGTACGTGTTTTCAAAAGCCTCTCTCTGTCCCCTTGGAGTTTAGCTGTAGGCAGTGTTTACTAGAAATTCAGATGGTTTTACTAGAAATTCCAGATATATTCTTTACCTCAAAATTAATTGCTGTAACTGCTTTTATCAACAGAAAAAATAAATATCCATGAGTGTCATCACAGCTAAATTAATAGAGACAAAGAAAAGGCAAATGGAAAGCCCAAGATGTACAAAAAGTATAGAAGCAGCGATAAAACGCTGTCCTAAGGTACGCCAGCGTCGACATTCAAGAAACTCGATTTTTTACCCTCATAGAAAACAGTTTGTTGTCGAAAGGTTACATAGCATGATTTGAGAAGTACAGAAAGCTATAAATTAAAAGCAATAATGAATGATTAAGCGTGTCGAAGGCTTTGCTGTAATCAAGCAGGATTATTACTTTTTTATTATAGAGTTTAAAACTGTATTTAAACTATGGTGTTTACGAAAACCAGATTGATACACAGCGATATTTGTAAACTATTTAATTTTATACTTTTTCTTCCTGATTAAAAAAATCATAGTTTTTAGAGGATGCGGTAAATGGATTTTAAATTATTTTTATAACCCAGTTTATACACTGGCCACTTAGTAATCTAAATATCTCAAACCTTTCACCAGGGTAGATCATATTACCATAGAGGAATATATACAACGTATATTCCTCCTGATTTTATATTCCAAAAGTTTCCGCCTGATAACCGTTCTACATTCGGTACGAATTTTAGAGAATAATTTCAAAATGTTAATGTTAGAAAACTTAACTTTTAAGAATATTTTAAAATTGCTAAATTGGAAAAGAATAAGAATGTTGTAAGCCTTAATACACAATGTAAGTAGGTAGCAAAAGTAATCAATTATTTAAATTCGATTTCTTTTTTATAAAACTACGCCTTCTTCCTAACGTTTAAAATTAACTTTATTTTATTGATGTTTAACTTAATGTTTCAGTTTTAATTTCTTAAGCCATTGTAAAATGTCGGTAGCTGTATCCGTTTAAATTTATTTAATTAATTTTATTATTAATAGGAATTGTTGTTTTTATATAAATTTAAGGTTAAGGAGTTTGTTTAATTATGTAAGAGTAATTCCACGCCAAATCATCCAATAGGGGTAGCTGCCATGTCACGAAAAAAATCCAAATTTTGATAACATGTATTAGTGTCCTTAGGAATACCAAATTAACAAATTTTAATTTTTAATGTCGCCTCCCGTATTTTACAAGCCACTTTAAAAGTAAAAAAAAGAAGAAAATCAGTTGTGGTCTTATTTTTTTATATTTCTATTGTATTAAATCTTATGTAAAAAGAAATTTGATGGAAGAAATCTTTAATATTGGTTGGATAATCCTATAGAGAAAAAAAATTAACTTCACTTTTTTGACATGGCAAAAATAGTTTTAAAAAAATAGTAAATTTTATGATTTTCTCGATTTTTAATTATTTACACCGGTGCTGAATATGGTCGATCAAAAAAAGTCTATACGCACGTTAAAGCTCAGTGGCTTGACTATCAAACAAGGCAAAAGAAAAATGTCTAGGTCTTTTGCTTTCAGCAAACTAAATTTTTTAAAATTGGAAAAACCGCAAAACCTCAGAATTGGCAACTTTTGACTAAAAAAATTGTCATGTCTATCTGTCTATTAAAACTTTGCTTGTGCCTTGTTTTACTTGACAATGTATCGTCTAAATAAAAGTAAAATAAAAAATCTGGGTCTGTCATTTTAACATCAACTTTTAAGCTATTTGGTTAAAGCATGTAAAAAATCAAATTTTTTTATTGAGTCGCAAAAGGAAACAAATTATGTATAAAAATCATCGTCAGGGGATCTTATTTATAGCCACATACTATTTTGCGTGACATCCTAGTTTGTGGGTTCAAGTCTTATCTTCGTACGCTGTCGGAAATTTCTTTTTAGTTTTAAGAATACATTTTTGGTGAGACACGGACATTAATTAGTTTGTTTCTTTGGTAAATGAATTGGTTCAGGTTTAACAGTGGCGTACGCAGGAGGGAGGGGGGTTGGAGGCCTAATCTTTCCAAAGCCATTAAATAACTTCTCCTAAAGATTGAATTTTTCTAAAAAAAGAAATAAATGGTTTTCCAGGACTTTGCTTTTATTCAAGCCCCCTCTCCCAACCCCCTTAGAAAATTTCTGCATACGCCACTGTGCATTAAAAAAACTAACTACAAAACTAACGCATGGTCAAAGCCCATGTGATGCGTTTGGAGGTAGTGTAAAACGATTTGTTTTACATTAAAATCTCAAACAAACAACAACTGGACACCATTTTTTCACTCCTCTGGATGATTTAACTATGGATGCTAAATTTACTTCAAGCTCAGAAATTTTTTTTGTTCGGTTTCTGAAAATATAGAACTCAACTTCTTTTTCGAACTTTTAAATATGACAGTAGGTAACTACTAAAAAAGTAAATAAACTTTTAAAAAATTTGTGTAGTGACCTTATGAAGAGAGTTTAGATCATAATTTATTGAACAGTGCTCATATAAATAAACTTTACCATCTGATAAACCTTAATTTGCAGGGGCGGATCTAGAAACTTTACTTTGGGGGAAAATATCATAATAAATATTTCACAAAACTATTTTGCATAGTGACCAGGAGGTGTATTATGTGTGTCAAAACTGAGTAAAGTTTCAGATTTGGGGGGGGGGGGCATCCCCCCCCGTAGATCCACGCCTGTAATTTGTGATGCAATTTAACATCACTAAAAATATTAAAATAATAAAAAAATGTGTAGTGACCTTAAGGATTACAGACCCAGATTTTTTATTCTTGTTTTTAAAAGTATATGATACAGTGAAAAATTTACCCAGTTGATTACCACCAGCACCCCGATAGACAGGTCATTTTTGATGCTGAAGTTGAGGAATTTCCCAGACATTCTTAACTTCGTCGTAGAACTCCAAGGTAACGTCTACTTTTTAAATATGTTTTATACAAGGAAGATACAGTCCTTGAGTATAGCTTTTCAACACTGTATCAAAAATTTTAGAAAACATTACATTTATACCCCAAAAAAATATGAAAACTTCGAAAATTTCTGCGTTTTTTGGATATTCTCTAAATTGCTCTAATTCAGCCAGTATAAAAGATTTTGCTAAACATTACATTTTTTGAAAACTACTTTTATGTATGTTTTCAAAATTATAGGTAATTTTTTTTTAGGTGCTATTTACTATGAGCATAATTTTTTTCTTTAAAGTCCCATTTTGCCCGTTTTTAGACTTTTCAAATGCGTGTACAACATACTAATTGGATTAAAAAATTTAAAATTGTGCAAAAGTGGTTAAGCATGAGCTGTTTCATTTAGTAAGCATGATTAAGGAAAAAATTAAATGTCAGGGCAACACTTTTTTTGTAAATTGGATGACTTGGCGTGGAATTGCTCATAATTATGTTCCTGACTTGTGTCTTGAATTTCGTCTCTAAAAGTAGAATTTTGATTTTTTATTTTTATCATAATTTTAAATAACCTAAAAGCCATTTTATTTAGCTACAGATCACACGTGCTAATAATATTAATATATCAAAACGCGCAGTACATTTAAAAAAAAATGTATACTAATCTAGTACCTACTATAGCGTTTCCCTTTGATTCTTTCACTTTTATTTTTAAACGGTTTAAATTATGGAGAAAAGTTATTCCCTATAATACCAAAAATCCATATAATTTTTAGTTACCTACAGGAACCCAACAAACATGCCAGCCAGCCAGCAACGGTAAAGTAATTTGTAAGAAGTGGTTTAGTAGCACCACGGTGGCACACGGCTTTTATTGGTCCAGCAGACAAACTTTTTATTAGAGAAAGGCATGCACTTTTAATAGTAGAGTAAATTTGTAAAATAAAGCTGCAGAAAGGGTATATTTTTTTATATTTAGCATAGTAGTACCTAACACCAAAAGCTAATTTTTCATTCAAGGATCCCCGATTTTCCGGCCTCAAAATCCAAGATGGCGGCCGCCAAAGTTAAGAAAAAAAATGATTTCCTTGTTTTAAAGAAACTAAATTAATTTTGATAGATTTTCTTTAAGTAAAACCTACTCAATTTAAAATTGTAAAAAAAATTACACCTGTCACTGCTAAACAAAATGGCGTTTATATTTTTATAAAAACGTTTTCTTCGATATTTTGTTTATTTTTTGTGTGATATTTATTTTTAATACCTCATATTAAAGCTACTGACCAGTTCTTTAAACATATTTATATTAAATTCTAAGTTTCCCAGCCGACACAAAGATGGCGCTTAATTTGTCAAAAATAAAAAAAAAACCTTTACAACCTGTAAACCAAATTAAATTAAAAAAATTTTTTTAAATTTTATCAGTAGTAAGCCAGATATTGCAAAAATGTATAAAAAGTTACAATTTGACATTTAACATTTTAAGATGGTGGCCGAAGTTCAGATAAAAAAGTTGTTTTTTTGTTCTTGTTTGACACAACTAGTATTGCCATGTAATATATCGATTTATCCTAAATGGGCAGCGTTCAAAATATAAAAACAACTGAAAACCAAACAAATCTTCTTGGTTTGGTAATTTTTTTAACCCAGATATGTAGTTTTATATTACTCTTAATTAGTTTTGAATTATAGTGTACAAAAAAAATATAATTTATTTATTTTTCATCAAAAAAGTTGACATATGTCGCGTACTGGGTGATTTGACTGAATTGACCATATGTTACTTAATAGCTATCTTCGTTACCATTGTTCTGACAGTAACGTTTAAATAAGAAAATATCGAAGAAAAACGATTTTTTTTTAAATATAGTCGCCACTTTGTTTTAAAGTGAGGGGTGTATTTTTTTACATTTTTGAATTGAGTGGGTCCCCCAAGTAAATTTATCAAAATTAATTTAATTTCCCTTAAAACAGGGAATTCATTTTTTTTCTTAATTTTGGCAGCCGCCATCTTGGATTTTGATGCCGGAAATTAGGGGATCCTCGATTGAAAATTTAGCTTTTGATGTTAGCTACTACCTTGCCAAATATAAAAAATATACCCTTTTTGCAGCTTTTTCTTGAAATACCCTACAAATTTACTCTACCATAAAGCAATATATTTTCTTTTTTTCAGTACACAAAAAACTGCATTTTTTTTTTAAATTTTAAAGCAAAACATTTTATTTATTTTTTAGTACAAAAAAATCAGTACTTTTAATGTATATATTGTAAGGACATTACGTCACTCACGTCTCATATTTACGGAAAATAATATTTGATCCTTATAAGGTTCTTTCATATTTTTTCATATCAGATGAAATTATTTCCAAAGATTATGGAACATTCCACACCAATTTAAAAACAAATAAAATCATTCACTTTCATAAGCTTGACATTGTACTTATAAAATATTTAGGGTCACTGCATCCTGGAAGCCTAAGTCTTCGTGAGGCAGTGACCCTAAAAATATTTACTAGTGTTTGCCATCTAGTGGAAAGGCCAGGAAACATCAACTTGTCAGAACCTTGCCTCATTCGTAATGTTATTAAAACGCTTTAAAACGTTTTTTTGTGAATATTTTATTTTCACAGTAAAATACTTAATTTTTTTGTACTAAAATAAAATGCTTTAAGAGCAAATGTTTAAAAATACTTTTGAAATGTTTTTTTACTGTTATATATATATATATATATATATATATATATATATATATATATATTATATTAATTTACTTTAAGAGTTGAAGAAATGTTATTAAAACATTTTTTTGTAAATATTTAATTTTTACAGTAAAATACTTTTTTATACTAAAGTGCTTTTAATGTATCTGTTCAAATATATTTCTTTAAATATTTTTTTAACAATAATTGAAACATTAAAATTATAGTACTTTTTTTAATCTGATGCTACAAATGCTGTACAAAAATGTTGCATTTTTTTCTTCAAATATAAATGTACGATACTAAATTAGTAAAAAAATAAGCACTTTATTACCATTTGACAGTAGTTGCCAGCAAAAAAGTACAAAATTAGTACAGTTCCGTCAAGTTGAAACCTATTTTTAGATTTACCAATGAACCAATGAACCGAACCGAACCGAACCGAACCAAGGAATATGTCTTATGTTAGGAATATGCAATTAATAATGAAAAATATATGTAGGGTTCAGGGTCGTTCCGTATATTTCAACCAAAGTTGCGCTTCTTATAAAAGTGCATATACACCAAAGTGCACTGCTCTCGCGCCACTTGACGAATTACATTTCAACCACATACATATTATTCCAATACCCATGCAAACATAAGTCCTCCTGGTCCCATATTATTTCCATATACTATATTATTTTAATACCCACTGTACCTAACGATGCATAATGCAAATATATTTGAAATAGCAATATCAATGGACATAAGTCTATGCTTGTGCGGTCCTGATGGTTTATACTTTATACAAAAACTCTATGTAAATTTAGTATCTATGCATTTTTCGTATCTTTATTTTTGAATGTTTGCATCAAACATCATTCATTGTGTAAATGGGTAATAGGGAGTATTGTAATATTACGTATATTATTTCAATGAACTACTAAAACACAAATACGATAAAGAAAATTAAAATAAAAAAACACCCAACTGCTAAATCTACTTGTACCTACTAGTCGCAGTTGGGTACAAGATTGCAGCCCCTAATTTTATTAATAAAGCAGAATTTAAAATTATTTCATAATTTTCTCTTTTTTGGAATTTAAATTGAGTATTTAGAGTTAGCAATATAATAATAGAAAATAATAAGATATTAGAAGCTAAAGTTTGAGTAAAAAAATATTTTAATGAAGCTTCAGCAGGATACATATTTTTAGAATTAGTTGTTAAAGGAATAAATGATAATAAATTAATTTCTAACCCTATAATGTTCGATATGCTTCAAATTTTAGTTTTGTTACCCAAAGCGCAGTTACGAAATTATATAGTTTTCTATTTTCATGAATCAGGATATTGGGTAATTTTGTACCAAGTGCAAATAGTAATAAAAGTAGATTTAGCAATTGGGTGTTTTTTTTTATTTAAAAATCTTTTATTTCAAACTTTTATGTTTAATTTTTATTCAGCCTATAGAAAGCACCATTTGTGTCAAACATTTAACTATGCCCAAAGGGTATGCGCGTTTCTACAAACATTGAGTAAAAGTGGGGAAGGGGGGGAGAGAACCGAACCGAACCGAACCAAGCGAAGAGCATTACACTTCCTTTGCTGCAGTTGGGTAAAAAAGAAGAAACGCTCTTACCGCTGCGCCGGCGCCATCTCAATTAAATCCGAGCGCACAAGCGGGTCTCGAGCGGCGCACAAATGGGGCGCGTTTGCTGCGCACTTCGGTGTATACGCATAAGAGATAGAAGAAACCACAAATTTGATAAATTTTCTACGAAACGCTTATCAAAAATTTCAACACACGAACAGGTGATCTCATATTTTCCGACGTTGATCATTTATGTCTAATTTGAGTTTTCATACCTTTGACAGTGAGAAGAAGGATGACTTGGTCGAGTTAATACCCTGAGAGTTTCTTGTTCTTATATTGAGACACCGCACACCTGCATAAATGAAAGTTTTCCGAAAATTTATGTATCGTCTTCGGTGGTTCAATGTTTAGAGCGTTTGCGTACAGAGCAAGAGATTCCGGCTTCAAGTCCCGGCCGAAGACATAAAACTTTTTTCTTATTTTTCTTTCTTTAAATTCACTTGGTGTTTATAGTTTTAGGTCCTTGCATTATTCACAATTTGGTATTTAAAAATATTATCATATTATGTTACCATTTGGTTCAGCCGAAATATTTGCATTTTAAAAATATAATTATAATATAATAAAAACGCCCCCAAGTAACATTTTTGGTTAAAATTAGGTAAAGTTTCCTTAAAATAAGAGAGTCATTTTTCCCCATAGCAAATTAAAAGGTTAAAAAAGAGGGAAATTTCCCGACATTTTCCCAAAGTGGGGACAAAAACAAAGATAATTTGGAAGGAGAAAATAGGTAATTAGCAAAGTTTGTGTTTCATGTCTAACTAACCTACATGTAACTTTGAGCAAGGTTCACACAATAAGTCTCTGTTTAGACTAGTTTTCAACTTCAGTTTAGCCTATAAGGTTCAAAAGAATTGAAAATGCCTTGTAGTGTCCCTGTATTGTGGCGCCCCCTACATCTGTCAGAATAGAAAGAGATGAAAACATTTTTAAATAAAAATAAAAAAAGGAACACAATAATAATGGTTGATGGGTGTTTAATCAGTTGTGAAAAAAAAATGATGATAAATTTTATCAACTATTGTAATTATATGGGGGATTTAGACATAATTTATATGCATATAGAGATGAAAAAAACTTGCGGCGGAAATATTTTCGTGGAATCTATCACTTTTACCTCCAAAAAATTCACGCGCCCTCCAAAACCGGTAATTTTTATATTTAAAAAAATACAAAACCTGTATTTTTTTAAATTTATGACCAAATGTTGATGTTTGGTCATAAAAGTAATTCCGTTACATCGTTTTACGGATGATTATTGGGATTGTTTAAGTAAAAGTAACAAAAACAAAATAAAAATTTTCAGAAAAGAAAAAAAAACATGGCGTATATCTCTTTTCCCCCTACGATCGTCTTACAGGTTGGTTTTACCTTTATTTTCGTCCTCAAACACGCAATGACTAATCGCGTAGCCAAATTTTCTTCCAATTTTAACAACATAGGCATGTTGTCTTATTTTTAACCGTTGTTTGATGGTCAAACAACGTTTTAACCCACTGTTGACATGAAATTATGTAGGTTATGTTCATCATAGATGTTCTTGCTTGTGCTGGACATTAAAGGACAAATCGCATTTTTTTCAGCTGTGCATGCGCCACTCTCTCTTTTCTTCAACTATTTCTCTTTCTTCCTCTCATACAAATGGGTATCATAGAAGTTTGGCGGCAAATTTAAATCGAGAAAAAATGTTTTCGGCAATTCGATAACAAGAAGAAAATTGAGAATGGAGCATGCCCAGTTGAAGAAACGTGATTCCAGTTTGCTTTTTAAGGATCGGTTCTGATTTCGGGCCAGTGTTGCCAGACTTTGTCGCTAACTCCGGGGTCCAATGTGCCTCAGAGTTGACGATAAACTAAACTAAATTAATATTTTAAGAGATTAGTCCAAATGAAGGTCACAAAAAAACTTATAATATAAATAACAGTTAAATATCATTTATTGTTATAAAATAGTCTTCTTAAGTTAAGTGTTGTCAACACCGAGGCCCTGTCATAAATCATCTTGATAATTAGCTTAATTTTAACTTTTTTTACCAACTCTTTAGTAAAATTATAACGCTTCATGTAGTCTTGGTGTATGTTAGTTTAACCGTAATTTTGAACCATCTAAATTCAAAGAAATAATAAATTATGTCAAATTATTAGTTAGAAGTTCTTACTTTTCCGTTTTCCAAAAATACCTAAAAACCATCTCTGCTAATATCAGGGGTAATTTTGATGAAATAGTTTACAGAGGTTCTGCAAAAATAAAGTAAATCCAAAAAACATTTAAAAAAAAATTTTTACCTTCAAATGCCACTTTTTTTAGGCGATTCGTCCATATATATCTCCCCTTTGGTACACTAAGGGCGTAAGTCCCATTTATTATGAGTTGGGGCAATATGGGTTTGGTACAATAAGGGCGAAAGTTACGTGTGTAATGAATGTCACTTACGCCCTTAATGTACTCAATATATAATAATATATGATTAAATATATAATAAATAAATGATATTTTGTATATTTGTTAAAATTTTATTTTTTAAAATCAATCAATCTATCAATACAAATATAAAGAAAGAGGTTTTTTTTGCTACCGCTAATCTCAGAAAGTACTTGACTGATTTTAATTAAATTTTTTATACAAGTTCCATGCGTTATTCTGTCTGGTTAAGGATTTTGTTAACGCTACGATGCGTGCGAGTCTGGCTAACTGGCGAAGCCAGTTATTAGGTTTTAGGCTAGTATACGTATAAAGAAAGAGGGCTTTTTTGTAACCGCCATTCTCAGAAACTACTTAACCGATTTAAATAATAATTAAAATAGTTTTTTTTATAAAAAATTGACCCACTAATTTTTTTAAAAATAATTTTAATTTCAGTTTATTGCTCTTGTTTTAGTACACGACTGTACCCAATTTCATATTTTTACAGAGTTTTTTTAAAAATATATCATCAAAAAACTTAAAAAAATTGCCAGTTTGATGCTGTGTATCCCAACAAAGAAAGAGTTTTGACCCATGCATTATAGGAACTTTTTTATCAGACATGACCTCCTCTATCACCTGTTGGCCTGTGGCCCCTAAGTTATGTGACACCCTGTATATACCTAGGCGCGGCTCATCGGATGAAGCAGGTGAGGCAGAATTTCACGCAGATGACGCAAAATTTTACCTTAAAAAGTAAACAAAAACTTTAAAGCTTAAAATAAACGTTTTTGGTAGTATCAACGATTTTTTTTGCCTGCTGCGCTATTTTGCTTTCACGTAATAGTTTTTGGGTCACCTTTGCAAATTGGTAAGAGCCGCCACCAGTGGCGGATCCGGTATTTCCTATGGGGAGGGGCCAAAGTGGCAACAAACACCAAACTATTTATTTTTGTGGTTTTTCATAGGTCTGAGCTGTAAAATTTAGCGCTAAAAGGTGGTTCAAATGCAAACATTTTGAAAAATACAGTAGATTTTTTTAACAAATTTAAATAAGTGATGCGGCGGAACTAAAAAATAATCTTTGTTTGGAAGGGGAGGGGGTGCCTGGGCCCCTCTGCCACCCCACTGGATCCGCCACTGGTATCTACCTTTCAGTACACTGGTACCTAACTTTCAGTAGGTAGGTACATAGAAAATAAAAATGTAAAAATTAAACTATGAATTATGATTAGATTAGTTTTCGCGACGATCGAAGCTATAAAAATTAATTAAATTTAATTTTAAGGTACAAATATAAATATGTTTCTATAAATTTAGTTTCGGTAAACCGGCAACGCCGTATGTGCGACCACTTGATTTATAATCTATTGTTTTCTAACCCATAGTCACCCAGAGTCCCCCGGAAATATGTTGTCTTTTTCTGTCTTAGCTGTACAGAGAGAGAGAGAGAGAGAGTGAGATCGGGTGAGTCTTGGAGAGTTGAATTTTTTTTTTTCGATTTGAGTTTGGTTTCTGCAGTGCGCGTGCGTGGACCGTCATCGTCGGCCACCACGTTGCACACAGGCGGATATCACGAAAAAGCTGGTCAAAACCTAAGATCCATTGACAGCCCCCTAAAATTGCATATAGTAATAAAACAATATATGATTTATTGTTTAAAAAAGATAAAGAAGAAAAATTCTTTAAAAACCACGCACAAAAAATAAAATTTGGAACTTTACTAATTAATTAAAATGCTTCCTAAAAAATCGTTGAAACCAGAATTTTGGCTGCATAAATTTATACAAGATATTGCAATATTTGATTTTAATAGCTCCATGAAAAAATGTTTTAACCAGCATGTAGGTATGTAAAATTCGCCATTGCATAAAACAATGTGATATTTTTGCAAAAAAAGTTAATGGAACTTTTTCTGTTTTTTCCGACTTTCATTATAAATGAAGTATATTGTCTAGCAAGAAAAATACTCTGCCAATATATGGGCCCCTAAGCTCACACAATGTACTATAGTTATAGTGTACGTGTGAGCTAATATAACTAAAAAATTAAATATATTTTATTCAACTTCAGACTCAATTACCTTTCGTTTGATACCACACAAGCCATATTTTGATTTGAACTCTAATTTTGAAAAAAATACCCACACCCTTTTTAAAAATATATATAGAATGTATTTTGTTTAACTCCAGACTCAATTACCTTTCGTTTGATATGACACACGCCATATTTTCCCTTAAAATCTAATTTTTCAAATCTACTTCCACCCTTTTAGCTCACACATATACTATACTATAGTAGTCTGAGCTATGGTGATCCTAATTTTTTCGAGAAAAAAAAAGTTGCTCCGATTTCAAAAATTTTTATATATCTTTGCGTTTCACATGATTTTAAAACATTTTTGTTGCGCCGTCTGTCTGTCTGTCTGTCTGTCTGTCTGTATGTCTGTATGTCTGTATGTCTGTATGTCTGTATGTCTGTATGTCTGTATGTCTGTATGTCTGTATGTCTGTATGTCTGTATGTCTGTATGTCTGTATGTCTGTCTGTAACGACCAACGCGCATAACTCAAAAACCGCTTGGCCGATTTTAATGAAATTCGGAACCTAGGCTGGGTCTTGGGTCGAGATGGTCCCCTTTAAAAATTAACAAAATCCACCGCACACAAACCAAATAAAAGGGTGGGGGTAGATTTCAAAATTATAGTTTATGTGAAAATATGGCGTGTGTGATATTAAACGAAAGGTAATTAATTGAGTCTGCAGTTAAACAAAATACATTTTAATTTATTTTGAAAAAAGGGTAGGGTATATTTTAAAAATTAGAGTTTAAGTGAGAATATGGCGTGTGTGATATCAAACGAAAGGTAATTGAGTCTGGAGTTTAACAAAATACATTTTAGTTTTTGTTTTTTTAAGAGTGGAGGTAGATTTCAAAAATTTGAGTTTAAGTCAAAACATGGCTTGTGTGGTATCAAACAAAATGTAATTTAGTCTGGAGTTGAATAAAATATATTTCAGTTTTTAGTTATATTAGCTCACACGTACACTATAACTATAGTACCTAGTGTGAGCTAAACTAAAATGTATTCTGTTTAATTTAAGACTTCATTACCTTTCGTTTGATATCACACACGCCATATTTTCACATATACTCTATTTTTTTTAATCCACCCCGACCCTTTTATTTGGCTTGCGCTGAACAGATATACACACACCTAAATACACCACACAGACATACACACGGACAGACGTCACGATAAAATTGCTAAGATACAATACACCCAAATAACATATTTTCAGTGTTATCTCAATTTTTTTTGTTGTCGAAAATAATACCTTTTCTAGCCATTGCTGCACGAGCTAGGAAGGTAAAAATGAAATCAGAATACATGTGACATAATAATTATACTTTTGGTTTACAAAAACCATTGTTATTAAAGCTAAGAAAACTTATTTATTAATTTACGCATATTATGTACGTATTTCTTACTGGACAATTTTCTATATACACAAAAAGAAATTTTAACTTTTTTACTCAATCCGCATAAATTTAAGTAACGCAAATAACATAAAAAAATACTCTGCCAATATATGGGCCCCTAAGCTCACACTAGGTACTATAGGTATAGTGTACGTGTGTGCTAATATAACTAAAAACTGTAATATATGTTATTCATCTCCAGACTAAATTACCTCTCGTTTGATACCACACAAGCCATGTTTTGACTTAAACACAAATTTTTGAAACTCCCCTCCCTTTAAAAAAACAAAAATTGAAATGTATTTTGTTCAACTCCAGACTCAATTACCTTTCGTTTAATATTAATATTTTCACGTAAACTCTAATTTTTGAAATCCACACCCACCCTTTTTTTAATCTAAAATTTATTTTGTTTAACTCCACTCTCAATTACCTTTCGTTTAATATCACACACGCCATATTTTCACATAAACGCTAATTTTTGAAATCTACCCCCACCCTTTTACTTGGCTTGTGTTCGGTGGATTTTGTTCATTTTTAAATGGGACCATCTCGACCCAAGACCCAGGCTAGGTACCAAATTTCATTGAAATCGGGCAAGCGGTTTTTGAGTTATGAGCGTTGGGCGTTACAGACAGACATACAGACATACAGACAGACAGACAGACACCACAACAAAAAAGTTTCAAAATCATCTGAAACGCAAAGATATATAAAAATTTTTGAAATCGGAGCAACTTTTTTTTCTCGAAAAAATTAGGATCACCATAGCTCACACTACTACAGTATAGTATATGTGTGAGCTAATAAATGGAAGTTTCATCGGTCATTACTATGGCAATTGTTTTTCAAATTAGGCGTAACATGGTCACGGCCTAGCATGATCATCAGTGATTGCACTAATAGCAATTTTACAATTAAACAGGGCTTTTTAGTGTTTAGGGGTTATGGCCAGCTTTTTCTTAAAATCCGGCTGTGTGCGTCGAGAGGCTGGTGTGTGGAGATATATCATATCTTTGTTGTGGCATAAATGTTAGAATGAATTTGAATTAGTACGAATTATCTAATTATTTTGGGATTTTTAAAGTTATCGTTCATTTCATCATTTTGGGCATATCGTGAGCCTATTGTCTTGATTGTTTACCTTACTTTTTGTGTTTTAAGACAAGTTAAAAGAACATTTTGTGAAGTGAAAAACACATACTTATTTAATAGTAAACTTGTTAAGTACATAAACTCTTCCTAGGGTATTGCCAGTGAAAAAATAGTACCTATATTGGTTGGTGGTATAAACTATTGTTTCTCATTTGAAGAAGTTCCTATTTTAAGCAGCTGGAACAGTCTGTAAAGGACAGGTACAATGATAAATTAAACATTATTATTAATGGCCTGGATCCATATCTACTAAAAGACTATAAGACGCTAGCCCTACCAAGTCCACTTTCGATCCCTGACTTCGCATGCGCAGATCTACCAATATTATTTACCTCATGTATTAGAATAGATGAACAGGGTGATTTTGACTTGAATGATTCTAACCACATGAAAATAGAAAGTTTCAAAAACCTAACCTAACGAAACCTAATCAAATCTAACCGAACCGAACCAATGCAAACTAAACCAATAATTTAAAAAAAAAAAAACTTTCCTGACTTTTATTGGGATCCTATAGGATGTGAATCCGAACCGGACCGTACCGAACCGAACCTATACAAACCTAACCATACCCAACTAAACCTAATTAGCACTGTTGTAGTTTAGTTTGGTTAGGTTAGGTTTGGTTCAGTTTACTTAGGTTCCGTTCGGTTCGGTTTGGTTCGGTTCGGATTCACATCCTCTAGGATCCCGGGTAGGAAGTCAGGAAAGTTTTTTTTTTGAAAAAAAATATTGGTTCAGTCAAGGCCAACACAAAAATAAAGGGCACGACCCTGAAAAAATCAGCTGTTCTCCGGGGGCTGAATTTTACAATGGGTCTTATGGGAGGCCAGGCGTTTTTTTATAATATTTTCAAATTGGCACTACAGATTTCCGCAAAATTTCAGTGAAATATTCTCAGACACCATCCCGATAATCCACCAAAGTTTTGTAAGTCGGACAATTTTTTTCGACGGTTATTTAAAGTAAGTCTGGCCTGAGGATGGGAGCTATCCCGAAACCGGTCGCCGCAATTTATTAAACAGACTGTGGGAAAATAAAGACTTTAAAAAACTATCTGGCTATTTTGTAAGAAAGCAACATGATTAAAAGGTGAAAATCTTTAAGATTTAGCATTCCTTATTTTAAATTCAAATTACCCGCAATGTATCACATGCCAACTGTTATATTTGACATGTATTAAACTTAATTTTTGTGTGAGCTAATAAGGCGGCTCTGAAAAATTAAGGTTTCTATAGATTTTAAAAAAATTGTTCTAAAAGAATATTTTAAAAACAATCTCAAAACCGGCTTTATTTTTTTTTTTAAATCAAATATTTATGAACCGTCATTCCAACTTCAATATTTTAAAGACAATCAGCTGTGTCGTAACGTGACCATCAAAAAAGATTAGCCCCGGATGTGACGTCAACAAAGTGGAGTATCGTGGCCCGTCCGTTTTGATAGCCCTGGTTCAGTTTGCTTTGGTTTGGTTCGGTTAGAATTGATTAGGTTTTGTTAGGTTAGGTTTTTGAAACTTTCTATTTTCATGTGGTTAGAATCATTCAAGTGAAAATCACCCTGTATTCATCTATTCTAATACATGAGGTAAATAATATTGGTAGATCTGCGCATTCGAAGTCAGGGATCAAAAGTGGACTTGGTAGGGCTAGCGTCTTGTCTAAAAGACTTGAGTGTAAAAAATTTGCAGTGCCTGGCCGCACTATTAATAATAGACCTGAGGAGGATACAAATATTATAAATCCCGGCATGTACTAGAGGCAAGGACTAAGAGAATAAACTTGGAGGCTCTTGTTATTGGAATAAAGGTAAGCAGGGTGGATTTACAAAAAATATTTTAAAAGTGTTGATTTACAAAGGGGAATAAACTTTTTAATACAAGGGGGTGATCAGCTGAACCAAATTTGTACATTATCCTACAGGACTTTACAAAAATTTTGTAAAATTACTGAGGGCAACCTCGTAAAATTACCTCTTGTTTTGTTTTTATTTACCTATTACATTGCAAATCGAATCAAACAATGCTTTATTATCCAGAACAACAATAAAAATAAACGATAATTAGAGTTTATAAATAACAGAGTCTTTTTTCTGGGGTAGGGTCGTTTAATTATAGGTACCTACATTTTGACCTTTAAAAATTTTTTGTAGCCAAAAAATTTGATATTGATGAGCTTTTTAAAAAGTTTGCCCTTCAGAAAGGGGTCCTTAACTCTGTCCATAACTTTTTTGTTATTTTTCTTTTTCATTAAAATAATATTTTTATCATAGAATTTACTTATCTAACTAATGAGTGTGATATGTCACTTTGGTTTTGAAGATAGACATAAAAATGTTTGTTTTTATCAAGGGGTGATCAGCTGAACCAAATTTGTACACCATCCTACAGGAGTTTTAAATAAATTCTTGGTCCTGTAGTGTTTTGTAGCATACTGTATAGTGTCCCGTGGAGTCCTGTAGACAATTTTTATACACCTACTAACTATGGGCAGCTGATCACCCCTCGGTTTTTATATTCTGTGCCAAATTTCCTTAAAAATGATGTCAGTGTCACACTCAGAGCTGGGCAGTACTTACCTTAAAGATGATGCTAAGACTTTGGAGCAATTACTTTGAATAAAGGCCCAAGCACTTTGTCACAAATGTCACATTGGTAAATTTAATTTCTTTAAATAAAAACTCAATGGATTAAAAATTTATTTATTTTTTACAAAAAGTACCTAACTGTTCCCAAAAAGTTTTGCATCTTTTGAAAAGTCTATTGCCATACTTTAAATTTAAAATATTATACAAGAGGGTCAAAAAACAACATGAAATACCATTCAGAGTAAACATTCTTTATTTTTCAGTTTGGAGGAAAGTGGCAAACAAATTTTTAAATCCAAAGACTAGATTAAAGATAAGAAACTTTAGAATGTTTTTTTTATTTCCCACTTTGCTAAAAAACTAAGGGCAGTTTATTCTTAATACTATTTAATATTTTGTTGTTTTTTGACACCCCTGTATAATATTTTTAAATTTAAAGTATCGCAATAGACAAAACAAGCAGAACTTTTTATGAAAAGTGACATTTTGCAAAAAAAAATATTTTTAATTCATTTGTCCTACTCTTTGAGCTTCTTTTCTTTTTCCCTTTGCAGTTCTTTTCCTGTCAATGGGTATATTCTATATAATATTTTTAATTTTAGGTAAAACATTCCCAGAAGTTGAGAGTAAAGCCATTGGAATAAACCCAATTTTTATATCTTAAAGAAATGTCGTGAACACCAATGTAAAAAAAGTGCAGTATTATTTTTTGATATAATATAAATATTAAAAATAGATCTTAGGTACTTGCACTTAGTAAAATAGAATAATTTTCTTTAGATTAAATTAAAACTGTACCTGCTTATCTTACTAGTAATAAAAGATTATAAATTATATCTCTATATAGTCTCCTTTATTAATTAGTTCAATAATTACTTATTAGGGTCACTTCACCCAGTGCACACCTAGGAATAGGTCTTGGGGGAGAGGAGACCTCTTGGGGAGGGGTGGTGCGAAGCCTCAAGATGTCGAATTTTAAGCTATTTTTTGTGTTTTTTCATGAAATATGTAATAAAATCTAGGACTTGGGGGGGCCTGGGCCCCGAGGCCCCCCAGGTTGCACCCATGCCTCACCCCACAATTTACCTTACAATAATTAACTTACCAGAAGGCAACTCAGACTAATGTAAGATAACTTTTTGTGCAAAAGTTTACTTTTTTAATGGCATAAAATATTTTCCGTATATACAGTCTAAGTAAAAAACTAAAAATAGAGAATTTTATCGTAAGTTAGTCCCAGTTGGCTTAGGAAACTTAACTTATGTAAGGAAAATGTTAAGGCTGAACCAGCCATTATAGGGTTTAAAAAAAAATTAAATTAAAGCTCTTGTATAAAGAAATAATTACTGTTTCAATAAAAGTCAGTAATAATATAATTTAAAAAAAACACACTAAAGTGTAGAAATTACATTATATCATATATATTATATCACATTTTGTTTAAATCACTTTTTCACTACATTTTCCATAATTTCATGTCGCTGGAGTCTGCAGTTCTTGCTAAAAAGAAATAATACTTATTTATCAAAACAAATTTAGTTAAAGCTGAGAGGTGACCACCTGAACCAACTTTATACACGATCAGACAAAATTTAAAAATAAATTCTTGGTCCTGTAATGTGTTTTACAGTATTCTATAGTGTCCTGTGCTATATATTCCTGAGAACAAAATTATACACCGACAAAGAGCAGCCGAGCACTTTTCAGTTAAATGTAATTTTTCACTTATCGACTTCAAAATCCTTATTAAGTCCTAGCTTTCAGTCCTTAACATGATGAATGAGGCTACCATGACATGAACCAAGTGTAATGACTGAAAGTGAGTCACATACCACGATTTTCCTTTTTAATTTATAAAATATCTCAAAACTTAGACAATAGATGAGCAGGGCCTTGAGCCCCCTCATGGTTCTCTCATGAAAATACATCTACAAAATATTGACATACATGTCCAAATTTTGGGTTGTTATCCCCTCGGCTCTCTCTAAATATAAACCCTTGTACTGTCATGCTTAATGGGAAACCCATAACTACATAGGGATTTCTATGTAGATATGATATTTTCATTAAGAATGGCAGTGTTAACTATACGTACAGAGACTTACCTCATGAAGTTCAAGCTGCTTCCTCTTTTTTGATGCTCTCTACCAATTTGTGTGGCAGTCACAGCAAGAGGATTATAGTTGGGGAATCCAATCAGCTAGGGTGATCTTTATTTAGAAAATCAGCAGATCTTCCTGAAAACAAGACAATTTTCAACAATATAAACAAAGGGCTATTTTTTAGAATTTATTACCTGTTTTGAAGTGTGTGGAGCATGCTTTACTTGAGATTCACTAAATCCTCCTTTCCTAAGGGCTTTACTCCACATCTCCTGCCTCTGTTTTGATAAGGCATTTTGACTGTCACCTGCATTTTTTAATGCAGCAGGAATTCGAAAAAACTTCACATTTAGAATTTAGTGAAAAAAAACACTACAGTTAACCTCCAATTGGTTTGTTTGTGTTGTGACGTCATCTGGAAATGATCTTTCTTGTTTTCAACTACTTATACGTAATTTTTATCAGGACAAAAAAGTGCATCTTTTAACCTAGCCAACGCCTAACTTTCCATGTGGTTAAATAACATGGCAGATTTTCCTATATAGTTCAACGATGCGTTTTAGGTTGTACTTATTTAATAAAAATAATAATTTTCAACCTGTAACTTAACCAAAATGGGCCCTGCCTTGAAGGAATTCATTTAGGTCAAAAATAAGTAACTCTAACTTACAGAGCCAACCAAAAAAGTTCTTAACTTTCAAGAAGCCTTTAAGGTCAAAATATACACTATTTTACAAGTTATGTTGTCTTAAAAATGCCTAGGGAAATCGAGACCTCAAAGTAGAATACTAGGTCAGGTTTAGCACAAACCGTGTCGGTACTTTGCCTTTATAGCTAAAACGAGTTTAAAGACTTATAAAGAAGGAAAAAATTAGAAAGTTTTGCCTAAAAGAATTCTTCAAAATTTCTTGTCTATAAATAACGATTTCTTGGGTTATTTGTTCCAGTTTATGACCTATCTTACAAACCTTTAACTGCAAAGTAATTTTTTAAGGAAAAAAGTAGAAGTTTTGACAAGTGATTGGAGTTTTTGACCCTTCAGCTTGCCAATATGCCCTAAAATGTTACTTGGGCCTAACATAGCATTTGTCATAAATTAACAACTGATGTCAACGTGTCTATATCAAAAACGGCTAAGCCAATTGCAAAATTGGCATAAAATTTTAAATTCAAAAGAAAATAGTTATTTACCTAAAAGTACGAAACTTTTCTTGACGGCAGTTTACCAAACGACACATAGCGTAAAGCGATAAAGGGCGAAAAAGTTACTTTACGCCTGTGTTCGGAACAGCATTTTTCCTACGAGCCGCCAATCATCGCTAATTTATTAGGAATTAAAATTAAAAAATTTATTGAATTAAAAATTTTGTACTTATAAACATTATAATTTTTTTCCGAAACAAAGTGAAAGCGTAAAAGTTACTTTACCGCTCCAGTGCGGAAAAGTTACGTTAAAGCAGAAGTTCGCAGGAAAAGATTTATTTATTTTAAGTAACATAATATATGTGTTCCGCAATGCATTTGTTGACAACATTTTCTAGCAGCTTAGAATAAGCTATACAAATCTTTTTATGAGCGCAGTAGCGTTTTTTACAACTTTAAATGTTTACAAAGGGAGCATACCTAGTATGCAACTAGGTTGGGCACAATGATCCTTGGGGTAGAGTAAATGACACTTATAAAATCAGGTTTTTTCTTATAGAAAAGAAACCAGTTAAAGTGTGAGCCTTATATTTATTAAATATCAATTATATTATCATATTAACACAAAAAAATTAATGGATCCACGACGCATCTGATACCTTCCAAGCCCATTAGCACACTACACGTTATATCAGCCTGAAAACAGCTTTTTGTAAATATCTCAGAAACAAAAACTTCTACGAAGTTTTCCGGTATAACACAAATTATTGAGAAAAATGTGTTATACTATATTCCCCGAAAACACCATATTAATGCGATGTTCCGTTATAAAGTTATCATATTTTCAATTTTTAAACTGCCAAATAACTGTCATTAGCATCAATTCATTTAGACCAAATTCTAAGCAGCTCGTTACAGTATCGGTCACTATTATTCTACAAAATTTCACAAATATCGGTTAAACGGTTTAGGAGCTATCGTGTTACGAACAATTTTGTACACACACACATCCACACACACAGCAATCACGACGAGATCTTGGCAATAGGTCAAAATACACCCAAATAATTCGGATGTGGTAATGATTGTTATCTTTGGATAAATATTTTCACACAATACAAATTCACAAAATTTTTTAAAATCAGTTGAGGTTTGGGTACATTGACGTCTTTGAACATTATCCAGAAAATACACATTATGTCAATTGTTTATAAAAAAAAATCTTCAAACCAAGTGACATGCTCTTTTTAATTTTTTTTTATTTTTTTGGGTTTAAGTTCCACAGTTCATTTTAAACAAATGTTGCTCAAGTCAAAGAAATCTATGATAAGTTGTTTCAAGCAGAAAATACTGCGCTGCCTTCGCAAGGTGGAAGTCGCCGACTTACTATTAACCCCTACTCTCCAGGAGGTTCACAAACTCCTGATTATTTTCCAAATTTACCGAAAATGGACATTGGAAGATTCACTGGCAATGTCAATGATTTCCCTACCTTTCATGATCTTTTTAAAACAATGATTCATGATAATCCGCAAATTCCAAATATACAAAAATACTAGCTTTAAGTTACTTATTTAGATGGTCCTCCAAAGGAATTAGTTACGCAATTACCAGTTTCGGATGCAAACTATCCTACTGTTTTCAATAATCTTGTAAAAAGGTATAAAAATGATCGGATTTTAGCCCAAAATTATTGGAATGCTATCGAAACTTTCCCTAAAGTAAACTTTGATGACTTCGTAGCTCTAAGAAACTTGCTTGATACATTCACAAAAAATATTGAAGCTTTAAAAACTGTTGGTTTGCAACCAGATTTTTGGGACTTTGTCTTAGCCCAAAAGTTGTTGAAATCTATTGATAGTTCGATTCAAACGCGATTTGAAGTTTTTCATGGTAAGCCTACCGAAATGCCTCATATAAATCAATCTATAATTTTTTGGATCAACACTGTAGCTCGCTTTTTGTAGTTAACGCCGCCAGTACATCCAGTACGCAATTTTCTATGAAGCCCAAATTTACAAAACCGCCCCATATAACTTGAAAACCGCAAAATAACTATAATACCCGCCAAACGCCTCGTGCATTTTTTACCGCGCAGCAGAATTCTCAAAATAATTCTTTCTTATGCAATTTAAATACTCATAATTTGACTTTTTGCCCTGATTATTTAAATAAAACGCCTCAACAAAGATTAAATTTATTAAAAGCAAAAAAATGGTGCGTAAACTGTACCTCTAATTGTCATAAAACCTTCCAATGCAAAAGCACTTTTAATTGTCGATTTTGCCAAAAAAGGCATCATAGCTCAGTTCACTTTGACTTGCGCCATGTAAACGAATCCTCGTCTCAACGGCAGGAAAATAATAATGCAGAATAGCCAACAAATTAACGCGATTCGGCAGGAAAGAAATGAAATTAGTAACTCATCCCCTTCGCAAACTCAAAATCAAGGTGCTTGCTACTCTACTCAGAGTTACAGTAACTCTAGTACTTTGCTTTTTACCGCTCTTTTTCAAATAAAAGATATTAGAGGTAATTATCAAACTTTTCGTGGAGTTTTACATTCCGCATCGCATCTGTCTTTTGTATCTTTAAAATGTGCCAACAAACTTTGGAATTGGTAAAACCAGTATGCAATCAAAATTAAGATCTATTGATATGATCATTCGCCCTTGCAATCAATCTGAACTGACCTTATCAGTACAGAGTGCAGTTATTTGACCTCAAATTTGTCCTTCGCTTCCCTTAAATGACATAAATATTAGTCAAATGGGAATTATAAAAAATATAAATCTCGCGGACCCTTATTTCTATAGACCGGGAGCAGTCGACGTTTTACTTGGAGCCGATATTTTCCCTTATATTCTTAGAGATGGTCGTATTGTAGGTAATATAAATGAGCCTATCGCATTAAACTCAATTTTTGGGTACATTTTAATGGGACAAATTGGTAACACAAACTCGCCCCTCGCTTCGGTAACCCTTTTATGCCAAATTTCAAATAATCAACTTAATGATTCACTATCGAAATTTTGAGACACTGAAAATATACCGGAAATTAAACCTATTCTTTCCCCGGCTGATGAAGCATGTGAATTTTTTTTTAAAAATACTACTTTTCGTGATAATATAGGGCGTTACGTCGTGACTTTACCCTTTTGCGAAAATAGTGAACCAAGTTTCCAAATAGTCGCCAACTTGCATTAAAAAGATTTTTATCTTTCGAAAACCGCTTAATTAAAACACCGGAAACCTACCAAAAATATTCGGACTTTCTTCATCCCCCACCACCATATTGAAAGACCTGAAAGTTTAACCACAAAACTCCGAGTAGTTTTTAACGCAAGCGCAGTATCGCAAACAAATACTGGAAGAATTTCCTTAAATGACACGCTTTACGCCGGTCCCAAATTACAAAAGGACATTTGTTCTATTTTATTAAATTTTAGATTAAATGAAGTCGCTCTTTGTTGCGATAATTCTAAAATGTTTCGCGGCATTTTAGTAGCACCGCATCATCCAAATTATCAAAAAATCTTATGGAGGTTTAGTCCTACCGAACCTATAAAAGAATATAATTTAAAAACCGTTACATATGGTACTACCCCCGCTCCTTTTTCAGCTTTAAGAGTCTTACAGCAGCTAGCTGAGGACGAAAAGCATAATTTTCCCCGCGCCGCTAAAGTTCTTATGACAGATAAATTTGTTGACGATTTTGTCACAGGTTGTAGCTCCGTTGAAGAAGCTATATCTCTCCAAAAGGAGTTATCACTTTTATTAAAATCCGCAGGATTTAAATTACATAAATGGGCTAGCAACAATAAAACTGTTTTAGAGCACTTGCCAGAATCCGATATTAACCCTAAAGCTCTTTCTCTTGATATAGAAGAAACTACAAAAATTTTAGGACTTAGATGGCAACCCTGTTCAGACTATTTTTCATACTCAGTAGAGCCTCTAAATCGTAGTTGCACGAAACGCAATCTCCTTTCAGAAATTTTTAAAATTTATGATCCCCTTGGTTGGTTGTCGCCAGTTACTATTTTAATTAAATGCCTAATCCAGGAATTTTGGAAATCTGGATTGGACTGGGACGAATATGCTCCCATTGCGATAAGTAGCCTCTGGGAACGAATTTCGCTTATCCCGCTTTATCAATACGAATTAATCGGTTTTTCAGACGCTTCAAATAAAGCGTACGCAGCTATTGTTTGTTTACGCGTAATTTATAAAAATAAAATTTTTATTTATTTTTTACGCTCAAAAACTAAAGTCGCTCCTATAAAATTTACAAGTATCGCACGACTCGAGTTAGCCGCATGTAATATATTAGCTGATTTAATTCAATTTATTCTTCATAGTTTTGAAAACAGACTTAAAATTCACCAAATATTCGCATGGAGTGATTCTCAAGTAGCTTTATCGTGGATTAAAAATGGACATCCGTCTAGGTGGAAAACCTATGTACAAAATAGAGTCACGCAAATTCATGAAAAAGTATCTCCTAAAAACTGGCATTAAATTTCCACTTCTCAGAATCCCGCTGATGTAGCTTCAAGAGGTCTCTATCCTAGCGAACTTATAAATCATAGTTTATTTTTTCAAGGTCCCCAATTTCTAAAATGACATTATGACTACTGGCCTATAACCTTGGAAATAAAAGACACTGCTGAAACTTTAAATGAAGAAAAAGCTAATAAAAACTTAACTTTAATTACTACGCAAACCCCAAACTTAAATTTTTTAACTTGGCTTATTAATAAAAACTCCTCTTTTACTAAACTCTGTAGAATTTCAGCGTATGTTTTACGTTTTATAAATAAAAAATTTCTAAATAAAAGTATAATTTTTGAAACTTTCGATCTTTTTTTCGGGAGAAATAAATTGTCTTAAAAATAATATAAAATTATCTAAACCGATGGAAAAATTAAATTTATTTTTAGATGACCAAAGTTTATTACGCGTCGGTGGAAGATTGCACAATTCTTATCTCTCTTATGACAAAAAATTTCCAATTATTTAATTATCAAACATTTCCATTTAACATTTTTACATGCTGGATTAAGAACAGTACATTTTTTACTAAGCCAAAATTATTGGATAACTGCGGCAAAACGTTTTAGCAAAATGCATCCCCTGTTTTAAATTATCCCCTAAATCGGTGCAACCCCCAATGGGCTCACTTCCGTTTCAACGAGTTTCTCAACTTAGAGCATTTTTGCATACGGGAGTAGATTTAGGTGGCCCCATTCCTATTTTAATGAACCGAACCCGCGGTGCACCACGTACTTTAAAATTATATATTTGCTTATTCGTTTGTATGAGTACGAAAGTGGTACATTTACAACCGATCGAAATAGTCAGTGATTTGACAGCCGATGCTTTTATCGCAGCAATGCGTAGGTTTGTGGCTCGTAGAAATTACGTAACTGATATGTATTCTGATAATGGAACTAACCTAGTTTCGGCAAATAGAGAGTTGTTACAGATTGATTCTTCTCGTCCAATTAAACGGCATTTTATTCCAAGTCACAGTCCCAATTTTGGAGGTCTTTGAGAGTCAGGGATTAAAACTGTCAAAAAACATTTATTTCGAACCATTGGTTCACAAATTTTAACATATGAAGAGTTATATACAGTCACCTGTCAGATTGAAGCTATTATAAACTCTCGACCGCTAACTGAAATTTCCTCGGATCCAAATGACATTTCTGTTTTGACACCAGGCCATTTTTTATCATTGGAATCGTTGACAGCTCTTCCTGACGTTGACTTAACAGATGCCAAAATTAATAGATTAACTCGGTAGCAGCTACTTCAAAGAATCCATCAGGATTTCTGGAGACGCTGGCAGCAAGAATATTTGCATACACTTCAACAAAGGAGCAAGTGGCTGGACCCCACTTGTACTCCAGAAGTTGGTCGTTTGGTAATAATCAAGAATGATTTTATACCCCCGCTACAATGGCAGCTCGGTAGAATAATTGAAATTTTTCCGGGTAAAGACGATGTAAATCGAGTTGCTAATGTCAAGACAAGGGACTCGGTGTTAAAGAGACCAATCTCAAAGCTATGTCCTTTGCCACTTGATACTTTAGAAAATGCATAGCATTTTCGGCCGGCAATATGTTTGGTTTCCATAAAAACCGCTTTATTTTTCTTTTATTTTTGAATTTTACTTTTATTTTTTCCTATTTTTCATGGACTAAAATTTTGTCTTGAACATAAAATTATTAGTCTTAAATTTATATTAATCCTAAGTAAATGGGTAAACTATTAGTTATTATAAAATTTACCTAAAGCAAAATTCCATTAAAATGCGAGAATTATACGCAAAAAATGTAATTTCAATTCTAAATTTAAGAATTATCATTTTATTTCTTATTTCTTTATTTTTATATACTTTGGCACTACAAGCGTCCTCTATCGTGTTTTTCACATATCCATAAAATTTAAAATATAGTGATATGGTTTCTTATAGAGGGTGAAGTGCTGTGCGCTTGTGCGAAAAAACTGCAAGCGCAGGATTGAGAGACAGACAAAGTGTGCTGCGCGTCGCCATGTCTAGAAAACGACAACCTTTAAATTTAAATTTAAAAAATAGTGAAAATTCACTTTAAAATTGCGCAAATAATTAAAATTATCGTGCCATCATCCTGTTGGAACTTCAAGCCACATAACTCTTATGGAAAGGTGTACACCTTGCACTTTGGAACTTCAAAACAGCGGTAAGTCCCTCTCCATGAGGCTATATCAGCATTTTCTTTCTCTTTCAAATTTAACCTACAATTTTTAAATTATTTACTTTCTCTAGTTAAATGATTTTTTTGCGCCAATGTTTATTATAGTCCACTGTATCTACCAAAACCTAATCTGAGCCATCGGAGTGCTACATATTGATTTTCAAGTTATTACTTGAACTTATGATAAGAAAACACCCACTCTGTATCTCGTGATTTTTTGTAAAATCAGCAGTTTCACTATAGAACGCAAAGAACCCGAAAAAAAAACCATGATGTAGAGGAATATATTTTTTTTGAGACACAGAAACATTAAAAATCCAAGGATTAATAGTTTTTATAAAAGTGCATTGTAATTCAAATAAAATTAAATTAATTAAAAAAAAAAAAATTGTAAATTTTCCAAAATTATCCTGTTCTTCGTGTTTGAGCCGCCATATTTTGTATTTGGCATGAGTTCGACAGATGTCCAATAAGTGGAATTGTGTTCCCAAATGTAAAAAAACAGTGGCGCACCCAGGATCATGTCTTGGGATGGCCGAAGCCTTTGCGAGGGGGAAAGCCACATAATGTCGTGCGCCCATGATTAAATTATTAAAATCTTCATACTGTATACACTTTTTTAATATTATTTTGGAATAGATTCGTTAGGTGTTAGTTTATAGCTTTTTGTGGATTTTCTACTGCTTAGAATTTTACGGAAACCTTTTCGTTATTTCTTTTTGCTTTTGTTGGTTTGATTGTTAATTTACTACTAGTTTGAATTAAAATGAACAATAATTTGCATGAGAACTCAAAATCATCCCTAAAATATTTAAAATATTTATATAGGGAACTAAATAAACTAAAAATTATAAAATTATAAAATGTAAAAATGATTAAAATCTGGGGACACGGCAGTTTCGCGCAAACTGCTGTACCACCTTTTCCTAAAACATGTGCTACAAAACTGAAACTTTGCAAAGTCGACGACTTTACAAAGTAGTTACGAAATTTAAAAAAAAATCGAAATTGCCACTCACTCACTTACTCATGCATAGATCATCAAAATTCTACTGTACTTCCAGATATGCTACAAAGCTGAAATTTGGCAGACTGAACCCTTAGAAAATAGCAAAAAGCCCCACAATTCTAATTTACTCCCCTCCCCTAAGCATGTAAATTTATGTAAAAGGAACATTGCCCACTTCCAGAAACGCTAGAGAACTGAGCTTTGGCAGACTGATAGGAACTATGATAAAATTGTAAAAAAAAATTGGAAACCCCAACATTATAATTTACTTCCCTCCCCTATAAATCTAAAATTATGTAAAAGTAACATTGCCCACTTCCAAAAAAGCTAGAGAGCTGAGATTTGGAAGGCTGATAGAAACTATGATAAAACCATAGGAAAAAATTAAAAACCTCAACATTTTAAATAAGGAATCGCAAAGAAAACAATAGTCCACATATTTTACTAGGTATGTACTTTAAAACTGAAATATTATCCAAATCCTTTAAAAAAAGGAGTGAAATGATAACAAAATCATTCCTTGTAAAAAAACCCAAGTACGCGAATATGGTATTTCGTAAATTAGGCCTGCAAAATGACTCTTAAGCATAGTGTTAAATTAAACATAAAGAAGTTTGGCTGTAATTGGTAAGGGAACTTGGTTTTACCTTACCTTTTACCTACCGGAATGATTTGTTATGATATATTCTAAAATATTTTAGAAAAGTCAAAATATTTTTTGAGATTTTAATCCAATAAAACAAGATGTGGTTCTCGACTTAGGTATGGAATTTTTTTATCCATAAACTCTCTCTATTACCCCCCTCCTTTCCCCTGAACACTCCACCCTCTGAACACTTCACCCTCCATCAAAGTTTAATGGTCTAATTTACGGGTGCCGCAAAATTTTTGTTTATAATAGTTTTTTTACAATCCCATTCGGTTTATACCTGCGATAACCGACTGAATGATTTATTTTATTTATTTAAAATTTACCGCGACGGACGCTACCGCGAAAATGCTTACACTGCTGCAAGATTTTGCCGCTCCCTAAGAAACAACCGCGTAATTATTTTCTATGCAATGCCTCTCCTGCCATATTATTACAGCCCACCAAAGAAATCAGCTCACAGACTTTCACTCGAACGAATGTCAAAACAGCGCATTAAATATTTTAGTTCTAGAATTCTATTTAAGGGATCTCATCCTAACATATATTTGTAAAAATATACTCCCCTCACCTCTTTCCCGCGATCCTAGAGAGTGTGAAACTTAACCGTTGTCAATTGATCGCCAACGTATCCTTACCGTGTCAGTGATGAATACGGGTCTACACTGATACGGTTAGAATAGAGACCCTGTATGTATGACATATTTTAAATATATAGAGACGCGACAAACTCTTCAAAGTCAAAATCAAAGGATGAAATTATCGGTTCTCTATACTCTAGCGATGTTTAGAGAGAGTCTTTGTTAATTCATAACCCTCAGATGCACCGTAACAAGGCTTTCCTAATCCACTCTCCCTCTTTGTTGTTTTGTATGTGTGCAACAAGGACTTAATCACGATTAAACGTATGATCGCGCTTAAGTGCTTACGGTGCATCTGAGGGTAAGCGTTGGCAAATAAAAATAAACGTTTTATAACAAAACCTATACAGGGAGTGACCGACAAACATGTTTGTGTATATGTTGCATGATGATTTATCTCACTCACCACTCCATTTAAATTATTTTAGTGAAACGCCAATGAATTTGGAAAGAAAATAATATAACCAAAACATGTTAATTTCAGTGACATACATACAGGGTCTCTAGGTTAGAATACGTTGGCGAACAATTGCCAACGATTACATACAAATCGTCGTTGATCTTACAAACTGACGTATCTCAAAAAAATGCAGTTTTGAGGTAAGACCATAATACTACCTTATTTGTGTCGTTCTTTCATCTCACAAAGTGTCGTAACTCATAAAAATCCTTTAAATAGCACAAAAATCATTAGATCCAAGAACATTTTTAGGATATAAATCCAATATAAGCGTTCCCTAAAACTTGAAATTGCTCTCTTGTAAAATTACAATGAGTTAGTTACGTCAGTTTGTAAGATCAACGACGAAATATGCGTCCCGCTACCCCGACCTACACGTATTCAGCTATGAAATTAAAACTATTTTAGAATTGTCAAATAATAGGCCAAGCGTCAGGGGATTTCTATTTTCAAAAGGTCAAACAGAAATGAAATTTGGTGGGATGGTAGACATAGGTCCTCTGATAGTACATCTAAGTTTGCGAACTCAGGGGGTTGCCGCTCGAGGGGAGGGGGGATAAAAATTCTGCATCGCGGCGCTTGGAAGAAACTAGCACCATTGGAGTAGGTGTCAAAAAAAAAAACTTTTAATAAAATATGTAGAAAACAAAGTTGCGCACAACTTTGGTTTCATGTATTTTTTCGCTCCTACCAATAGTTTTTGAATTACGGCTCGCCAAAGTTTGGGGGTAGTTTGCAAATTTTAACAAAATCAGAGCTTAATCGCATCTTTTTTCTATAAGGGTAAGGTTTTGTAAGTAAACTGATGCTTGACTTGTTACATTTGACCTTATACTATAAAAGATATGATTTTTTGAAGTGTGCCCTTACATAGTTGGATATGGGCATTTTTCATTTATTATGATCTACATCGATCGATATTTTCTTATTATTGTTGACGTACAAGTCAGGAAGATTTTCAAACGACCTGGATTTGAGGTATATAGAAAATTTTATTACCGATTTTGGTAGCTAAAGGACTCTAGTTGCAGAATCCAGTTGATGCCACTCTGACACCCTTGAGCATTTTGAGATCTTCAAGATGGCGGCCGATTGGGGAACAAAAATTTTTTTTAAATATAAATCCAACGCTGGGCGCATTCAATAGCTGTTAAAGTCCCATTAAATATAGTAAAAGCCCCGACCTCCTTCCCCTCAGGAACATGGTCAAAATAACGACTCCATCTTGGATTTTTGACTATTATTTCTTTTAATAGCCTTTTACTCAGAAAGTACTTACTTTTGAAAAAATCTGTAAAAAGGAAACATAACACTTATTGATACACCTATCGAACGAAGTGTCTGCGAGCTATGTAGATACTACCGTTGCAAAGATACGTACCTTGAAGCATACCTAATATGCTGAATTCTTGCACATTTTATTCAAAAGAAATAAAGCAAAATTTTAACCGATTTTCTTAGAAACCAAGCTTTTTGTGAAAAAAAGGATAATAGACTTTTTGTAGAAAATAAAATTTCCGTTTTAACTGTGTATTACTTAGTAGGAATGACTTTATTCCTTGCAGCCCATCCATATATGTGAGTGATTGACAGAAATAGTCGAAAATCTACTGAATCTTTAGGTTTTTATCCAATTTGTTTAAAAACAAAGCCCTTTAGGAAAAAGTTTTACACGCTTTAATTAGACGATAAGATTTGCTTTACGATGATGTTAAACATAATTTGCTAAAGAATATGGCTAACATTTAAATGCTGTCCCTTAACTGGGATCAGTTTCAAAAATCACAAAAAAAACTTTTTTTTTATTTGTTTTTTGCAATTTTTGCAAAAACTACGCTTTCTAGGAAATTACTTTTAAAATACTTTATTGGGAAAACTAAGGTTTATTTTCAACAATGTATGATTTAGTATGATTAAACTGATTACTACAGGCACAGTGACGTCCTTAGATGGGGGTTATATATAGAAATCAACAAAAAACAATTTTAATGAAAAGTTTTTCTGAATTTTAAAAAAGTTAAAGCTTCTTGAGAAAAAAGCAATTTATACTATGTTATAGACAATAAAATTTTCTTTTACATGATGTATAACAACCTCCTATTATCGTTACAGTTAACATTTCAGAAGCTTTTGTATAGGCAAATGCCTTTTAAAAATTACAAAAAAATATTTTTTATTATAGATTTTTTCAAATTTTCTGAAAACCCAAGTTCTTTATGAAAAACCTAGATGACAGTTTTTTAAAAGAATATAATTTCCTTTCCAACGATGTATAACTTTCTAAAATTTAGTTTACTCCTAACTCTACAGTGCCGTCCACATATAGGGGTGATTTACAGAAATCGTTAAAAATCTGTTTGATTCATAAGTCCTCAATCAATTTTTTTTAAAATAAAGTACTTTGTGCAAAAATGGTTTATGCTATGTAACAGGCAATAAAATTTTATTTTCAGCGCTGTACAACTTAATTGAGTAAAGTTAATTTGTTAAATAAAAATTTATAATTAAACTAGGTTTTTTGAATATTTCTGTAAATAACCTCCATTTACTCACTGTATCGTTTGCTGTAAGTTTGACACTACTATATTATACACCGCTGAAAATAAAACTTTATTTTCTTGACATTATTTTTTATAATTTTTTCTCCTAAAATGCTTGGTTTTTACGAAAATTGCAAAAAACATTTAATAAAAATTATTTTTTAAAAAGATTCCCAGTTTGCGGACGCCACTGGAGCTTGACCCACAATACATACCGCGCTGAATATTATGTGGTTTAAATGAAAATTTTATTTCCTACAAAAAAGTAAACAACACTTTTTTTAACAAGGCTTTTTTATAAAAAAAAATTGGTTAAACTTAAAAATTTTATTTTAAATTAGACGTGATAGAAATTAGCATAATGTGGATGCTTAAGGGTGTGTAACTTTGTAAGGGCAGTATCTACCTAGCTGGGAGGTATCTTGTTTGATAGGTCTTTTAATGGGGTTTAATATTCCTTTACGAATACTTTTTAAACAAATCAGTACTTTTTGAGTAAAAGGCTAATAAAAAAATAGTAAAAAAACCCAAGATGGCGCCGCCATTTTGACTCTGCTCCTTAATGAAGAGGGATCGGGAATTTTACTATGTATAATGGGATCCCAATAGCTATTGTTTGCGCCTAATCTTGATTTTATATTCTTGAAAATTTTTTATTTTTTAATGTTTTTTATCCGTCATCCCATATCCAAGTATATAAGGGCGCAATTCAAAAAATCATATCTTTTATAATATAAGGTCAAATATAACTAATCAAGCATCGGTTTACTTAGAAAACTCTTATAGAAAAAAAATATAGCAGAATTTTGTGGTAGCTATATTTGTTTTAATCCGCGATTTTGTTAAAATTTGCAAACTACCCCCCAAATTTGGCGCGCCGTAACGCAAAAACCATTGGTCGGAGCGTCAAACCAAAGTTGTACGAAATTTTGTTATCTACATATCTTATTTGAACTTTTTTTTATAGCACCTACGCCAACGGTGCTATGCAGAGTTTTCATCCCCCCACCCCTCGAGCGGCAACCCCTTGAGGTCGCAAACTTAGATGTACTATCGGGGGACCTATGTCTATCATATAATCAAATTTCATTTCTGTTCGATTTTTTGCAAATAGAACCCCATTATTTGTACCCAAGGCTTGGCCTATAAGTACCTATATTAAAGTTTCTTGTACTATTTAAGTATCTGTCTCAATTACGTTATTATACTAAGTATTATTGCTTTTGTAAATAAATATTTCTCTGGCTAAATCCAAGGTAAATAAACAAAAACACCAATCCTTGGGATTTTTCAACATACAACAAAGCTGATTTATTTATTGTTTATAAATATTTTAAATACAATGCAAAGAAACTGTGCCAAATTACTCAAAGTGTAAATAGTAATAACAGTTTTATTCTGTTTAAACAATTACTTGGGAATCACAGTTTATCAATTTTCTTTAATTCGTTGATATATTTTTTAAATTTATGTATAGTATATAAGCTGTACTCAAACCCTTTTTATAACTTAAATTTATAAACGCCTTTAAAAACATAAAAATGAAGTTTTTGTATATAATAATCTTGTTGGTAATACTTGCATCATGTTCTAACCTTACAAATGCTAGCTGGATTAAGAAGAAATGGCATCAAGTACAACATGCTGAGAAAAAAGTTGTAAGTGATATTTGAATTAGTTAGCTAGTATTAAGTAAAACCTGTAGTATAAATAATACTACTAGTATATACCTAAATTGCTGCCTATTCTACACCTCCTTCGAACCTGACAATTATCTTCTGTCAGGGTTTTTTGACTCATTGACCTTTAGTTTGACTATTGCCATTCCAGTTTGGGACGTTCTCTTTTTCTTTTTATCGAGGGGTGCTCGATCGCCGATGTACCCATGGTATTTCCTGAGGTGTTTCCTGGTATATCCCAGTATTTCCTTAAATTGCAATGGTATTTTATAGTATTTCCCAAGCACATCCCGGTATTTCCTAGTATATTTCCCAGTACTTCCCAAGTACTTCCTGGTATTTCTCCTAACCTTTACACCAAAAGGAAATACCGAGCCACCCCTCAGATGTCATCCGTTATGCTTCACTCGATTCTTATTTTTTTATTTTATGGTATCATTTCTTATATGATCTCTTCTAGATATTCTCATTGATCTTCTTATTGCTCCATAAAATACTGTTTAAACATCCAATAACCTTTTTTACTTATAATATTCTTTATTTCCGTTCTTTACAGTTTATTCTTGTCGTATTAAATGTGACATACAAGTACACATACTCATTGCATGGAGATATGGTTTGTCAATTTTCTAGTTCTACCTCACTTTATTCGTTTCGAATACTGTGTCTTGTCCACGTTCACTGTTAGCCCCCACTTTTGATATATATATATATTTGGTTTTCTTCCGTTAACTTCCTCATTATATAATTAACGTCTTCTTTTTCTTTAGCAACAATTACTTGGTCGTCAGTAAACTGTAATGTATACATGGTAAATCGGTCGTTAAGTTGTATTCCCATACCGTGTACTGTCCGTTTCCAGTTTTCTAGAGCTTCTGCGGTATATATGTTAAACAGAGTTGGAGAGATACAACATCCCTATATTAAGCCTTTCGTTACCAGGAATTTTTTTAATAGTCGATTTCCAATTTTAATTTTATATTTTGAGCCTGTATGTTTCTTTTTTCGCTTTTATATTTATATGATTGACATTAGTTTGCTCTAGAACTGTCCATAATTTTTGACACTCCTTTTCTCTATGACTTGTTTAAGACAAAAAACATTAGCACTAAAAGATCTACCTGCACGAAGCATAAATAATGACCCACGTAAATTTTAGTACCTACTTGCTATTAGAAATCAAAAGTTTTCATGGCCAATCCGCTAAAATTTTTTTGTCATAAGGTTTTGCATGTATTAATGAGAGACCGAGATACGCCCGATTCCCTTCGAAAGCGTTTCAGCGTTGCCAAGAATAACCTTGTTAAATAACTACAGTCGCAAGTGGTCCGTTACCTACGAAGCTCGTAATGCTCGCAGTCGGACCACCTGAAACATTTTGTTTAGGGCATGAATTATTAGATGACTTGATTTTTAGTCTACTTTAGAAAAGGTGGACCATTAATCGTGAAAATTACTTTTATTAAATTTGAGATTTAGGTCCTAAAACACCGAAATCAGCAAATAAAATGAATTGTCTGTTTGAATAGGTACACGATAAATTAAGAACTCCTCAAATGATTTTAACCCAATATGATACAGAAATCTTTTATAATCATCAGATTTTGATTTAAAAGAAAGGGTAACTATTAATAGGGACTTATTGAGCCTGCATTTTTGCCTGATTTTATTAAGGTAAATCCTCATTTGCCGTATAATCCACACGGATTCTCCGCGGTTTTTAATAACGGAACCTAAATAAAATACGGTCGTGTGTTTTTATTAATGAAAAATCCTTATTTGGCCTTTTGGCATGTGTATTTTGGCAGTTTTTTTAAGGGAATTATAATAAAATACGGTCGTCTTTTATTTAGGTTCATTTACCTTATTTCCCTTATCCGCCTTATTTTGACTTGTCAAGTTAAGTCAAAGTTACGCGCGATACACATAACAACCAAGTGTGTTTTTTTGTCATTTTTCTAATTTTTCTTTGAACAAAATGGATAAACCGGATATAATCTCAAGATTATGCTTTATTTATTACGATGAATTAATTTTACTGTGATAGTTTGTGAGGAAGAGTTCCTACCAAAATTGGGATGGTTGGGAGACGTTGTTAAAAATACGCAAATGAGTACGGGAAAATTTTGATCCCTCAGATGTATAAGGCAACATTTGGTATTTCTAATTGAGGCTTTTAAAAGAAAGAATATGTAGAAAAAGTAAGGTAGGTAACAATGCCTTTTTTAATATACGCATAATTTTTTTATTCGATTTCTAAATGATTTTGGGCGTAGATTAAATATAACACGGTCTGATTTTAGCCTCTACTTATAGTTTCTACAAGCTCTGGTTAGGTATAAAGAACTCTGAATAAGGTTAAACGACTATATGAAAATTAGGAAACCTCCAGGAGAGTCTTTTCAAGTCAACGACACCCAAGAGTGTCATCTAAGTTATATTTTTAATTAATTTGCAGATCTGGAATAGAAACAACTTGTGAAAAAGATGTGCTTCTTAAGATGTGAATTTTTACATCACAAAAATAGTGGTAACACTAGAAAAATTACACAGTTGGGCAAAATTGCCCGAGACAAATACCTACAAAACATGGATAAGGTCAAACCGGTGGAACATGAAGAGTTTTATGACCTTGAAAGTTTTGGTAAGTTTTGTTCGGTTGGATTTGCTTTGGTTTAAAGTTTTTTTGCACCACAGGGACTAAAAACGTTTTTTCATAACATAAAATTTAGTAGAAATAACATATCGGAGGTCCATTGTCTTTATTTATTTTAAACACGACGTTTCGGTTAGTAAGTATCTCTAACCGTTTTCAAGTGTAAACTGATAAAATTTAGTGCTGTAACGTACAAATATTTAATATTTTTAGGCCGGTTTTTTTTCAACAATTTTAATAGAAACGGGACCCAAAGTGCAAAAACAGAATATCTATATACAACGTGACTAAAGTGTCTTTTTATACCTCGACAAATTGTACTCGATAGTGTGGAGCTACAAATTTTTTACGGCGCCATATTATAGAAATGTCGAATAAAAAAAGGTTGAACCGTAATTTGGTCGAAAATAAAAGAATCCAAAATGGAATAGAGAAAAATAATTTCAAAGAAACATAGTTTTTTCGATCCGTAAATTTGTCGAAAATAATATAGTCCAAAATAATTTAGAAAAAGCGTTATTTCGTCGACCCGTAAAATTGTCGAACCGTAAAAGCATGCGAAAAACTTTTCACGTGCTGTTTGGCGTGCGAAATACTTTTTCACACCATGTCTTGAAGTCACAATGTTTTTACATCGTGTGTAAAACATAATTTTCAGAGGTAGTTGTAAAAAATAAGTTTTTGTACTAATAAGAAGTCTAAAAAAGTTAATTACCAAATTGATAACATTTTAGTTGAAAGTAGGTCGATCTTAAGATATTAACAAGTTATAGAAAATATTGGTTTTTGATCAAACAGATAGACATACACATAGACGCAGACAGACACAGCGTTTGCAGGTTTGCCCCGTGAGATATAAAAAAACATTTACAACTGTTTGAGAATAAAGTTTTTCACACGCGACAACTTCTGGAAATAGTGTTTTTCACATAGCGTGTGAAAAAGTTTTTCGCACTTGCAGTTGTGAAAAATTTTATTTTTAATAAAAAAGTTTCTATATTGATGTTTTTAGTTCCCTCAAGGACTCGACTCAAGTGAAGAGAGCACACAAAAAAGGTTGTTTAAGGTATCTGAGCGAGAAACAAGGAAGATATCAAACAATACAATCCTGAGAATTGGATTTAGAAGAAAGGCGATTGCGTTTAGAAGAAAAAAGGTTGCACTAGCAGAAAAAAAAGCTGAGATGGAAGTTTAAATTGGAAAAAGTTAAGGCAGGAATTTAAAAAAAAAAAGGAAACAAACAATAATCTAATTTCTCAGCAAAAAATTACTGTTCGTTTACTAGAAATTATATAATTATATATTATTAATATTTTTTAATTTCTCTTTTTGTCCTATATAAGTTTTTGGTGAATACTTTTTATGGTTTTTTATTATTAAGTTTTATATATAAATATTTATCGTACTTTAGGGATTAAAAGTGCACTGCATAGCTATTTTCCATGTTTTTCAAAAATCTTAGTTAATTTTAGAGTGATCAGGTAAGGTCATTAAAGTTCGGGTTAGACAAGATCAGGTTTTGTGCTGGTTAAATAAGGTTAGAACTAGTTTGGGTCAGGTCAGGCCAGATCAATTTTCAGGTATTACTTGCTTTTTACAAGCTTTTATTTAGCTTCAGATGTTCTGTCTAACTATCTAACTATCTAACTAACTATCTATCAAATCTTGTGAAGCGTTTTTGACACACTTCCCATTATCCGATTTGGATGAAATTTGGCACACACATAGTGACAATACAACATTAAGAAAAAATATCCTCCCACCCCTACCCCTTCTATAGAAAAATATGTTTTTGACACACTTCCCGTTATCCGATTTGGATAAAATTTGGTATACACCTAGTGGTCCGATGATAATACAACAACAAGAAAAAATATCCTCCCACCCCTACCCCCCCCCCCTTCCATAGAAAAATTTGTTTTTGACACACATCCCGTTATCCGATTTGGATGAAATTTGGTATACTATAGTGATCCGATGACAATGCAATATTAAGAGAAAAATATTTTCCCACCCCTACCCCCACCCCCTTTCATAGAAAAATGAGTTTTTGACACACTTCCTATTATCCGATTTGGCTGAAATTCGGTATACATGTAGTTGTCCGATGACAATACAACAATAATGAAAAAATGTCCTCCCACCCCTACCCCCCACGCCATTTCATAAAAAATGCGTTTTTGACACACTTCACTTCAAATTTGGTATATGCATAAAGGTCCGATGGCAATACAGCCCAAACAAAAAATATATTTCTACCTCTACCCCCACCCTCCCCTTGCCCCAATAAAAAAATGAGTTTCCAAACAACTCACGATCAGCGATTTCATTCTTCTGTTATTGAACAAATATTTTCATTTAATAGAGTAGATAGCTGAGACTAAAAAGTAGAAAATAAATTGGTAAAAATTTTTTTCTAAGTCACAAGCTTTTATAAAATGCACTAAAAATTAAAAAATAATTTTCTAACATTCTAATTTTATCATAATAATAAAAGCGATGGCCGCAAGTCAAATACTGAAAGAATATTCAACAAAGCAGGTCATCAAAGATATGTTTGATGTGCTGCAATGTTATGCCATTGCCATGCCTATGTGTCAGAGAAATTCTGGGGTATCTTGGGTCGGGTTGGGTGGGTTTGGTACCTCTGCATTTTTCAGCTAGATTGATTCTTGCAAATAGTGATATTTAATTGATACGGATATCTTATCGTGCTAACATCGTGAAAATTTCCATCAGTCGGCCATCGCTTTTATTATTATGATAATATTAGAATGTAAGAAAATTATTTTTTAATTTTTAGTGACATTTATAAAAGCTTGTGTCTTAAAAATTTTTTTTTGCTAATTTATTAAAATCTAAAAATTGACATGATGATGTGGCCTAAACTTAAACCAGATCCAGTTCTAGCTAGCTTTTTCTAAATCAGATTTGACCTAACCTGAACTAAAATAACCTAACCTTATACTCAGATACCTTCTAACATACCTTTTAAAAAACCTATCCATAAATGTGGTAACAGGGTGTTATAACAATACATTTTAAATAAACACACCATGCATTTTCTCGGGTATATATCTGTCATGTTTTTTCTGGGAAACAATAAGATGTTACCACGGATCACCAAACAAAAGTTTTTGTTTTTGAGAGGCCGTTTTGTGTTCCTTCCAGACAGTACAAATAAGAGGCCATCGATACATTCCATGTGGTGTAAAACGACTGTCAAAATGTCTTGAGGGCCTCTAACTATCTATAAAAAAATCAACTTATTATCATAGAAGAAAACCATAAATACTGCATATGTCTCGATTTTACGCATTGACGTAAAACAGAAATATAACCGCATTTAAAAAAATTTCTTGTACTTTTATTAAAAATAATTTTTTATCAAAAATACTTGACACTATAAAAAAAAACTGATAAAGGTCTATACTCTTACTATAAATTTATAGCCTAAAATATACTTCCAAATCAGAGGCAGCAATGTTAAAATAGGTAACAAGTTGACTACCATACAAACAAGTATGAGCATTTGTTAAAAGAGTTGTAACTTTCTAATAAGATTCTAGATCTTGGAGCAAAAGTTTTTGGTTTTTCTTAAAATCAACAAAAGTAAAACTTGCTATAGTTTTGGAGAAAACCGACTTTACTGCTACCCTAATTAACTTCATTGTTTGGTTAAAATGCTGCTGTTGTTGCGTTAGAATTTGTGGTGCTCATCGTAAAGAACAAAGTTGTCTTCAGCAAGTAAAATTTTTTCATTTAAGACCCTTTAAACTTCCGTTTAAATATGGTGCAACATAAACTAACGACGTTTAACGTTAAACGCCCGTTAAAATCGAAGATGCAAGTCCCTGTTAAAGAAACAAAAAATGACAATGACACACAATGACAATTTTTTGACATTTTGTCAGTGACATAAGCTGTGACAAAATCTTAAGGTTAAGCACGAACTACACGATATCGTTGGCGAATCGATCGCGATTTCGTTTTGATTAAAACTGATTCAGTGCTTTACTTTGGAGACAAAACAATTTGTAAAAAGTGCGTAAAGCAGACACAAGCAAAATTATTCCTTTAAATTGCTAAATAAGCGGCGTTTTTGAAAAGAATCGCAAGCAAACGGTATCATGTATTCCGGGCTTTAGAAATAAGGGAAAACAAAAGGCCAGAAAGCGACGTCCAATTACTCTTTTTGCACACAGTCGTTAAAGGCCTGAAATAAGGTTTTCCCTTATTATAGTAACACATTGAACTGGCACGCTCAATAAGTCCCTAATATTTCAACAATTTTACTTTAATACTATCAGTTTTGCATAAATCTTCTTGTTGTATCGATTTTTGTTTACAAATGTTATTTTTGTATTTCAAACAAAAAGTGGAGCATTGCTCTAAAAATAAAATTCCTAAGGTGTCTGTTTACTTTGAAAAAAATTTTACTACCTGCGGCGTATTTTTCCGGTTTCAAACTTTTTTCTGTAGGTTTTCAGTTATCAAAAAAGTTGGTATCTATTTTCGCCTGCGAACATTTAAAGTATTATTCCTTTAATATTTTCTGAAAATTTTGTCTCCGACGCATTTACTCACAAAATGTCTGCTTCTGTTTTCAAATTTTCATTTGTGGTTTAGGAGGGACTGCTACTAATAATCTTGATATTTGTTTGAGGCTTCGTGCAACCTCTGCCCTCCCCCCCAGAGAACTGAACCGAACCGACCCTCCCCCCAGCGCCTCGCTCCGCCTTCCACGTCCTCTCCCCACCCTGCGCAACTGTGGTCTACCATTACCTTTTCTTTTACGGTTGGACTAAAAAAGTATTACAAAAACTGAAAATAATAGGTAGCTCAGCTGTAGATTGGTATGTTATCTTTCAAACAAAATTGACATAAATACTGCTTGTTTGTAAAAGTATATAAATTATTTACTTTTAGGAACAAGCATAATTTTAATGTATTCTCATAATAATACGCGAATTGAGTAGCGGCTTACAGTGATATTTTAGCAAAACCGGCAACGTTGATTTAACGCTATTCTGCTTTCCCATGCAATCCTTATGGCCTATACAAAAATCCTACCCCTAGATAGAAGGCTGGCCGCGCTGTATAAAATTTTGTAATATTACTGCTATCGAAATTATAATGAGTTCGAATATATAAATATGTGTACATTTTTTAACGTTTCCAAGATATATTCTTGATGTTACCTTATGTTTTTTTGTTTTAGGAACATGGTGTTCACAAAGTTCGAAATGAAGTTAACAAAGATTTTCCAGCAGTTGCTGGAGTAGCCGCATTAGCTGGCGGTATAAAAAAGAAGTAAATTATAAAAATGTCTATTTTTAAAACTTGGTTTAGAATAATTTTCAGCAGTATGTTTTAATATATTTTATTTTGTAATAATATAGCAAAGTTATATTATTTTTTTTTATATTAGTATTTAATGTAAAAATTAAAGAGAATAATTTATTAACGTATATGCCTTTTAGTAAGAAAAAATGGCTAATAATGAAAACTAAATGAACTTCCAAACCAAGGAACATTTCTTGCAGCACGCAACAAAATTATTTGATGTTTTGCTGCCTGCCTAACATGTTGTCAAGTCGCCCGCAGACATGAGAAGTATAATGATTTCGGCAAATGTTGCTGGGTTTGGACATACAGTCGGTTTCAACAATGACTTCGCAAAAAATTTCCTGGTTCTCACACACAAACGTAAATTTTAATACCCGTGAATTTAAAAATTAAACAAGTTTTCGTGGTTATCGGGTAAAAATAGGTTTTTGTCTCTATCTTATCCTCACGGGGGTCCAAGTCCTAACGGACACCTAATAAGTCTTTACACCTAACTGTTTCTTTCTTATGGGACTTCTCAGAACACTGCTTGGTCGATGTGACACCCTTGCGAAGTTAATTAGACTGTTGTTGACTGTTGTCCGTTCCGCAAGAAGCGCCCTATTCCAAAATACGAGAGAAACTAGAACAAGAGCTGGCGAGTAATAAACTGCTATATATCGATCGACAGCACATTTGTCTTTTTGTTTGAAACTCGTAGACAATGATTGTGTAGAAATAAAATTTCCGACTTCCATTGTCTTTATTTATTTTAAAACACGACGTTTCGGTTAGTAAGTAACCGTTATCAAGTTTACACTACTTGATAACGGTTAGAGATACTTACAAACCGAAACGTCGTGTTTTAAAATAAATAAAGACAAGGGAAGTCCGAAATTTTATTTCCACATTTGTCTTTTAGTACAGATCAATGCTGATAAGCATTTTTACAATAAGTATATGACCTATATAGAGTGGCAACCGGCGAGCCTTGCAACATTGAGCGGCAGATGGTGCTGAAATAAATTCGTCTTGTAGGCAATATTCAGAGACAACTACTACGATCTAATGGCATTTGCATGATGCGCACGAACCTCGGAACTCGCACACGCGTACCAGATGAATTTATTTCAGCACCATCTGCTCCTCAATGTTGCAAGGCTTGCCGGTTGCCACTCTATATGGGTCATATACTCATTGGTTTTTACGACCTTTAAGACGTCAGCGTCAGTCAGCGGAATTTTAAGACGGTTGCCCAAGGCGAGTGACGCTATAATATTTTTTACAACTTACAATACCAGGGGCGTCGCTATCTTACATATTTCAGGTATATAGCTTTACACGAGCCACCCTAAAATAATAGTTATAGCCCTGTAAAATCTGTACTATATATTATAGCATCGTGGGCAACCGCCTTTAAGGCGTACAAACGTAAATTTTAGTACCCTTTAATTTTAAAAATCAAACAAGTTTGCATGGCTAATCGGGTAAAAAGAAGTTGTAGTTTCTCTCGTATTGTTGGTATCTCGCACGCACGCGCGCACGCATTTTGCATTAAATTATGAAAATAAGGATGCTTTTATAAATTGGGGGTGAGACTTTCGGAGACCTGGTTAGATAGGTCACCTACTTATACAAACCAAACCAAACCAGACGAATATAAACAATGTTTTAATCCTTGTAAGGACATTCAAAAGGCCTTCAAAACAAAGTATCACTAGACCCACTTTCCCTATTGAAAATATACGGCTAAAGTATACCCCTCAAACGGGGTTCGTGCTACAAAAATTTCAAGATAGCCAAAAAGTGTCCCCCTAGAAAACAAATCAACGTGTCTGAGAGTTTCGTGAAAACTTACTTTAAATACTCACAATCGCCTCCGGTACGTTTGCTAATTCATAAGTTCTGTTGGTTTTAAATTAGTGTATAAAGGTGTACCAACGCCGGATTAAGTTTGTACCTGAAATTTTATTTTAGTATATTGTAAAAAGAATGTTCTAGAATATGATTTGAGTTTATTTTAGATATATTCTTTTGGTATATTCTAAAGTCAATATTAGAATATATACTTTTAGTTTATACCTTAAATACTTGTTTAGTATATTCTACAGAAAGAGATTCTGGAATATGATTTTAGTTTATTTCCGGTACATTCTTTGGGTATATTCTAAAAACTGTATTCTCAAACATGATTTTAGTTTATTTCTGGTATTATCTTTTGAGAACGTCCTTAAATTACGTGACAAACATTCAGGATTAGTCCTAGTCATAATGGATATCTTATAAAAAACTTATTTTCAATAAAATTTAAACATTTCTTAAAGGCACAATGTCTTGGGAAGCTTTTATTAGCGTCTTAAGTCCGTTAAAATAACTACAAGTAGAAAGTATAAGTAAACTTGAACAAGTAGTAACAGTTTTTAAATAAATATAGTCCGAAAAAGTACCACAAATGTAAAAAATAAACTATCGAAGATTAAAAGTACCTAAAAACACATGTAAATACAGCACTCTAATGAAATCGTGTCACTCCAAATGACGAGCAGTCACCTCTCACGCCGCTTCGATATTAGAGTTACCAGGCAAACTATCCTCTTTAACCCTTGTGTTTTCACTAACTTTGGCTTATTACATTTGAAAAGTTAGTTTTACAGAAAAACTGTTTATACGTTTTTTGTTTGAAATAGAACAGCAACTAAGGTAGTAAAGAAACTAGCTTTATATCAACATTGGTTTAATCCTTCATTAAATTAAATACCAAAATAAAAAATTCGAAAGGAAGTTTTAGACTAACCCAATAAAATTACCGTTTTATTAGATGTAGTACTGTTTGGGAAAATACATATAAAATATGATCCAAAATTAAACTTAAAAGTTTTGAAAATAATTATTCACAATTTTAAGGTCATTTATTATTCGTTTTAGAATCATTTGTAGTTGATTTACTTATTATTAAACAATTCAAACAACAGACAGAAACACGGTTAAACGGGTTCGATCAGAATGTACCTGATAACTTGTTAGGACAAGGTATAAATTTATAAATTTCTTTTTTGATAAAAACGTTTACAGAAAGTTATAACTAAAACGCAAGTAAAAATTAATTATCTGTAAATCTAGCAACGCTGTTTTAACGTAGTTGGCGAGCCGCCGGCGTGGTGCAACTGACTATACAAATTTGTTGCAGCGCGCAAGGTCCGTTTGGCTCGTTCGGAGTGTTTTGTTGCAAGTGAATACCTCCCTTAACATGTACTTAGGGATTATAATCATAAATATATAATAAAGGGGTATAAAGAATTTAGAAACTTTACCTTAATTTATTATTTTACATTACTTTGTATAAAAAATATATTAAGGTAAAACAAGGTATAAAGAAAAAATTTAAACCCGATTATATACTAGTGATAAAAACAGTGTTTTTATGAGCTTTAAGGCCGCTAGTTAAAATATTACTTTAGCTACGAAAATCCCAAAAAGGTTTAAGAAACTGCTAAATTTTCGTTTTTATGAAATCCTATTAGCTTAGCGTTGAAATAGTTTTAATTAATTTAATAAGCATTTAACAGTATCTAATACAGCGTCAATATAAAGTACCACAGCTTTGTTGGGTAAACACGCAAAAAAATATTCAAAATAAATATATATTTATTTATAATTATACGACCATTCCACAACACTACTCTACCTATCGCCTTATTTAAAATTATACAATTTATGTAATTTTAGCCCTTTTTAACACTGTAACGAGCAGAATAGATTTTCGTGAAAATCCATTAATCCTAATGACAGTTTTTTGACAGTTAAAAAAATCGAAAAAATGCTAATTTTTTAACGGAGCATCGCCTCAATATGTGTTTTCGGAGTAATATAGTAGAGCATATTTTTCTCAATAATTATGTTATAACCTTCGCAGGAGCTTTTGTTTCTGAGATATTTAGAAAGAACTGCTTTTAAGGTTGATATAGCGTGGAGTTCACTTGGAGTATGCTTAAAAATGGGCTAAAAAGGTATTAGTTCCGTTATGGATCCATTTATTTTTGGTATAACGGTGAGTTAATGTATTTTTGATGAAGAAACCAATTAAACTTACTTTTATACCGTAATAGATATCCTCCTTTCACTTGTTTTCTTTTTGGTGTATCTGAAAAAAAAAAACATAATTCTTAGTTCACTTAATGTGTCAGTCCTCCTACTGAATGAAAAAATATGTGGTTCAGCAACAGTGTAGATTTAATTGGTTTATTCCAATTTTTAGACCAATGGGGTCAAAGTGCTGAATGTAAGGTTAGAATGTTAAACAGTACCCTGCTGCTTTTGTTACAGTTCCGTGCCTGCTGCAAACTGCAGATGCAGGCTGGAATGTTACTAATTTTTTATTACGGAGTCCCAGCGTCTTCCGTGGACTTTTTGATGAAGATTTTGTTTTAACACAGGTCTCACTGAACTCAGGGCCGTTGCTAGACTTCTTGCCGCCTGGAGCAAGATGAGAAATATGCGGCCCTCCCTCAAGTGAGTTCCAGAAATGATTTACACCAAAACACAGTAATATTGTAAAAAGATTGATGTCAGCATAAAAAATAAACTTTTTAAAGTGTAAACTTGTTTAGGCGCATTTAGCAATTTTTGTGGGTACTGAATTGAACTAAGCCGTCAGGCTCGGCTATGTAACCCTCATTCGGGTGCAGTCGGCTCGAGTCGGCTAACTGTGAGAGGAACATTCAGCGAGCGATATCATGATGAAGGCCAGTATTATTCATTTCGCCTTGTTGTTAAGCAAACACTTTTTTTTAAATCGAATTTCTACGGGAGTCATAGTAAAGCCCATCTTATTAAAAACGAAACCCAAATTTAGATCTGTTTAGTCTCTCCCCCAACACTGCAAAAATAACCTTCTTTTTAAGAAACGGCATTAATAAAATTTTCAATTTGTTGCCCTATATGTTAAAATACGACACAGCAAAATCAGTAGTAAAACAATCAATTTAGTAAATCTTATCAAGCTTATAAATTCCATTAAGATGTGGCAAAACGTGGAAAATTTACATGTTACGAAGTCGTCGTTATGGTATTGAACTGATTGACACAGATACTACAATTTATTAGCTTACAAATCGTGTCAAAACTTTTTAGGTCGCTTGTAAACTGCGTCTTTAAATTATCAGAAACAAGTTTATGGACAGAGTGCAATTCAATTTATTTTGGCTATATCTATAAACAAGTTTTATGTCTGCGTTAGGTCTGAATCTCGAAGCAATCGACTGGCTATTTATGTAAAGTGCGATCATTTATGCCTGCACGCACACCTGGAGCGCTTAAATAAATAAAATATTTAAACGTACAACTGTGTCAAGAACAACCAAGGAATTTTCATGTCCCTCTTTTTATTTAATTCGTCGACTCTTTTTTTGTGATTTTTTACATTCCAAGGAAATTCCGAAATTTATTTTGTTAGTTTTCGAGATATTGTCACAGAGAAAAATGGACCTAGGGGTCTTTAGTTTGGGGGCGTAGAAAATTATCGGAAACGGGGGAAGTTTAATACATATATTTTGTTTATAATTATACAGCGGATAAATCGACAGAAATTATAGCCTACGCTAACCTACCCAAAAAAAATATGAAGAACCATAAATACGGCCATTAGGGCCTTACTGTGAATCAGTGGCGTATATAGAAAAAAGTTTCGGGGTGGGCCCGAGGCAGTTTGGGGGGGGGCCGAGACCCCATGAGGCCGTATTTTATGCTATTTTATGTTTGTATTCAGGAAATATGTAGAAAATATCTAAAAAAATCTTAGCTTCGGGGGGGGGGGGGGGGGGCAGGCCCCCCAGGCCCCCCCTTATATACGCCACTGCTGTGAATTATGCCGGGTAGGACTCGGGGGACGCAGTACACAGGACCACAGGTTCAGGGTTAAAAAAAGAGACGACGTCCAGAAACTGGTTACGAAGCTCAGGGGACGTCCAGAAACTGGTTACGAACGCTTAGTTAAGGGGCAAATGAGACGACGTCCAGAAACTGGTTACGAAGCTCAGCAGGACGTCCAGAAACTGGTTACGAACGCTTAGTTAGGAGTGGACCCCGGGTACTGGTCATCTGTATGGTGTGTTACATCGCCTTTTATATTAAATTATTGCAAATTCAGCAATATTGCTAGTGACGATGGTTTTCGATACTTAGGTACCACAATTATTATTATTGCCAATAACTTGGTATTTTATAATAATAGATGCACGCCTTTAATTTATATGGATCCCAATAATTAAAGTAATACGAAGTGCATCTGTTTTATTTAGATAAATGTATCACTTTGGGATAGTTTAATTATGATCTGTGTGACAATATTACATCTTAAAATAAGGTGACTTAGTGACCTTAAAATACATATTATATCTTTAGGTCGAAAGTACATATTGCGGCCCTGCTGAACTATTAGTTAAATCAATTACTCACAATGTTCTACACAAAAACATTTAAAGCTGTTAACAAGGCCCGCAAAAAAATGTATGGTCAATGTGAGGTTGTTTACCTAAAAAAATAAGCTACGATGCAATAAATTTTTATAAATATTTTATTTTCATAATAAAACTCTGCCAAACGCAATTTCCTAGTGAATGAACATCAAAGTCTAGTAAATGAAAGACGATTATCCAGTGAATGAACAATGCATTCCTTGTTAGCAATAAATTGATAAAATTGATTTTATAGGATTTTTCAAGGATTTTAGTTTTCAATTATTACTTAAACAAATGTCGGAGGACTCTGTTGATGTGTTTAGAAAATCTATTTCTGTAAGAAAATACCTATAAATTCTTTTAAAATTCCGTTTATTAAAAGTAAAAATTAAACATTGAAGAACTAAATCTTACTTACGAAATATAATTAGAAAAACAAAAACTGTAAAATCCTTATTTTAAGATATGAAAGTAATAAGAAAAAAATAAAATATATAAGTATATTTACTAAGAAATGAACTTTTTGAAAAATTAAGTCCTAGTCGAGTATTCGGTAAAAACCTTTTGCATTTTCGAAATTCGGAGGTCTTATTTTTTTTATTACATCTGCCTCCTTATACCAGATTTGATCCCCTTTTTCAGTCCTCTTCCAAAGATTTTTGCAATTTCCTTTATTGTATTCACATCGTGTTCTCCTTTATTTGAATTCATTATGACTCCTATTAAAACTGTGACATATTGTCCTACATCATAACAACTTTTTTTGTTAATATTAACTCGCCTCTTTTTAATTTTCTTGGTTTTGTAAGCCTCTAAATTTTCAGTTTTTCGTTTTTCAGACTGATTTCTTTTTCTCTCTTTGCTCTTTCTTTTTCGGCATTTTATTTTTTCTTCGATACTATGGCAAAGGGTAACTTTTCAGTTTTTCGCTTTTTTGTCGCCTTCTTATTATCGTCTTCTTTAGGCCAAGTTAAATGTGCGTCCCACAAGTTAGAAATTCACGAATTTTGAGGGGTCTCATTAATAACGGTTCCGTCCTTTTCCTTCTTTTGTGTCACTTTTTTTTTCATCATCATTCTCAGTAAAATCTTCTTTTTCCTTTTCAGTAGTTTTCTCGGTAGTTCCAAGTTCTTTTTCTTCTATCTGATTTTCTTTTATATTTTTATCATTAATTATTTCTTTTGCCTGACTTCTTACAGCAGTATCCCCACTTGTACTAGGTATATCAGTTTCAATCTCCATCATTATAGAATTTTTCTTTATATTATTTGGTTCTTCTATTGCTGTAGAAGTTTCTAGCATTAGCTTTTCAAACTTTGAGTTCTAATCTACCGTCTTATTTAAACAATATAAATGAAGCATTACGCGTCCATTAATAAGAAGTTAAAAAGAATATATCGAAAAAATGAACACTCTCTAATTTATCGTTATGTTCAACTATTGGACATGCATGTAATTCTAGTAAATGAACGAATTGAAGTTTCTTCGTTCAACCACTGGCTATTACTGTTTAAATTTCATCTAGAGGTCATTTTCTAAAACACATCGATAAAATATCTATCTTCTCTATATCTACTTTCCTATACTTTTTCGATATTACCCCAATCCCAGTAAATGAACATAGTGTTCATTTACTGGAAAAGGCCTAATTCCTGGTACCAGTAAACTATTTTTTCAATATTTATTATCATAACCTCAAAATTGCATATTTGGTGCTTTAAATAGATAACTTTGAAGATATAACGCAATAAAAAACCCACAAAAAGTTTTCATTGATTAAAATTATAAATATAAATCTAAATTTTGCTATTTAAAATATGAGCTTACCTTAGTTTTTTTCTGAATCACCTTGGAACCTCAGAAATACGCACTTAAAGTAAAGGCAAGGTTTCGGCCATTTTGAAGGCGACCTTGCCAAATGTAATAAGTGTTCTAAGCGAAGGGGGTTTAAAATAAAATATCTTTAGACAGGGATAGCGCAATTCTCTCGCAGGATCGTTAATTTTTTTAAATATTTAGTAAAATGTTCATTCACTTGTATGTGTTCATTTAGTGGTATGTTGACCCTAATTTACAATTATACAAAAAAAACTTATACCGTACCCTACCTTAGCAAAATTGCAGCAAAAGGTGTGCGGTGGAACATTTCCTAATTTAAAATATTTTATATTTTGCATCCGGCCCCTATGGCCTGTAAGAGGGCAATATTTTATTTTGGCCTCACTTCGTAATCAGGAAATCACTTATTCTAGACATCTTCAACTCGTCATTTTGATAAGTCATTTTACAATCAACGCAAACGCTTTGATCGTCAGGGGCAGCCCCCTACATTGGGGCTATAAATTTTAAAGATCGAGCTGTTATTTCAAATGTAATTTTTGCACAAAGTACACCATTATCAGAATTATAGCTCTTAATTAGAGGCCGCTCCTAATGGTTAAAATGTAAACAATTTATATATGACTCATCCAATTGATGAGTCTAAGATGATGATTGGTGTTCCCGTGATTATAAAGTAGACAAAGTATAAAGTATTTAAAATTAAAAAGTGGTAGAGCACCATTTGTGCTATTTCGCCGACATAGGTAAAAGTATAACTCAACTTAAAGTTTAGTATTATAAAGAAATTACATATTTTTTTGACTCTAACTAATACATTTGGGTGATTTTATAAACTGCTAATGCAGTAAAACCTAATTATACGGGTGTAATGTGTGAAAGATATACCGGATAATCTCAAAACACGTTTTACCCTGTTACGCCCCCTAGGAGCCATAATAATATTACTTTTTTGACTGCTGCAGATTCAGTCAGTCAAATCTTGTTTGAACCACTGATGAGGCACCAAGGCCAAAAATGACAAAAAAATCCTTCATGAAATGGGAATAAATGATCAAATGCAATGTGTATTTTTTCCAATTTTCCCTTTCCATGATTGTCATTTAAATCTAAAAACAAAAATTAAAGTTTGTAAACAATTGGTATCCTTCTTTCTCTTAACAATACAAACTTTTATCAATTATAGTCGAACCTCAATAACTCGAACTTAAAGGGACAACCAAAGCAGTTCGAGTTGTGAAGAGTTCGAGTTATAGAAATTTGAGTTAAAGAGGTTAAAATACATATAAAAAGTACAGGGACCACTTAAAAGTTTCGAGTTATAGAGAGGTTCGAGTTATAGAGGTTCGACTGTATAACGTCGAAAAATTTGTCATTTTCATACAAAGTCTGTAAAAGTTCTTTTTTTATAGAAAAAATTGCCAGCGCGGAAATTTATCTTGTGTCATTTTTAATAGGAATAGTTAAAACAAGATTACAAAGTTTTTTAGTTTCACTAAAAATTTCACATAGATTTAACTTTTATTCACTTAAAATGTTAGTCTTTATAAATTACTATATTAAACTTTTTTTATATGCATTTTCTAAACTATCAATACATTTTTTGGAAAAATTTTTTGAATATTCATCGAACTTGGAGGTGTGTAGTACTGCAACAAATTCTAATTTTTTTAAATTTTTAATCCTTGTTTGTAACTGAAAAGTTATATTATCCAAAATTTCATAATATAGTAAATTATATTCCTTAAAAATAGTTTCCTCAGAATTTTTAAGGACAATTGGAGCTGCTGTTACATTTTTAGTTTTCTCGAATATATCTTCAAAAACTTCATATTTATCTTGTAATATTGAACAGCATATTTTAATTTGAGTGATGCACATATTTACATCTAGGTTAACTTGTTGCAAAAATTGATACAGGATATTTTAATAGTGGTAAATATCTTAAAAATTAAAATCAAAAAAGGGAATTTAAAAATTTTAGTTTTTAAAAAAACCTTGCCATAAGTGTAGACTTAAAGCTTCGAGAAAACTCCTTGCCACTTTTTTTTTTGTCTAGACTTAAAATATTTAAGTATGGCGTTGGTCAACTATTTTTTAAGATTTCCGTCTTTTCAAAATTACTGCGGCCTTAAAATGGTACATTTATCAATGACCAACACTGTCATGTAAAGGAAAACTCATTTTTTTAATAAAAAAACAGCATAATTAAGCAAAGCTTTAATAAAAGCTCAAAACAATGACTAATTAGGTAATCGGTTGGCGAATGACTCAAAACAGGTGGTGGGTGTTACATATTGATGGAACAGAACTTATAGTTCTATTCCATCAAACAGTTCGACGGTCATAGAACCGTCCAAAAATGCAGTATGAGGAGTTCGAGGACTGTTTTAAAACGGTTTGGGTTAGCTGGAACGACCAAATAACTGTCCAAAAACCGAATGCACTTCGATTTACTTCAGGCACGTGATCATATGCGAGAGAGTTAAATTCAAAATCACGTGACTCAAAGAAAGGGTAGGTTTGGCGTCTCGCTTAAAGATAAATCGAAGGCAACGTATGAATTCGAGAGCACGAAATTAAAGTTGCACACAGAAAGGATTACACAATTACATAGGATTATCATAATATATTTTTTTAGTTCTTTAAAATGCAGATAAAATTACATCCATTTAATTTATACAGGGTGTAACTAAATAAGTGTAAAACATTTAATCTTTCATATAAAGAAACTTTATTGAAGCATCCTTTGTTAAGATACCGCCCCTTAAAGGGGGTACATAACATTTATGACGATGTATCTCTGTAGTTGTTCGTGAAATAATTTTTTGCTGCGAACTGGTTTATTTTGGGCAAAAAATCCAAGAGACATTTTTTATTAACAATGAAACAGGCTATCGGAAATACGTTTTTAAATGGAAAACAAATAATAAGACAAAAAATTACATTGGAAATAAATTTTAGGGGTTGCGTTTTTCACCCCGTACAACCACGGGGTAAACCAAATTCATTACCGGCTAAGTGTCTTTTTGGTAGTAGAAAATTTTATGTACCCCCTTTAGGGGGCTGTATCTTAACAAGAAATGCTCCAATGAAGTTTCTTTATATGAAAGATCCTATCTTTTTTTGATGCGGAATCACCCCCTTAAATGTTTTACACTTATTTAGTTACACCCTGTATTCACAAACTATAAACCACTACAGACTAAAAAATTAAATATACCAAAAATTAAAACGAGCTTTTGGGCGAAACTTGTGAAAATATATTTATTTTTTCTAATATCACAAGTTTTATGTGAAATTTATATATTTATTTATTTGTATTTTCTAATTTGATTTTTATAAAATATTTGTGAAATTACCTACATATTATAGAAAGCCTTAATATTCACAAGGTTTTTGCGATTTTATTCATTTTTAGGAAATAGAGATCGTGATACTTCTAAGAAGTTCTAAGTACTTTAGTAATGACCTTAATGTCGATGCCTTAAAGCGAAGTCGTTTGTTCTTCCGCCAAATCTGGTGTAAAATTTTACTTCCGGTGTTATCCTTCTTCTTTTAACTTTTAGTTCACAGGTCACCGGGATTTGCTGCGATCAGGGTAAACAGTTATGTTTCTATTCCTATCCAATCACCTGCTAAACTAGTTTTTCTTTTTCTAAGCAAGCTACCCTATGGTCAGTATAGCTTTTTTTCATGTGGTATACCTACAGGATCCGCAGGCCCGTAGTAATAAAAATTAAGAGGCTCTTGCAAAAAAATCAACAGATGCTGCAGATTTTGCAAATTTTTTTTTTGGAAATTTGAAAAATATTTGTATATTTACGTGGCTTCCCCGGCATTTTGTCATGTGTTAAAATTGGTTGTGAAACTCAATTTATTTTGACAAAAATTTAAATTTTTTGGGTTATTCACTGTTTTTTGAATTTTCTCAGACAAATGTAAGTTTAATGTAATTTTATGGTATATTATTATTTCAGGTGATGTAAACTAGAAATATGTGTGTTTTACATAAAATTTTTCCGCGCCTTCGAATGCGCCTGTCTGCAATTCTTGTCTTTCAGAGGAGTCCGAACCCAGTTTAGGTTGCTTGATGGAACGGAAAACTGACTGTCCCATAACAGGTCAACGTCGACTTGGAACGCAAACAGGATTTTTCGTACCGTTCTATAACCGTCCCACGCTTTGATGTAACGAAATTATAATTTGCATAGATGCGACAAAATCTTACCAGCGATTTATTTAATTGATAGATTCGCATTATAGAGTTTTTAGTCTTCAAACGACCTCAATAATTTTGCGTCACGTGATGTGGACCAGACGCGATATGATCACCCGCAGCGTAAGTGAAGCGGAGCTGCCCGCCGCCTCATGGAACCCCAAAATTTAGCGAATTCTAAAGCCAAGTTTCTGCAAGAAAAATATTTTTTAAAATATTTTATTATTTCATATTATATGGTTAAAAGCATTCTAGTAAAACAAAAAACTAAGGGTTTTGTGCTTTAAATTATGTAAGGCCAGCATGGCATGCTGATGCACACAAATTTATCACGTTTTTAAGCGCCTCACCTAACCATGCAGTCAAGCGCGCGAGTCACAGAAGAGTTGCGAATGACGATTCAGTTTATTTATTGATTTCATGTTGTAGGTTCCTTTTTATTTGGGGATTTAATGAAACAACACAAAGATTAAGTAGCAGAGGGCGAAAAAGCTTGATAAATAATTTAAAATTTACTTTAATTTTTTTTAAGTTGGTGAGGCGCCGTCTCACTTGCCTCATCTGACGAGCCGCCACTGCCTTGATATCCTCGCAACAGGCGGCCTCGGTCAAAAATGTTATTCATTTTTCACGCCCTTGATACAAAAATAGCTATTTCATCCATTTTCACTTGTCTCGACCGCCATATTGATTTTGATGTAGTATCCTTTATCCGCATCATCAATACGACAAAATAAGATGGTAAGCATGTATAACTTCAAACTATATAACCGATCATTGGTAATTCTAAACGGACCTTATTAAAATTAAGTCGTAATTAATGGGCTGTTATGCGATATTTTCATAACTATTGAGATTTTATTTTTACATAACAAGAATTGCCATAATTTATGTCGATAATTTTATTGAAGCTGTAATAAAATAGAACTTGCACGCTAGCTTACTGTATGAACTTAATTTTGCTTATAATAATTAGTTTTAACCCAACATAAATTATCTACGTATAACAATTTTAGCACCATTTCGAAAGATAATTGATTTTACATAAAAGTAAATCCTCGGGCTTTGCATAGCATGCAACCTATTCGCAATCTCGGCCTTTAATTAAACTACCAAATTAGCCGTTTACGAGCAAAACATCGTTGGATAATTCATATGATACACTTTCGAAGGTATTACTTAAAGATTTTTAACTAATAGTCCCGACATGTTTCGTAAGTAGAAACTTACATCTTCAGGGGACATTACTAAAAGAATCATAAAAGAAAGGTAAAAACTTAAAATTAGAAAAGATCTTGTGATAATAATAACTAATAAATTTGAGAAAGTGCCTCGCCTACATAAAAAATCTAGTTAGAGGACTTACCTAAACTAAATTAGCACATTTTAAAAAACTAGTTAAAAAATTTTGCCTATCTATGTACTAAAACGGTTAGGTCATAGAAATTTTAAAAACATTTTGGAATTTTATTGATAAGAATTGACGTTATCGACGGGCATTGATTTAATAGAAACCTGTAAAATTAATAGACATTCTTTTTTTGTTACTTTTTTAATCTACATAAAACCTTTGTTAAACACTTAAGAGTACTATGGATAATTAAACACTTCAGAATAATATGGATAATTAAACACTTTAAAATATTTCTAAACTAAACAAATAAAAAATTGATCATTTAAATATAAAAAAATATATAAAAATAAATATAAAAGAATATAAAAATAAAATAATATTTTATTTTACTAATTTGCTAATTTAGTTTAGGTAAGTCCTCTAATTAGATTTTTTTGTGCTGGCAGTTTCTCAAATATGTTAGTTATTATTTTCACAATTTATTTTCTAATTTTAAGGTTTTACCTTTCTTTTGTGATTATTTAAGTAACGTTTCCTGAAGATGTAAGTTTCTTTTTACGAAACATGTCGGGACTATTTGTTTAACACAAATTAAAAATTAGTGGAGGAAGACAATAACCTGTTTGATTCCTCTTAAAGATTTTTATTTATTTAACACTAGACTACAAATAACCTCCTTCGCATGTTAGCCTGATTTGCACGTGTTCTTATAACGCGTCGAGTTTTTGTCATTACAGATTATGCGACACAAGGGACTCTAATGGATGAATAATAGGCATCCATCAATTTCAAGATAAAAAATGACACCAGTGTATGAGTTCTTGAATGGGTCAGAAGGAGTACTCCCTCAAAATCGGCATCTCTATTGGTCCTGACGTTGGCAGAAGCTCATTCTCACTCTCACCCGTTTCAAGAATCCATATATATGGGTATGAAACTTGAATACGGGATTCCGCGACATGCAATGCTTTACCCACGTAGCCTTGTGTCTTCCCACATGCTTCTTTAGTAGCCAAGCAGTTGCCTAACAACCACAATAAGCAACGTCAACAATTTATGTCATTTACCTAATTTTGAATGTTTGGCGTTGTGCCCTTGTTTTTGTCTTCCATTTATAGTTGTGATTTTCAAGCGATTTTTGGCGTCGGTGTCATCGTCATTTTAGCTTTTTGATAAGTGAAAGGTGTACGCCGATCTGCAGTTTCCTTATGAAGCCTTGACTTTCTGCACTTGGCACGTCCATCTCTCTGAACGCTAGTCTTTACAAGTAAAATGTTTCCCGGAATGTGCCTTTATTAGTGAAGTGTATATTTTATATGTATATATCTAAAGAAGTTTTAGTTAGTAAATAATGTGTATTAAATAAAGAAAGGAATGAACAATTTGATAAGTTTTATCATTTAAAATTTATCTTAAACAATGTTATTTTAATATTTGTTTTGGTTTCCAAAAAGTGTTCTTTGCTAATATTAGCTCACACATATACTATACTATAGTAGTGTGAGCTTTGGTGATCCTAATTTTTTCGAGAAAAAAAAAGTTGCTCCGATTTCAAAATTTTTTATATATCTTTGCGTTTCAGATGATTTTGAAACTTTTTTGTTGCGCCGTCTGTCTGTCTGTCTGTCTGTCTGTCTGTCTGTCTGTCTGTCTGTCTGTCTGTCTGTCTGTCTGTCTGTCTGTCTGTCTGTCTGTCTGTCTGTCTGTCTGTCTGTCTGTCTGTCTGTCTGTCTGTCTGTCTGTCTGTCTGTCTGTCTGTCTGTCTGTCTGTCTGTCTGTCTGTCTGTCTGTCTGTCTGTCTGTCTGTCTGTCTGTCTGTCTGTCTGTCTGTCTGTCTGTCTGTCTGTCTGTCTGTCTGTCTGTCTGTCTGTCTGTCTGTCTGTCTGTCTGTCTGTCTGTCTGTCTGTCTGTCTGTCTGTCTGTCTGTCTGTCTGTCTGTCTGTCTGTCTGTCTGTCTGTCTGTCTGTCTGTCTGTCTGTCTGTCTGTCTGTCTGTCTGTCTGTCTGTCTGTCTGTCTGTCTGTCTGTCTGTCTGTCTGTCTGTCTGTCTGTCTGTCTGTCTGTCTGTCTGTCTGTCTGTCTGTCTGTCTGTCTGTCTGTCTGTCTGTCTGTCTGTCTGTCTGTCTGTCTGTCTGTCTGTCTGTCTGTCTGTCTGTCTGTCTGTCTGTCTGTCTGTCTGTCTGTCTGTCTGTCTGTCTGTCTGTCTGTCTGTCTGTCTGTCTGTCTGTCTGTCTGTCTGTCTGTCTGTCTGTCTGTCTGTCTGTCTGTCTGTCTGTCTGTCTGTCTGTCTGTCTGTCTGTCTGTCTGTCTGTCTGTCTGTCTGTCTGTCTGTCTGTCTGTCTGTCTGTCTGTCTGTCTGTCTGTCTGTCTGTCTGTCTGTCTGTCTGTCTGTCTGTCTGTCTGTCTGTCTGTCTGTCTGTCTGTCTGTCTGTCTGTCTGTCTGTCTGTCTGTCTGTCTGTCTGTCTGTCTGTCTGTCTGTCTGTCTGTCTGTCTGTCTGTCTGTCTGTCTGTCTGTCTGTCTGTCTGTCTGTCTGTCTGTCTGTCTGTCTGTCTGTCTGTCTGTCTGTCTGTCTGTCTGTCTGTCTGTCTGTCTGTCTGTCTGTCTGTCTGTCTGTCTGTCTGTCTGTCTGTCTGTCTGTCTGTCTGTCTGTCTGTCTGTCTGTCTGTCTGTCTGTCTGTCTGTCTGTCTGTCTGTCTGTCTGTCTGTCTGTCTGTCTGTCTGTCTGTCTGTCTGTCTGTCTGTCTGTCTGTCTGTCTGTCTGTCTGTCTGTCTGTCTGTCTGTCTGTCTGTCTGTCTGTCTGTCTGTCTGTCTGTCTGTCTGTCTGTCTGTCTGTCTGTCTGTCTGTCTGTCTGTCTGTCTGTCTGTCTGTCTGTCTGTCTGTCTGTCTGTCTGTCTGTCTGTCTGTCTGTCTGTCTGTCTGTCTGTCTGTCTGTCTGTCTGTCTGTCTGTCTGTCTGTCTGTCTGTCTGTCTGTCTGTCTGTCTGTCTGTCTGTCTGTCTGTCTGTCTGTCTGTCTGTCTGTCTGTCTGTCTGTCTGTCTGTCTGTCTGTCTGTCTGTCTGTCTGTCTGTCTGTCTGTCTGTCTGTCTGTCTGTCTGTCTGTCTGTCTGTCTGTCTGTCTGTCTGTCTGTCTGTCTGTCTGTCTGTCTGTCTGTCTGTCTGTCTGTCTGTCTGTCTGTCTGTCTGTCTGTCTGTCTGTCTGTCTGTCTGTCTGTCTGTCTGTCTGTCTGTCTGTCTGTCTGTCTGTCTGTCTGTCTGTCTGTCTGTCTGTCTGTCTGTCTGTCTGTCTGTCTGTCTGTCTGTCTGTCTGTCTGTCTGTCTGTCTGTCTGTCTGTCTGTCTGTCTGTCTGTCTGTCTGTCTGTCTGTCTGTCTGTCTGTCTGTCTGTCTGTCTGTCTGTCTGTCTGTCTGTCTGTCTGTCTGTCTGTCTGTCTGTCTGTCTGTCTGTCTGTCTGTCTGTCTGTCTGTCTGTCTGTCTGTCTGTCTGTCTGTCTGTCTGTCTGTCTGTCTGTCTGTCTGTCTGTCTGTCTGTCTGTCTGTCTGTCTGTCTGTCTGTCTGTCTGTCTGTCTGTCTGTCTGTCTGTCTGTCTGTCTGTCTGTCTGTCTGTCTGTCTGTCTGTCTGTCTGTCTGTCTGTCTGTCTGTCTGTCTGTCTGTCTGTCTGTCTGTCTGCCTGTCTGTCTGTCTGTCTGTCTGTCTGTCTGTCTGTCTGTCTGTCTGTCTGTCTGTCTGTCTGTCTGTCTGTATGTCTGTCTGTCTGTCTGTCTGTCTGTCTGTCTGTCTGTAACGACCAACGCGCATAACTCAAAAACCGCTTGGCCGATTTTAATGAAATTTGGTACCTAGGCTGGGTCTTGGGTCGAGATGGTCCCATTTAAAAATGAACAAAATCCACCGAACACAAACCGAATAAAAGGGTGGGGGTAGAGTTTATGTGCAAATATGGCGTGTGTGATATCAAACGAAAGGTAATTGAGTCTGGAGTTAAACAAAATACATTTTAATTTATTTTTAAAAAAGGGTGAAGGTATATTTTAAAAATTAGAGTTTAAGTGAAAATATGGCGTGTGTGATATCAAACGAAAGGTAATTGAGTCCGGAGTTTAACAAAATACATTATAGTTTTTGTTTTTTTAAGGGTGGGGGTAGATTTTAAAAATTTGAGTTTAAGTCAAGACATGGCTTGTGTGGTATTAAACAAAAGGTAATTTAGTCTGGAGTTGAATAAAATATATTTCAGTTTTTAGTTATATTAGCTCACACGTAAACTATAACTATAGTACCTAGTGTGAGCTTAGGGGCCCATATATTGGCAGAGTATTTTTTGTAAATATATATAATAAAAAACCATACCAAATCAAAGTTTTAGAAGAAATTCTTTTAGTGTAAGGACACTTTTCTGCCCAAAATTAATTAAAAGTGCTTTTTATATCGATAAATTGCAAAAATGTATTTTATTACAAAAGACCTAATAGATTGAAAATCCTATTTGCATTAATGAAGGTATTTCAAAGGAAAACTGCTAATGCGATAAACTAGTTTTGCCATTACGGGGCTAAAATATTTTTCAACACTAGAAGGTGATTATTTTTACACTAAGTGTAAAAAAATTAAGGTATGCAGTGTTTTAAATGCGCAGGATGTAATGAATGAACTAATAACAGAACGGTCCACCGCTTAAAAAGTAAGGTCACTATATAACGAAGTCCCTTCTAAAGGTACCGTCAAAGATCTCTACGTTTTTAAAAACCTCGTATAGAATTGATTACCCACTGGCGTAAATTTTTTTATTAAATAATTTCATTATTTGTTAACATTCTGGGATGTTGTCACTGCTAGAAACCCTATATGTATGATATATTTGTACACAGGAGAGACTCGACAAATCCATTAAAGTCACTACATTAACATTTTTTGGGTATGTTATTTTCTTGCGAAGTTCATTGTCGTTTCACTAAAATAATTTAAATTGTCAGCAGTGAGTGACATCAATCATCGTGCAACATATAAACAAACACGTTTGTCCGCACCCCCTGTATAGATTTCGGTAAAAATGGTTTAGTTTTATTTTTGGACGCTTATAAGGACAGAAGATACGTCTCTCTCTAAACATCGCTAGAGTATAGAGGACCCGCAGCCCACGAGAAAGACCGGCCCGGGCGCGGAAATATCACGTGACCGTAGGAGGGTCACAAAAGAACGCCTCCCGGCCAGCTATCATTATAAAACATGTGTGTTTTCAGTTCTGGTATGTTTGTTTACGTCGATTTTGTATTAATTCGGGCACGAATTTTATGTGAATTTTATCAAAGTTATTAAAATAACGCAGCCCACGAAAAAGACTGTCGTGATCTGCGTTAAAATAATTATTGGCTAATGAGTAAATTAAAAAGAAAATACCTATAAGATAAACAATGCCGCGAACGTGTAGTGTTGTTGGTTGTCGGTCCAACTATAAAACTGAAACCGAATATGTGTCAACTTTTAATTTGCCAGTGGATAAACAAATGCATGAAATTTGGTTGCGAAAAATTCCTAATGATTTAAGTATCTTAAAACGTCCACAAGTTTGCATCAAACATTTTTTAAACGAGCAGGTCATTTGGTTTGATAAGTGTGTTGTAAATTGATTTTTGAAAATGTTCCGAAATACCTAAGTAGACAACCTGTATCTGCTGTTCGATTTGCTGATGTCGAGAGGCAACAAAAGGAAACTGCAATACAAGAAAGTCTTGAAACACTTCAAGCTCATAAGAAATCAAAAGTTTTATCAAATATTAAGGACATTTCAAAATTTTATTGTTCTATCTAATACACACACAGTCTGCCTGTGCCTGACAACATTTTTGAACAACAATCCATCACTGTTAACTGTTAGCATCTCTAGTTGTTGAGGAGATCTGTCATTTTTTGTAAATGTTAACAATGTGTCCACACCAAAAAACAAACTGCCAAAAAAAGTAGGAGTTTTATTTTTGGACAGCCCCGATACACTTGAAAGCTAATTTTTTTATTGAAATGAAAGTTGCAAACGGGAAAAAAGTGGTAAAAGATAAGATTGATCAAATAATAGTAGTGACATTTTCGATAGTGAGAGTGAAAAATGTGTTCAATTATCATTTCTTATTGAACAATTAGGTCTCTTGAAAAGGTCACCTGAGAATCGAAGATATTGTGGATACACTTTAATGTTGGCTTCATCTTTGTTTATCCAGTCATCCAGTGCATACATGTCAATTTACAAAACTAAGGTAATATGTCTTCTGCACCCTCGCAATATTTAAAAACTGATTTGTAAAATATCGTACTCTCCGGTAGTGTGCAATATTTAAAAAGTAAGGTACAGCTTTTAAAAGAACATGAGTTGGTAGTTAACTTACACATTGATGAAAGATATATTAAACTTTGTGACAAGATAAAGAAAAATTTAAAAACTTAAAGCTCAGGTTTGTTATGTCCAATTTTAAAAGACTTGTATAGATTTGAAGTAACTATCGATATTATGTACCTAATATATGTACCTGAAGATATTAGAGTGCAAATTTTATATAATTTTTTATTTTTTAGATTCAGTTCTTTTCTCTATAATAAACACATACATCAGCAAAATATTTTTTTCAATTTTTGCCTAAATGAGAACAAAAAAATTTGGTCAATTTATGTAAAAACAGATAATATATTAAGCAATACAATAAGAATCCTGGAACTCCTAAGATTACGTGACCGCCGACTTGCTTATAACGCGCCATGGCCGGTCTTTATCGTTGGCTTGGAGTTTGTCGTGTCTCTTTTTCATTAAAATATGTCGTCGGTCCAATGCCAAAGTCAAGAATGCATAATTAATATTTTGAGAAAAACGCGTTTTAAACATTGAAGATACATTGCGAGAAATAGAGATTTCATTTTCTAAATTTTTAAAGGAGGGGAGAGGGAGAGCAAACACTTTTGCGCTCTTAGCATTGAATACTATAAATAAAATTGTACATACTGCTGCACATAGACGAAAATTTCCAAATTTGCGCATTTGTGACTTTGGCATTGGACCGACGATGTCATACATGTAGGGTCTCTAGTCACTGCTATACACCTACAAAAGGTGCAAAAATAAACCTTTGCTATGTATTAAAAAAAAAAAAAAAAAAAACGCAAAATATATAAAATGTCCATTATTTGTTGCGTGGCTGGGTGCCGAAACTCGTACGAGAAAGGGTTTGGCCTTTTTCGAATACCAAAAGGTAAGCAATACATAATTTTGTTAGCTTTGCCAGCGATTGTTTATCCACTAGGCACACACTGAGGGCCTGGGCTCTAAGGTGGTCCTATGATCCGCAGTTTTACAAGTCTTTAAATTTGTGCGAAAAAGAAGAATACAAAATATGTATTTTTTGAAAGCAAATATACCCATTTACTAATTTTGTATTTATTTTTTCGAGGGTGTGTCAGAAAGTGATACACTTTTTGCCTTTCATTTTGACTTAATTAGAAAAGAAAAGATGGATTTTTGACAAAAAATCTGAGTATATAAATTTTATATTTAAATGTTTTTCGATCTATACAAATTGGCACTATTGTTTTGTTCTCTTTCTGAGCGTTAGCGATTACTTATAAACTGCTCGACGGAATGTTACGAAATTTTATGGAAAATACCTTGCTGCTCTATAATAATTTAGTAATAACAAATCACGAATGAATTCGAAGATAAACATTTCAAAAATTACAAAATACTGTAAAAAGAGTCCGTCCCTGTGAAGAAGAAAACGATGATGATTTGAAGGACATAATTTTCATGCCTAGACAAAAGTTTTTTGTTAATATCTTTTTTAATAAAAAAGTTATCCAGGTTTAAAATAGTAAACTAAGCTTTGGCCTACCCTGTACCATTGAGTTGTATAAAGCCCTGAAAGGACTTTAGAGACGGAAAGACAAGGCATTTTTTATTGACCCTATCCAATTTGGTTTCTAAGGACAGGTATTTCTTTTACAATAAAAACAGAGATATACATTATTGAACATGTGAAAGGGATAAAGATAGGCTGATTTTGCATGCTAATAATACCCTAGATAATATATGGGTACTTTTATCTCTTTCACACTGACGGCATAAGTGCGACAGAAAAGCAGCTGCGGCTACCTTTAATCCACCCATTTTGTGCGGGAATATTACAAAAAGAAATCTTAAAACTTTTAAAAACAAGTTTAGAAGTAACTATTTGAGTTCAAACATGGTCCGAAATTGTTTTTTGTGCAAAAGAAGAAAAAAAATCCATAAAAAAACAACATTTCATTCGTAAGTCGTCTTGACGGATAGTTTTTGCTAAAACACGAGAACGTTCAGTAGCGTCACGATAGATAGTCTTTTCTGCGACCGTGCGATTTTACCCTCACACATTTTGATTCAGAAAGTGTCACTTCCCCGCACTTATAAGATTATTTTTTAAGAATAATTTGTCCTGAAATGGGTTCTGGTACGTTTTACCACCCTACTCAAAACTTATTACAACAAGGTTTTTTTGCATTGCATGAAAATTAACAAAAAGTATTTGATTTTCTTAAAAATGATTTTTTTTAAAATGCTACATACCGATTTTTATCCAGTTGTTTTTGTTTTTTCGAACCAAACTTTTGACATGTCACGGTGGAGTTTCATACATCTTGATGAATTGTTACACACACTGATCTATGTTTTTATAAATTTCGATAAATTTTATGTTTTTTGCGGACTTTACAGTAATTTTAAGTTAAATTTTGGTCTTTCATCGCGAAAGTATATATTTATTATTATATGATACCACCGCGACCGGTCTACAGGCCGGTATCATATGTGTATGTCCTTCTAATGTCATTTGACCATCATGCTGTCTTACTTAATAAGGTCATTTAGTTTAATTAATAATTTTGTCCTAAATAATATAAAAGAAGAATAGAAACCAACAAAAAATTTGTGACACTTCGATTACCGATTTTCTTTGATTGCGATGGATTAGGGTAACCAGATTACGGTTTATTAGGGTGCCCAGAGTGCGGAAAAAAAGATTTTGAAAAATTTCCCTAAAAAAAATTTGAAGACCAAACACTCACGCGCCACTCAATGTTTATGGTCGCATACACTAATCCTAACTCGATTTCCGACGATTATGGACAATGGTTACCCCCTGGACATAAACCTAACAACTTTTACTATATTTATTAACAACTAGGTAGGTTAGGTTTGGTTAGGTTGGGTTAGGTTGGGTTAGGTTGGGTTAGGTTGGGTTAGGTTGGGTTAGGTTGGGTTAGGTTGGGTTAGGTTGGGTTAGGTTGGGTTAGGTTGGGTTAGGTTGGGTTAGGTTGGGTTAGGTTGGGTTAGGTTGGGTTAGGTTGGGTTAGGTTGGGTTAGGTTGGGTTAGGTTGGGTTAGGTTGGGTTAGGTTGGGTTAGGTTGGGTTAGGTTGGGTTAGGTTGGGTTAGGTTGGGTTAGGTTGGGTTAGGTTGGGTTAGGTTGGGTTAGGTTGGGTTAGGTTGGGTTAGGTTGGGTTAGGTTGGGTTAGGTTGGGTTAGGTTGGGTTAGGTTGGGTTAGGTTGGGTTAGGTTGGGTTAGGTTGGGTTAGGTTGGGTTAGGTTGGGTTAGGTTGGGTTAGGTTGGGTTAGCTTGGGTTAGGTTGGGTTAGGTTGGGTTAGGTTGGGTTAGGTTGGGTTAGGTTGGGTTAGGTTGGGTTAGGTTGGGTTAGGTTGGGTTAGGTTGGGTTAGGTTGGGTTAGGTTGGGTTAGGTTGGGTTAGGTTGGGTTAGGTTGGGTTAGGTTGGGTTAGGTTGGGTTAGGTTGGGTTAGGTTGGGTTAGGTTGGGTTAGGTTGGGTTAGGTTGGGTTAGGTTGGGTTAGGTTGGGTTAGGTTGGGTTAGGTTGGGTTAGGTTGGGTTAGGTTGGGTTAGGTTGGGTTAGGTTGGGTTAGGTTGGGTTAGGTTGGGTTAGGTTGGGTTAGGTTGGGTTAGGTTGGGTTAGGTTGGGTTAGGTTGGGTTAGGTTGGGTTAGGTTGGGTTAGGTTAGGTTGGGTTAGGTTGGGTTAGGTTGGGTTAGGTTGGGTTAGGTTGGGTTAGGTTGGGTTAGGTTGGGTTAGGTTGGGTTAGGTTGGGTTAGGTTGGGTTAGGTTGGGTTAGGTTGGGTTAGGTTGGGTTAGGTTGGGTTAGGTTGGGTTAGGTTGGGTTAGGTTGGGTTAGGTTGGGTTAGGTTGGGTTAGGTTGGGTTAGGTTGGGTTAGGTTGGGTTAGGTTGGGTTAGGTTGGGTTAGGTTGGGTTAGGTTGGGTTAGGTTGGGTTAGGTTGGGTTAGGTTGGGTTAGGTTGGGTTAGGTTGGGTTAGGTTGGGTTAGGTTGGGTTAGGTTGGGTTAGGTTGGGTTAGGTTGGGTTAGGTTGGGTTAGGTTGGGTTAGGTTGGGTTAGGTTGGGTTAGGTTGGGTTAGGTTGGGTTAGGTTGGGTTAGGTTGGGTTAGGTTGGGTTAGGTTGGGTTAGGTTGGGTTAGGTTGGGTTAGGTTGGGTTAGGTTGGGTTAGGTTGGGTTAGGTTGGGTTAGGTTGGGTTAGGTTGGGTTAGGTTGGGTTAGGTTGGGTTAGGTTGGGTTAGGTTGGGTTAGGTTGGGTTAGGTTGGGTTAGGTTGGGTTAGGTTGGGTTAGGTTAGGTTAGGTTGGGTTAGGTTGGGTTAGGTTGGGTTAGGTTGGGTTAGGTTGGGTTAGGTTGGGTTAGGTTGGGTTAGGTTGGGTTAGGTTGGGTTAGGTTGGGTTAGGTTGGGTTAGGTTGGGTTAGGTTGGGTTAGGTTGGGTTAGGTTGGGTTAGGTTGGGTTAGGTTGGGTTAGGTTGGGTTAGGTTGGGTTAGGTTGGGTTAGGTTGGGTTAGGTTGGGTTAGGTTGGGTTAGGTTGGGTTAGGTTGGGTTAGGTTGGGTTAGGTTGGGTTAGGTTAGGTTAGGTTGGGTTAGGTTGGGTTAGGTTGGGTTAGGTTGGGTTAGGTTGGGTTAGGTTGGGTTAGGTTGGGTTAGGTTTGGTTAGGTTGGGTTAGGTTGGGTTAGGTTGGGTTAGGTTGGGTTAGGTTGGGTTAGGTTGGGTTAGGTTGGGTTAAGTTGGGTTAGGTTGGGTTAGGTTGGGTTAGGTTGGGTTAGGTTGGGTTAGGTTGGGTTAGGTTGGGTTAGGTTGGGTTAGGTTGGGTTAGGTTGGGTTAGGTTGGGTTAGGTTGGGTTAGGTTGGGTTAGGTTGGGTTAGGTTGGGTTAGGTTGGGTTAGGTTGGGTTAGGTTGGGTTAGGTTGGGTTAGGTTGGGCTTGGTTGGGTTAGGTTGGGTTAGGTTGGGTTAGGTTGGGTTAGGTTGGGTTAGGTTGGGTTAGGTTGGGTTAGGTTGGGTTAGGTTGGGTTAGGTTGGGTTAGGTTGAGTTAGGTTGGGTTAGGTTGGGTTAGGTTGGGTTAGGTTGGGTTAGGTTCAGTTAGGTTGGGTTAGGTTGGGTTAGGTTGGGTTAGGTTGGGTTAGGTTGGGTTAGGTTGGGTTAGGTTGGGTTAGGTTGGGTTGGGTTAGGTTGGTTCAGTTTGATTATGTTCGGTTAGGTTCCGCTAGGATTGTTTAGGTTTGGTTTAGCTACATTAGATTCGGTTTGATTTGGTTCATTTCGATACGGATCGGTTCAGTTTGGTTTTGTTCGGTTAGACCTTCGATAAATTTAAAAAAAGTAGATAATTATTAATTTTTAGTGTTTTAAGGAATAAAAATTGATATAATGTTCAATTAAACGAATTTTTAATTGTAAAAATGTAGGAATCATAATTTTCTTGATTTTGTTTTGAATTTCATGTTTCTTTAAAAATTGTGCATTTTCATAAAAGGACCAAAAAAACTGACCCGATTTCGATCAGTGACCATAGTTATTTCAAGTTTTTGTTAACAGCTGATAGACGTCAGGGACCGTTTTGTTTCAGTTTGAAATGAGAAAATGCTTCTTTTGTAGCAATTTGTATGGATTTTAAGAATTTTTCAATTTCGATTTTTTTAACAAAATATACGATTTTCCGCATTTTTTTTTTAGAAATCACTATAAAATGGTCTAAAATTATCATTTTTCAAAAAACTTCGTAGTTTTAAGAAAGGTGGTAAAACGTACCAGACCCCTGAAATGTGTTGCAGTCTAGGACAACTGGGCGCCGTCAACTCGGCGCCACCAACTTTGCGGCGGGCCAACTGGGCGGCAGGTTAACTGGACGCCGGGCCAACTGGACGCCGAGCCAACTGGGTGCCGGACTTAAATATTTTTTCTTGATAAAATGTGCAGATGAAAAACAAACTTAAAAAAATTAAAATTGCGGATCCAAAATGGCGGACTTTCTTTTTTATGCATCGATATGTATCGAATATGGAACTTGGCGGTGTTTCAAGTCGCAGAAAACGACACCTACCAAATTTCAACACTCGACTTAATAGATGTTGAAATTTTTGTATAAATAACATATTTATTTTGTTTTTTATCTGCACATTTTATCGAAAAAAAAATAGTCCGGCGCTGAGTTGGCCCGGCGCCCATAAGGCTCGGCATGGCGCCCTTTTGGCGGCGCCGAGTTGGCCGGCGCCCAGTTGTCCCATTCCGAATTGAAATTTTTAGTTCGGAAATTTCATCTGACTCGAGCATAACTTGTAGTCCACCCAAGAAGAGAAGAGTTGAAGAAGACCCTTGTTCAAAGAAAGAAAATATTTTACCTGGAAGGTACAACATTTGTAAAGTTCTAAGATGAAAACAATAATTTTAATACATCCACTGCACTTAGCATTCTTAGAAATTCTTTTTACTCTTTTTTTTTACTGAAGGGAATTTTGTAAACACAGTATACACAAGTAAGTATTCATGAATTATTTATTATTCAAACAGAAAATTGTTGATAAAAAAATTGTAGTGGAATTCCAAATTTTTATTTCCGAAATTGCTGCCCTTTTTTATCCAAGACAAGCAAATAGAATATTTTTGCGATGTTGCATGTATTCGGACTAACCAAACCGAAATTCTATTTTCATCCCTGTCTTGCTCATTAAATTCTTACTTGTATTTGGTCAATTGCGATAAAAGCTTGATATAATGGCAATTAAGGCCCATGCCGGGTCTACCCGTAGGGTATAGAAGTCAATGCCCTGTACCTATATATGTTTTTTAGACACCTCATGTATACCCGTACTAATGGACAATAATGAATAATGGTATATTAAATACCACGGGAAGGGATAAAAGTGGCACGGTTATCCCCTTTAACTTAAGAAAGTTGCTGCCAAAATTTGACATAAGGAATGACACCTTTGACTAAAAAAATAGTAAAATATTAATTAATTAAAAAATATTTAAAAAATTATTATATATTAAAAACTATCACACCTTGCAGACCACCAAAAACTTATGTTGTATATCTAATGTTTTTATTATTAAACTTAATTATAACAAAAACATTTTATGTAAAAAACCAAGTACGCTAAAATGGTATTCCGTAAAAAGAATTGAGATAAAAATAAAGCCAAGTTCTCCAATACAAATTTCAAAATGAAAGGTTCTTACTAGTTTGGAAATGTTTTTTTAAACTTTACTATTACAGCCAAACTTCTTTATGTTCAATTTGGCACTGTGTCTAAGAGTATGTTGTATCTCTCCAACTCTTTTTAAAATATATATCGCAGTAGCTCTAAAAAACTGGAAACGTAAAGTGCACGGCATGGGAATACAACTTAACGACCGATTTACCATATACACACTACAGTTTGCTGACGACTAAGTAATCGTGGCTAATGATAAAGAAGACATGGAGTATATGATGAGAAAGTTAACAGAAGAATACCAAAAGTGGGGAACAGTGAACGTGGACAAGACACAGTACTTGTGTATTGGAAACGAATCCAGTGAGTATGTATAGTTGGGTGTCACATTGGATAAGACAGGAACAGACTGTAAAGAATTAGGTTAGGGGTTAAAGGGTTAGGTTGGGTTAGGTTGGGTTAGGTTGGGTTAGGTTGGGTTAGGTTGAGCTGGGTTAGGTTAGGTTGGGTTAGGTTGGGTTAGGTTGGGTTAGGTTGGGTTAGGTTGGATTAGGTTGGGTTAGGTTGGGTTAGGTTGGGTTAGGTTGGGTTAGGTTGAGTTAGGTTGGGTTAGGTTGGGTTAGGTTGGGTTAGGTTGGGTTAGGTTGGGTTAGGTTGGGTTAGGTTGGGTTAGGTTGGGTTAGGTTGGGTTAGGTTGGGTTAGGTTGGGTTAGGTTGGGTTAGGTTGGGTTAGGTTGGGTTAGGTTGGGTTAGGTTGGGTTAGGTTGGGTTAGGTTGGGTTAAGTTGGGTTGGGTTAGGTTGGTTCAGTTTGATTATGTTCGGTTAGGTTCCGCTAGGATTGTTTAGGTTAGGTTTAGCTACATTAGATTCGGTTTGATTTGGTTCATTTCGATACGGATCGGTTCAGTTTGGTTTTGTTCGGTTAGACCTTCGATAAATTTAAAAAAAGTAGATAATTATTAATTTTTAGTGTTTTAAGGAATAAAAATTGATATAATGTTCAATTAAACGAATTTTTAATTGTAAAAATGTAGGAATCATAATTTTCCTGATTTTGTTTTGAATTTCATGTTTCTTTAAAAATTGTGCATTTTCATAAAAGGACCAAAAAAACTGACCCGATTTCGATCAGTGACCATAGTTATTTCAAGTTTTTGTTAACAGCTGATAGACGTCAGGGACCGTTTTGTTTCAGTTTGAAATGAGAAAATGCTTCTTTTGTAGCAATTTGTATGGATTTTAAGAATTTTTCAATTTCAATTTTTTTAACAAAATATACGATTTTCCGCATTTTTTTTTTAGAAATCACTATAAAATGGTCTAAAATTATCATTTTTCAAAAAACTTCGTAGTTTTAAGAAAGGTGGTAAAACGTACCAGACCCCTGAAATGTGTTGCAGTCTAGGACAACTGGGCGCCGTCAACTCGGCGCCACCAACTTTGCGGCGGGCCAACTGGGCGGCAGGTTAACTGGGCGCCGGGCCAACTGGACGCCGAGCCAACTGGGTGCCGGACTTAAATATTTTTTCTTGATAAAATGTGCAGATGAAAAACAAACTTAAAAAAATTAAAATTGCGGATCCAAAATGGCGGACTTTCTTTTTTATGCATCGATATGTATCGAATATGGAACTTGGCGGTGTTTCAAGTCGCAGAAAACGACACCTACCAAATTTCAACACTCGACTTAATAGATGTTGAAATTTTTGTATAAATAACATATTTATTTTGTTTTTTATCTGCACATTTTATCGAAAAAAAAAATAGTCCGGCGCTGAGTTGGCCCGGCGCCCATTAGGCTCGGCATGGCGCCCTGTTGGCGGCGCCGAGTTGGCCGGCGCCCAGTTGTCCCATTCCGAATTGAAATTTTTAGTTCGGAAATTTCATCTGACTCGAGCATAACTTGTAGTCCACCCAAGAAGAGAAGAGTTGAAGAAGACCCTTGTTCAAAGAAAGAAAATATTTTACCTGGAAGGTACAACATTTGTAAAGTTCTAAGATGAAAACAATAATTTTAATACATCCACTGCACTTAGCATGCTTAGAAATTCTTTTTACTCTTTTTTTTTACTGAAGGGAATTTTGTAAACACAGTATACACAAGTAAGTATTCATGAATTATTTATTATTTAAACAGAAAATTGTTGATAAAAAAATTGTAGTGGAATTCCAAATTTTTATTTCCGAAATTGCTGCCCTTTTTTATCCAAGACAAGCAAATAGAATATTTTTGCGATGTTGCATGTATTCGGACTAACCAAACCGAAATTCTATTTTCATCCCTGTCTTGCTCATTAAATTCTTACTTGTATTTGGTCAATTGCGATAAAAGCTTGATATAATGGCAATTAAGGCCCATGCCGGGTCTACCCGTAGGGTATAGAAGTCAATGCCCTGTACCTATATATGTTTTTTAGACACCTCATGTATACCCGTACTAATGGACAATAATGAATAATGGTATATTAAATACCACGGGAAGGGATAAAAGTGGCACGGTTATCCCCTTTAACTTAAGAAAGTTGCTGCCAAAATTTGACATAAGGAATGACACCTTTGACTAAAAAAATAGTAAAATATTAATTAATTAAAAAATATTTAAAAAATTATTATATATTAAAAACTATCACACCTTGCAGACCACCAAAAACTTATGTTGTATATCTAATGTTTTTATTATTAAACTTAATTATAACAAAAACATTTTATGTAAAAAACCAAGTACGCTAAAATGGTATTCCGTAAAAAGAATTGAGATAAAAATAAAGCCAAGTTCTCCAATACAAATTTCAAAATGAAAGGTTCTTACTAGTTTGGAAATGTTTTTTTAAACTATTACAGCCAAACTTCTTTATGTTCAATTTGGCACTGTGTCTAAGAGTATGTTGTATCTCTCCAACTCTTTTTAAAATATATATCGCAGTAGCTCTAAAAAACTGGAAACGTAAAGTGCACGGCATGGGAATACAACTTAACGACCGATTTACCATATACACACTACAGTTTGCTGACGACTAAGTAATCGTGGCTAATGATAAAGAAGACATGGAGTATATGATGAGAAAGTTAACAGAAGAATACCAAAAGTGGGGAACAGTGAACGTGGACAAGACACAGTACTTGTGTATTGGAAACGAATCCAGTGAGTATGTATAGTTGGGTGTCACATTGGATAAGACAGGAACAGACTGTAAAGAATTGGAAAAAAGAATAGTAAAAGCAAAAAAAGCTATTGGATGTCTTAACAGTATTTTATGGAGCAGAGAGATAAAAAAGAATGTAAAATTTAACATATGTGAAACAATTGTCAAAAGCACGCTGTTGTATGGAATAGAGAGAGACGCGAAACAGAAAAATACAAAACAAAAATGGAAAGTGTCGAAATGGAGGCAATAAGAAGATCAATGAGAATATCTAGAATAGATCACATAAGAAATGAGATCATAAAAGAAAGAATGGGAATCGAGGGAAGCATAACGGATGACATCACTAAAAGGCAACTGATATGGTACGGCCATGTACAAAGGATGAACGACGAAAGATTACCAAAGCAGGTCCTAGAATGGCAACCAATAGGGCACAGAAAAAGAGGGCGTCCTAAACTAGAATGGCAACAGTCAATCCAAAGATCAATGAGTCAAAAAAATCTGACAGAGGATGATTGTCAGGATCGAAGGAGGTGTAAACGTTCTAAACCGACATAGTAGTAGTAGTCTAACAGTCATTTGCAGGCATAATAGCCAAGTTTAGAAAAACAGTTCCAAACTAGTAAGAAATTTTAATTTGGAAATTTGTATTGGAGAACATGGCTTTACTTTTATCTCAAATCTTTTTACGGAATACCATTATAGCGTCCTTGATTCTTTTTAACTTGAAATGTTTTTGTTATGATTTTGCTTCTTTTGTCAAGGAATTGAATAATTTATGATTTTTAAAGTCGTAAAATATGCGGAATATTTCAAACCTTTTTGAATGCCTTATTTAAAATTTTGAGGTTTTTTAGTATTTTTCTGGAAGTGGACAATGTTACTTTTACATAATTTTACAGGTCTAGGGGAGGGAAGTAAATTAAAATTTTGGTGTTTTTAATTTAATGAATACAAAATAAAGCAATTTACAAATTGTTACAAGACTTTTCTTATGACCTAGAAAACAAACAAAACCCAAAATATTAAAATAAAATCTTTAACTTACCATAATTAAAACTGCATAATATTATTTAAATAGAAAAATCTTATGTTTCTATACTAACAATTAATTTTAGGGGTTTTAGATTAAGTTCAACAAAACTTAGAATGTGACTACCGACTTGTCTCCTCAAAGCTTGGGTTTTTATTAACGGTAGGTTGGATCTAAGTAATCCATTATACCCTTTTTCAACAGCTTGGAGGAACCAAGGCAGTGGCGTTGCTCATAATCATAAAGTTTACTTTACATTTTAGCTTAATGAGCTAAACAAGAAAACCTAACAAAAACAGAGATAAAATGGCATTTTATAGACAACAATTTCTAATGTCACAGTTTTTCCTTAGCCAATTCCTTTGAAGGAAAAACTCTCTCTCTCTCTCTCTACTTGATGTATCCGCACGCTTAACCACTACAACTCCCACTCTTCAGTTTCCAGTAGTTTTTTCCGCATCAACCACCTGCTGTGTGGTAGGCGGCAACCATTTTGGAGGGAGGCGGAACCATTTCTTATCTTAACAGAACCATATTTTGCGTTTTTCGTTTTTCCAAGATGGTTTCGTACAGTGGCACAGTCAGGAGTAATTTGCAGTCCTGACAATATTGGAACACTAAAGATAACAACACAAACGTTAATTTATAGTTTCACACACCTTTAACTTTTTGTTTATTTTTTTATTTTTGTTAATTTTTTTTTATAAGATTTATGGCTTTTTACAAACCAAACTACCGAGTTTTAATAAAAAATTCGACTGCATTAAAAAAAACTATACAAAACTAACCTTGAAAAATAACGGTAACATTAAAGGCCGGCCACCGTAACTACCGGGCGCCGTTACCGTACATAACAAAAAAGGAGCGAGAAGCTGCTAAGGCGCAGAGTCAGTAATAACAATAACGGTAACAAAATATAAAATACGCGACCCCAAATGTCCCTAATAATAAAAATATGTTTTACATTATGCTGCAAAAAGTTGATCATTCCCTATTACTCAGGTAAACTGGGTTAATTTGTACCGGGTAAAAGTGGATAAGGTTTAAGGATATTGAAATGCAATAACAGCCAAAAAAACTACTTTTTTTGCGCGATTTAATTGCTCATTTGTTGGTTAAAAATGTATTACTTATTTAAAGTGGTGTTTTAAACTTATCACATATTGGATTTTTAAGATTAAGTATATAAGATATTTTCCTGGTTCTTGTTCTGTGGCCAATTAAAATGCGTTGGGTGACATTTGTGGCAGCTTAAAGACGTTGCCGCCATTTTGTGACACTGTAATTAGAATAATAACAATTTGCCAACTTGTGACACAACAAAACCACTGAATAATTAAACAAATATCTGGAAGCAGAACTGTATTTTCCAGCTAGGTAAAACATTGATATGCCCGGTAACTTATACAGTGGAGAAGGGGGGGGTTCAGAAATAAGAAAATTTTAAGTGCGCCACAGTGTTTAATACCAATGTTTTATAAAGAAGATCTTAAATAAAATACAGTTCAACCCAAACGTTGTAGCCAAACAATGAAATTCTACCTACTTCCGAGGCTTCCAGAGTATTTGTGTAATTAAAAAAACCAAAAAAAATTGACTAATAAACAAGATAAAATTCTAAAAGATTTTTAACTGAAGCAAAATGACATAAATAGAAAGTTCTTTATAGGTAGATGCACATTTCCAGCAGGTCACAATGTACCCACCTTTGAGTCAGTAGCGTAGGACTCAATTATATGAATGATTGTTAAAAAAAAATATATATACTTCCAAAATTATTCCGTGATAGGGGAGATCTGGACCAAATACCTGCTGTCATCATTCTACGTTGGGTAGAATGAGACAGACAGCAACCCGGTCCAAGATCTACCCCATGAGGTAAAACAGTGTAAAGAAACCGCTAAAAAAATATAATCTCATCTCTCTTTTGTCTCCGCAAAGTTGGTCATTGGGTTGTACAAATAACACCAAAATTTAGTTCATCTTGTTCATTTTAATGGCAAAGTTGGATAAAATACCAAAAACATAAAAATAGATAAATAAAGGGAATGATTGTAAACAAGTTAGGGGCAGAATAACACTCAATAGCAATTTGACAGTAGAACTTAAGTTAATTAAGCCGCAAAATTGTGGTCATGACGTCATACCTTTATCTTGCGTTCACAAGAAGTGTTAAAATTATATTGAAAAGTTCTGGAAAGATAATGTCTAAATTATACTGAAAATTATATGAAAAGATTGTCCAAATTATATTGAAAAAATTATATGAAATGGTTATGTCTAAAGGCTTGCTCCTACCTTGGTCCTGCAATTATATAATTGTTAGTTTGGTGTTTTATTAAACCTGGAAGTGATGTTGTTCTCCTCCTGCTACTCCCGTCCTGGTTTGTTCGCGCCTCCCCTAATGGCCGCTTAGCACATCACGCTAGGGCAGCACATGGTGGTCAAAATGTTGTTGGTTCCTTGCCCCGAGCGTAAAACCCTGTGGAAAATTAAATGTTTCAGTTTCCTGGAATTCGTCTATTTTGCACGAAGTTCCCCTACACCGAGTAATTTAAATCAAGAACCCCATGCCGACTCAATAAAATAAAGTAGATTTAAACAGATGAACTAAAATAATCCTAACGTACCTTTCCCAGGGTTACAGTGCTACACTCGGCTTCACACCAGCGTCCAACACAACTGTCCCGTCGATGGAATGGACAGGGCTGTAGACAAAGAAGAAAAACAATATATAGTTTTTATCCAAAACGTGGTATTAAAAAAAAAAAACTCCAAAAATTCCCCACGTCTTTTGTCGAAAAAGTACATCTCACACGAAAAACAATTACAATTTGGGATGCAAATATTGTCTTGAAGAATTCAAAAAAAAATAATAAAAAAAATCGAACTTACCGCTCTTATTTCCCGTAGAAATGGCGTAGGCTGCCTTAAATCCCTTTCAAAGGGTGTGAGCGTCACTTTAGGATTCGCCTAAACACGACGGCTCACAGTAAACCGTCTTTGGTATAATCCGCAACTACTGCAGTGCCAACAAGTGCCAATAACCACAAAAACAATGGCGACACCAGTAGACGGCTACCAGCCCAGCCAAAATTCTTTAGGAAAGAGACAAGGCACTTTGTCGAGAACACAAAAAATGAAGTGGCCGGAAACCGTTCGTAGATCTGGTGGGGACAGTAAAACGCAGTACCAACCAAATTTTCCCGGTTAAATTCAAATAAGAATGCAAACCTATTTATAAAAAAAAACGCTCTCACCAAAAAATCACTAAATACGGTTTGCGAGACTGGAGGAAAAAACCCGCGGTTTTCAAACTAACCAATGAGGAAATACATCAATACTTTCGTACCGGTATATAGGGGGCAGCATCGACCAAGGGGATATTGAAAATACGTAAAACGCACCTTGAGGTGTTGTCGGATCTATTTCCACGGTTGAAATTTTTATAACAAGGACATCGAGACACCCTCCATACGTAGACCGAACATTTGCCTACCGGACCCTGTCGGATCTATTTCCACGGTTGAAATTTTTATAACAAGGACATCGAGACACCCTCCATACGTAGACCGAACATTTGCCTACCGGACCCCTGCCAACATAGCAAGTAGGAGGAAAATAACCAGCAGGACTATAAGAAGCTCAGCATTGAAACCATCAACTGTAAAATCAATTACTGGAGATCAGAGCATGCAGCAAACCCAGGAATATTCGAACATTCAACCAAATTCCCACATGAGTAAAGCTATACTAAGTGTAGAATTTAATTTTATTTTAGTTACAGTTTTAGTCAAAAGTTTCCTTTGCTCTTTATATATGCTTTCTCTAAGATCTATATCGTTTGATGCCATTTTTGTAAAACATTTCTACATTAATAAAGTTGTTTCTGAACTTGAACCTAAAAATACACACTACTGCTTAAACTCGGCACAAGAGTGTTCAGATGTTAAGTTTGCTCACCACTAGCTAGCCCTACAAACCCTTCAACCCGACTAACTGAGCGAGTTATTAACTTTACATAACTATGGTTATATATAAATTTATATAATATAAAAATACGATTTTGTTTACTCTTTTAGTCCTGGTTTTTATTCCTCGTTTATCTTCCATTTACGAAAGTGCATAACTCGTATTTATTTTTATTTATATGTTTTCGTGCTATCACAACTAGCTATGAGGTTCGGATTGTCCCAATATCCTCGAAAATAAACGTAAGCGAATGAAATGTTCATCTAAATGTTTCCTTCCTGTTACTGAAACCATTTGTGATGCGGCAACCAGCAGAACAGCTGTTTATTTTCGTGAACGTCAAAGAAAATCACAAAATTCCACTGATAAACAAAACAATCAAAAGTTTCAATGTGATTTCCCGAATTCCAACCACGATGTCCAAATAATATGGTGTGCGTAGTGTCCACAGTAATTCGATGGAATGTCTCCTTTATAAGGTAACTTTTTGGACACTATATAACCTCCAAACCTAGCTCTATAAAATACCCTTAATTTGTGTACAGAAAGACGATTTGAAGAGCCTTGATTATTTACCTAAATAAACAAATATGTAACGTTGCCTTAAACGTAAAAATGACACGTTACAGTTCTTTTAAGAAAAGTTATATTGAACTTAATAGACACAATAATAGAGTTTATTGCCTTACCAATACTCTTAAATTAAGGATGGTGTAGCTTTTTGTAATAAAACTACTTTTAAAATTGATTAAAATTTGGTAAACCGAAATAAGCTTTTACGCTCTTTTATTAACGTCTAAAAATATCTCTAGGAAGCTTTTAAGATGAATTCACTTAGAACAAAAGAGTGGCTTAAAATTAAAATGGGGTGTAAGCAAATTTTATTAATCTTAAAATATATTTAAATTTATCTACCGTAAGTTTTAGAGCTCACACAATTATTATCCAACAACCAGACAATAGGGACCTATTGCATTAAAACTATCAGAGAGGCAAACCACAGGAGCGGGAGTATACGTGGAAAAACTAGAAGTTCAGAAGAGCTACTCGCTCGGTGAGAAGGCTACTGTTTTTCAAGCAGAAGTCTACGCCATAATAATGGAGGCAACCTTAGAAGAGGTTCGGAACAGCGAAGAGGAGCTGATATATATGTTATATGAAAATATCCTGCCTACACTTAGAAGAAACCAGAACCTTCTGTGAAACCCGAGAACCTTCCACATAAGAAGCTTATTCTGCTGACTTGCGTTTCCCATGAAATAAACAACACGTGCATTCAAGCCGAATCAGCACTTTATTTCTCAGAACCTTTCAAGATAAGAAGACCATTCTGCTGACTTGCGTCTCTCACGGAATAAACAACACGTGCATTCCTGCCGAATTGCACTTTAGTTTAAGTCTAGAATATTAAGGAATTATTCCATTGCTTAATCAGCACATTTTCTTTATATAAACTCAAATCATTGTAATGTTAAGTCATTCTCTTTAGAATCGTTCTTAAGTACACGTTCAATTATAATGTTTAAGTCCTATATTGTATTTAATCAAAATAAAGTTTTTTTAAAAAGTTAAAAGTAAACTTTAAAGTATAACATTTGGCGCAGTCGGTAGGATAGTTTAACACACGCGAAAACACGAGTATTCTAATTCGCGAGTGGTGAAGCTCCAGCTCTTTAAGCTATCAAGAATCTACAGCAACCAAGAAGTTACACAGCAACAAAGAAGTTACATAGCAATTAAAAAGTTACACAGCAACCTAGAAGCTAGACAGCAACGAACCAAGCGTCCTCGCAACCAACGGATACGGAAGGAACACCTAGTGAAGCCCCTGGTAGCCGAACACGTGGAGACAAATGGTCCAGCTAAAGCTTTTGTGAGTAAGACAATTGAATCATCACGTTTTATTATTTTTTTTTCAAATAAGTTGATATTTTGAAAAATCTGTTCGATTTTCTAACCCTCACTTTTACAATTTTGAATTTTTAAGGAAAATTTTTGAATTTAAAAGAAATCAAAAATAAAAATAAAATTTAGTTTTAAGAAACAAAATCAAAAAAAAGTTTAATTTAAGTTTTAAAATACGAGAAATCAAAAACCATCAAAAATGACTGAACCTCGTAATAACCAACCAGCAAACGTACCAGCAAACCAACCTATAGTTGAGGTTGAACCTTATCGTTTATCGGAAATTTTCTCAATAATCCCTGAATACGATGGAGATCAAATATTTTTAGGAACTTTTATCAATGCTTGCGATTGTGCTTATAACATGGCCGTCGGAGATCAACGCGATTTATTGGTCATACACATTAAAAATAAATTAAAAGGAAAAGCCGCACAATTAGTAAACTCTCGAAATCCTCTTTCTTGGATTCAAATTAAACAATTATTAACAACATACTATGGAGATACGCGAGACCTTTCTTCATTAATTCAAGATCTACAAAGACTCAAACAACAAACAAACGAATCACCTTTAATGTTTTTCAATAGATTACAAGTTATGAATTCAAAAATGCACACTTGTATTCAAAAATCAAATTTAAATATGCTTCAAAAAGATGCACAAATCCAAATTATAGATTCTATGGCATTAAATACGCTTTTAACAGGATTAGAATCGCGCATAGGTCATATTGTCCGTGCTAGCAATCCAAAAGATTTACTTGAAGCACAAGTAAGAATAAGACGCGAACTACAACTTTCATATTTTGAAACACAAAAAACTCCAAACCGACCCAATGTTTCAAATAATCCCATACAAAATAGACAAAATAATTTTCAATCGCGAAGAACAGCTTCTCAACCACAAAAATGTTTTAAATGTAATCGTTTAGGTCATCACGGAAGTGAATGCCGTACTTTTGTACAGAGACCCCCGGTCTACACAAATCAAAATCAACAATTTAACCAAAATTTTCAAGGACCCAATTTTGCCCAAAATCAAAATCAACAATCTAACCAAAATTTTCAAAGACCCAATTTTGCCCAAAATCAACCAAGCACCTCTAGAAATTTTGTACCACAAAACCAACAAAATAATTTTAGACCATCAGTAATTCAAAGAAATCCAAATTACAATTCCCCACAACATAGAGCACATCTAGTAAACTATTCTGATGAATATTTTAATAATTTTGACAACTACGATCTTTATGATCCAAATTTTGAAAATTTTAACAATTTTGACAATTATGATCCTCATGATCCAAATTTTGAAAATTTTCAGTATGAAAATAAGTTTCATTACGAAAATGAAACCTCACAAGAATTTTCGAATAATCTTGATGAACAATATGTAAATGACATAAGTCAATATAATTTTAATCAACCCAGAATATATCAAAATTTTGAAAATCAAAATCAAATTTTGCCGCTAGAAACCCAAAATTTTCAAAATACTTCCAATCAAAACCATCCACCCCAATCGATTCAAGAAACAGATACCCAATTAGAACAAACTACTACGAAAATCCAACACATGTCAATCGATCAAACCTCAGAACAAACATTCGTGTAAATACCAATCTACATAACTTAAACTCAAAAAATCTTTTTTATATTAATGACGCAACAAATAAATTTAAACTTTTAATTGACACCGGCGCAGGAATTTCAGTATTTAAAGAAAAAACAGTCGAAAATTATAATAATCGATTTGCAGAAAATGTAATAGTACAAGGAATAACCGATGAAAAAATTCCAATCCCTCGATCAGTTTTAATCCCTTTCGCTAAAGACAATCCACTAAAAGTCTATATTTGTAATTTAGACATAGAATTTGACGGAATATTAGGACTCGATTTTCTTGAACATTACCAGTGCGTAATTGATTTAAATTCAAAACAGCTATGCACCAATTTTAAAATAATACCTTTAATTCAAGTAACAGAAAAAACTTTCGAACAAAATCCCGAAATTATTCAAAATCAAATAATAAATCAAAACATACCACCAATACCTAAACCAAGATTAATTCAAAATCAAAAATCGCCACCAATACCAAAACCGCGAATAAATATAAATCAAATAAATTTTGAAAATCAAATATCTCTAGAACCGCGAACCGAACAAGTTTTTAAATTAAAATGTAATTTAAAAAACACAGATGCAATTTTAATTGGTCAAGAAATAGAAAAAGTAAGATTACCAAACGCCCTAGTCCACATTAACGAAAATGGTGAATTTTATACGTCAGTAATAAATCCCAATGCTATTCCTAAAACAATAAATTTCAACAACTTGTCTTTCGAACCCATACCAAGTGTTCACGATATTTTAAATTTTAATACCAATGAAGACGAACTCATTGATAGAATCGACCTTATCAAAAATCAATTAAGATTAGAACATCTAAATTACGAAGAAAAAGAATTAATTTCAAATCTTTGTTTTGAATTTTCTGACATTTTCTATATCGAAGGAGATCAATTAACTTTCACTAATGAAATCAAACATACAATTGAAACCAACAATGCTCATCCAATTTTTACTAAATCATATCGGTACCCTCAAATACACAAAGAGGAAGTAAAAACACAAATTAATAAAATGCTCGATCAAAAAATAATCCGCCCATCAATTTCCCCGTGGTCATCACCTGTTTGGGTAGTCCCAAAAAAACTTGACGCCTCTAACAAACAAAAATGGAGAGTAGTAATCGATTATAGAAAACTGAATGAAGTAACAGTTGACGATAAATATCCACTTCCAAATATTTCAGATTTATTAGATCAGTTAGGTAAATGTCAATATTTTACAACACTTGATTTAGCATCCGGTTTTCACCAAATTGAAATTGATCAAAAAGATATTCAAAAAACAGCCTTTTCTGTCGAAAATGGACACTACGAATTTGTTCGTATGCCATTTGGTTTAAAAAATGCACCCTCCACATTTCAACGTGTGATGGATAACATTTTATTAGGCATTCTAAATGAACGTTGTTTAGTTTATATGGACGACATTATTGTTTATTCACACACTATTCATCAACACATTTCACGTCTTTCCGAAGTTTTCCAAAGATTACGAAAATCAAATTTAAAAATTCAACCTGACAAATGCGAGTTTTTACGAAAAGAAGTAGCATACCTCGGACATTTAATTACCGAAAATGGAGTAAAACCAAACCCTGATAAAGTAAAATGTATTCAAAACTTTCCAGAATTAAAAAAACCTCGTGACGTAAAATCATTTCTCGGACTTGCCGGATATTATCGAAGATTCATACCGAACTTCGCGAAAATCTCAAAACCCTTAACAAAACTTCTTCAAAAAGATACAAAATTTATTTTTTCTAAAGAATGTAAAGAAGCTTTCGAAACACTCAAAAATGCATTAATTTCTGATCCAATATTAATTTATCCAAATTTCGAAGAACCCTTCATTTTAACTACAGACGCGAGCGCATTTGCGATAGGAGCCGTACTTTCACAAGGTCCAATTGGTAAAGACCTTCCGATAGCTTTTGCATCGAGAACCCTTTGTAGTGCAGAAACTAAATACTCCACTATTGAAAGAGAACTATTAGCAATAGTATGGTCCGTAAAACACTTTCGACCTTACCTTTTTGGTAGAAAATTCACTATAGTCACAGATCACAGACCTCTAACCTGGCTACTTTCAATTAAAGACCCCGGTAGCAGATTAGCACGTTGGCGATTAAAATTAGAAGAATATAGTTTTAAAATCATTCATAAACCCGGTAAAATCAATAAAAATGCAGACGCTTTATCGCGAATAAAAATCAATCATTTCAAAGCCTGTATAGACTTTAAATCAAACATTAAAATTTTTGCATACAACGAAAATAACGATCATGAACCAATTTTTAACGAAGAAGATGATCAAAAAATAACAGATGAATTTAACAGATTTTTTGAACTTTACAAGACGCGATCCCTAATTGATTATTCTAAAATCGAAACTTCGAATGATCAATTATTAGATAAATCAAATAAATTAATAGTAACCTTTTTCCGACAAAATAAAATGGAAGATTTACATTTCAAAATCATTGACGATATTTTTGAAGAAGAATTCCACCTTGAAGAATTAAAAATTAATATTGTTTCTAGCAAAACAGTTAAAGAACGTAAATATTTTATTATAGCCCTATCATTCCATAATGATGATTGTTCACAACACTTATTTTATTGCCTTTTTAAAGACCAAAATGAATTTGAAATTAAAAAAACATACTGCATCGAAAACAATCTAGATTTACCAACTTTAGAGATGCTATCTTACATCTTTAATGATAAAGACATAAAATTAAAAATTTGCCAAAATATAATAACAACCCCCGACGAAGATGAAATCCCAATAATTTTGGAAAATTATCACTTAGGAAAAAGCAACCTACACCGTGGAATAAATGAAACAGTTAGACGCATTAGAGAAAAATATAATTGGCGTGGTTTAACAAAAAACGTAGAAGATTTCATAAAAAAATGTGAAACTTGTCAAAAAGTAAAAATTGTTCGTAAAAATCTAAGCAGACCCTTCGTTGTAACAGAAACACCACGTACCCCTTTTGAACGAATCAATATCGATATTTTCGAATATCCCACCAGAAATTACGCGTTAACAGTACGGGATGAACTAACAAAATTTACACAAGCTTACGCAATGAGTGATAAAAAAGCAAGTACAGTAGTTAGTACTATTTTACTATTTTTCCAACATTTCGGTGTACCCTTACGAATACATTGCGATTATGGCAAAGAATTTGATAATACCCTTTTAAAAGATTTATGTACCCTATACGATGTTAAGTTAACATTTTCTAGCGTAGCACATCCACAGTCAAACGGTTCACTAGAACGATTTCACGCAACCCTTTGCGAAATGATTAGAATCAATAAACAAGAAAACCCTGAAGATCATTGTTTTAGCGTTCTTCCATACGCAGTAATTTGCTATAATAATACAAAAAACAAAACGCACGGATTTACCCCTTACGAACTCGTTTTCGGACATACATCAAGTAGACCCCCCGAAAAACTTTATAATCAAGAACAATTGATATCTAAATATGTACGCGATTTAAATAATAGAATGGACTATTTTTACAAATTAGCTAGAAATAGAACGGATCAATCGAAACAAAAATCGAAAGAACGATTCGACGAACTCGTACGAAAGAATCTCCCTGAATTTAATGTAGGAGACAAAGTTTGGCTTAAAGAATCACAAATCAAATCCAAATCAGAAAACTTATTTAATGGTCCTTTTGAAATTTTAGAAATACATCGTAATTCTGCAACACTTAAAAACCCACAAACAAATCAATTAACCAAAGTTAATTTTGATAGGTTAAAACCGTGCTTTGAATAAAATAAAAATCTTTTATTTTAGATTAATGGGAATAATCTCAATCGTTTCCAGTCAATATTCAATATTACCAATAAATAATACACTAGGACTATTTTATCATGAAGAATCCCTTATCAGAATTTCTAATAATGAATGGACACTTGTTGTTTACAAAGATCTTTTACCCTTTAAGAAAGCAATTGAACATAACGACAAAATTTTAGATACCTTTATGGATCGCTTTTCAATCAATAATAATCAAATTGCAAATTTCAAATCGCAAATTAAAACGCATGTTAGCCTTTTAAAACAAATTTCTAATTACGTTAATATTAAATACGAATAACTTATCTCGGATACAAAAGAAAAATCATATAGGCAAAAACGTGGAATATTTAATGGCATCGGAACTATTTGGAAATCTATTACAGGAAATTTAGATGCATCAGACGGAGAATACTTTAATGATTGTATTAATAAAGTATCGACTGATGAGAAAAATATTGAAAGATTATTGCAAAAACAAATTTCAGTAACAACCTCTGTTATTAAAAGTTTTAATACGACTTTACAAAAATTACAAATTGATGAAGAAACGTTTAATCATGATATTAAATTAATTCAATATTTAGTCACTTCGATTTCTGATAACGCTGCCTATGCAGAAGCACAAATAAAAGCATTAGATTTATGCGAATCGCTTATGGAAAGTTACACCTTTATTAAAGATTCATTAAATGACGCGTTAAACGCAGTAACTTTTGCACGTTTAAAAATATTGCATGGTTCAATAATAAAACCTTTGGATTTGGTAGATTCATTGAAAAAGATTTCTCATTCATTACAAAAAAATAATTTGCCTTTACCAATATCAATCTCAACGGTAGCCCAGTACATTAATTTAATTGAACTTAGTGCTTTTCAAACTGAATCAAAAATAGTATTTGTTCTTAAAATACCTCTTATAGACCCTTCGACTTATACTTTATACAGACATTACCCAATACCAATATTAGATAATCGAACAGGTCTTCACCATACTATATCAACAATTAATAAATTTATTGCGCGTGACGATGATTCAATGTTTTTCGTCACCTTCCACAACGTGGACCACTGCAAGATCATCGAAAGAAGAACGAAGCTCTGTTCCAAAGTACTTCCGTATCCCATCGACAGTGATGCTATTTGTGAAGCTCAACTATTGAAGCAACAAACTCAGCTGCCGAAAACATGTCAAACAACCATTTTCTATGCACAAGGCTACAATGTTCAACCACTTGAAGAAAATCAATGGCTAGTTACTATGTCAGAACCAGTACCTACCAATATCAAATGCAAGAATCAAGAAATCATTACGAAATTAATTGAAACCAATAGTATAATTCGTTTCAAATCAACATGCAATGCTTTTATTGGAAGTACGAGAATTCATTCTGAAACTACACTTCAAGAAAGTACCTTCGAAGAAATAAATTCACCAATAATCAATATTCCATATACTTGTTGTAAAGATATGCCTGCAATCCCCAAAATTCAAGGTCTAAAACCATTAAAGTTAAGCAAAATAAACGTCGAAGATCTGAATATTGCACAACATAATCTTAACCAATATTCAGAAGAATTAGATAAAATGATCAATCAACCATTCATTCAAAAACACATTGATTGGTTTACTATCATTACAATAACATTGATAGTACTACTAGTAATTCTTTACATTATTAACAAATGTCGAAGACGCCGAAGAACAAGAAATGGTAATAATACCAATAACGATAATGGTAATGACTTTCCACCATTTCCAAAACCTAATCTACAAAGAATTAGGAATTTATCGAATATCTTACCAAGAAGAAGACCTAGCATACACATCGAAGATCAAATTGAAGAAGAAATCGAACCCAATGCAAAATTAATGATCAATCAATCATCTTAATAAAAGTTGCCGTATAACGCCAACTTTTTCAAAAAGAGGGGAGCTGTTA
>OY755038.1:165218914-165285614 GCA_963576565.1 Aspidapion aeneum | reverse complement strand
TGTTATTTTTTTGATTGACAGTGACGGATACTTCACATAACCAATTACATACCTATTTAAAAAAGAATTAATCATAGACACTACATTTTTTAAAAAGTTTATTGTCACCGCTGTTTATAATATACTAAACAAAGATAAACAAAAATGACGTCATTACAAATGTGTATAATTTAGACTAACTATCTAACTAACTATCTATCAAATCTTGTGAAGCGTTTTTGACACACTTCCCATTATCCGATTTGGATGAAATTTGGTACAAACATAGTGGTCCCATGAGAATACAACACTAAGGAAAAAATATCCTCCCACCCCTACCCCCACCCCTTCTATAGAAAAATGTGTTTTTGACACACTTCCCGTTATCCGATTTCGATAAAATTTGGTATACACATAGTGGTCCGATGATAATACAACTATAAGAAAAGAATATCCTCCCAACCCTACTCCCACCCCCTTCCATTGAAAAATTTGTTTTTGATACACATATCCCGTTATCCGGTTTGGATGAAATTTGGTATTCACATAGTGGTCCGATGACACTACAACATTAAAAAAAATATCCTCCCACTCCTACCCCCACCCCCTTTCATAGAAAAATGAGTTTTTGACACACTTCCCATCATCCGATTTGGATGAAATTTGATATTCACATAGTGGTCCGATGACACTACAACATTAAAAAAAAATAATAATGTCCAAAGCATAAGTTAATCTAAATTTGTGATCTAAACACTTAAAGAATATTCAACATAGCAGCTCATCAAAGATATGTTTGATGTGCCACAATGTTATGCCATTGCCATACCTATGTCAGGGAAATGCTGGGGTATCTTGGGTCGGGTTGGGTGGGTTTGGTACCTCTGCATTTTTCTGCTAGATTAATTCTTGCAAATAGTGATATTTAATTGATACGGATATCTTATCGTGCTAACATCGTCAAAATTTCATCAGTCGGCCATCGCTTTTATTATTATGATAATATTAGAACCTTAGAAAATTATTTTTTAATTTTTAGTGTATTTTATAAAAGCTTGTGACTTAAAAACATTTTTTTACCAATTTATTTTATTTCGAAAACCGCATATTGATGGGATGCACCGTTCAAAAGTTAACATATTTTCAATTTTTAAAAAATGTCATTAGCATTAATAGATTTTGACGAAAGTTTAATCAACTCCTAACAGTGTCGAACTTTATTTTACCTAAAAATTTCCTGAAAATCGGACATATCAAATCAAAATCAAATCAAAATATTTATTCGTTACTTAGGCCTATTAACAATAGAATGTAACAAGTCAGTAATTGTATTTAAATAGGTACAAGAGTACTATAGTAAAATGAAATTACATTGCCTTCTTACACTAGAACATCTCATATATATATATATATATATGTATAACAAATGGTAGATATATACACAAATTACAAAAGAAAACACACACAATAGTGCTTTGTTACGCCAAATGTGATTTTGTTCATTTATTTTTTTGACCAAAACAATTTTGGTTCTTTTAGTTTGTAAAATATTTCAGTACAAAGAAGTTTCTTAAGTACTTTTTTAAACTTATTCTAAGATAAAGGTTTGAAATCATTTGGTAACATATTATATAAAGAAATTCTAGCATATACTGGGCTCTTTTTAAAAAACTCATGTTTATGGAATGGTAAACAGAAATTGTTACCATACCGGGTAGAGTAACAATGAAAAAAGTCATTTTGAGAGTACATAAATGTTTAGTTTTATATATATGTATTAATAATTTGTAAACATATAGTGAAGTAACAGTGAGAATACTGTTTTCTTTAAAAATTTGTCGGCACGAATCCGATGGTTTTAGGTTAAAAATTATTCGGAGAACCCTTTTCTGCGAGACCAACACTCTTTCCAAATCTGAAGATTGACCCCAAAATATTATACCGTAGCTGATAATGGAATGTATGTTGGCGAAATATGCAGTTAGCAATGTCGACCTGCCTAGAGAGTTTTATGGCATGTTATGGCATAGGTGTTTTTGTTAATTTTAGAGCACAATTGATTAATATGTTCACTAAAGTTCAGATGTGTATCAAATGTAACACCCAAAAGCTTAGCGGTTGTAGAAAATACAACAGGGACGTCCGTCGCCAAAATGTGTTACAATTTCCAATGGTTTGCTGTTATTGGTTTTAAATACATACACACACCCCACACATACACAGAGACAGACGTCATGACGATATTGCTAACATAGGTCAAAATACACACAAAAAAATTTCTCGTCAAAAATAATACATTCTCTACCCATTGCTGAGCGGGTTAGGAAAGTAAAAATAATTTTTTGCGGAAAAATAATTTAAATTAAAACTATATTATATTCACAGCACTAAACATACTACATTATTAAATAATACTAAACTAACCAAAAACTATAATTAGATATTTTATATAAAAAAAAACAAAGAGTTCCGTTAAAAAAGATAACCAATTTACAATGATTTAAAAATAAGTAATGTTTAAATTTTTAAAACAGTATAAATGGTATGATGAAGAGAAATGGTATGGAAGATGTAAGTTATTATTAATCTTATATAAATATACACTTAATTAACCGATAAATTTTACATAAATCACATAATTAAAATAAAAATTTTTAGTTTTTTTCTTATTTTCCATAATATGTTCCATAACCAGTCTTGTCGTAATGAGGACCATATGATCCATATCCACCGTAATATCCATGTCCGTTTCCATAGTAGCCACCGTTATATCCGTTGGTATAGTAACCGCTGCTGGGATGTGTTTGGTATAAAGAAGATTTGGATATCGATGAGCTGATTGGAGAAATGTATTCTTTTACCTAAAATGAAATAAAAATACCTTGTTAAGGACTGTCTTTTATCTTTGATTATATAACTCGGGTAAACATTGCACTAGTTCTGTACCCGCAGTAGTCTAGTTTTCTACAATAGTAGTAGATTTCTTCTGTTATGGTCGATTTAATCAACTCAAAATTAAAATTATTTCGTTTCGTAATTTGAGCGACATCTGTGGAGACCGCTATAACTAAAATAATCAATATAGGGACAATTATAGGGAGGGATCGGGTGGCCTTAATACAGCTGCACATCTGTAATCGAGTTATATAATCAAAGCCCATATCAAGGCGAAAATAAACGTCAGTCGTCTGTTTGGATGTTCCAAGATGAAGAAAACCCAACAAAAGTCATCCGTTTTTGAAGTGTATCCAAAAATATGGTCGCGACATTAGTCTCAAAAGCAGGTCATGTAGCAACAATTCCTCTGGAAGATTGAAAAACTGTTACTGCCGATTGGTACAGTCGGGAACTTTTTAAATTGCCGTATTAATTTTTTTCTTTCAAAATAATCAATTAAAGAAATCAAAAACAAATTTTTAAATATGTATGTATTCACAATTCACAATTTTTATGTTTTGGGGTAAACTACTTTTTCGAATTTCAACTGAGCTACAAAAACGAATGCCGAACGACGAATCATCCTACACTAAGACAATGCAAGTACGCACAAAGCACAAAAAACCATTGAATTTTTGACCCAACATAACGATTTTTTGGACCATCCTCCATACAGTCTCGACCTAAGTCTCAACGATGTCTATACCTTTCCGAAAATCAAGAATGGACTGCGTGATCAAAGATTTTAGTCGCCAGAAGAAGCTGTCGACGCCTTTAAGAATGCAATTTTGACAGTATAGTTTTTGCAAAATCACTTGAATAACTTCTAATATGGGGTTCTATCGATTTCATGAAATTTTGCCTTATTCTGCCCTTCAAAATTTATCCAAATTCATATAAAATCTTCCTGATATAATTTCAACCCTACCGACAAAGAAAAGGCGCGGCTCTTTGCGGTCGGACCACAAAGTATTTGTTTTCCAACTGACCGAGCCCAGGTGGATGAACTGCACCTGATTGGCAGATTTTTTTGAGATGCGCTTCTAATTGCTTTCAGGTGTTCGTTTCGGGACTCCTTTAGTCGGCAGTATGCAGAGTTAGAAAATAAATCAGTGTCCTTTCTGTAGGTGTAGGAATAGAAAGTTTTATTATCTATTTTTATTTCTTTAGTTTACGCCATAATTAATTGAAATAATTTTTATGAGTATATCTACCGCCGCTCATGTCACTTTCTTTAAAGGATATGCCGATGGTCGGCTTTTATCTTTGTTCAACTGACTTTGCAAAAACTATACCAAAAAACGAGTGGAATTACAGCTAAGAAAAAGAAGAAAATAAATTTTTCTTTGATTCTTGTCACAATATTTTATCCTCACGGTAAACAGCTAAATTGATTTTTAGTAAGTAATTTAAAAAATATGTTTGATGGATGTTTTTAACTTATTTAAGATAAAAACATTTTTTCTAAAGTGAAAAAAATATTTAATTTTATTGAATATTTAATTGCATACTTAAGTGTTTTTTTAATCTCTTTGTACTTAAAAAACGCATATTAATTGTAGAGTGACAAAGTAAAAAACAATTATCTGATTGAAATTTTTACTTTGATTATTTCTCATTGGGATTTTTTTTATAGATTTTTGATACTTTGCTATTTATTTTCAGCAGTTTTTAAACAAATCTCAGACTAAAACAAAACATATTGAGTCATATAAGGAAGGAAAATTAAATAAGAATAGATACAACTTAAATACCCACATATCCCACATAAAAACGTTAAACATTCTCAAGCTCTTCATTCGCATAAAGCAGAATCGATATCTTCATTACCGTTTTATCTTTATATTAATTTGTACTTTAACTTTAACTCACTTATCCTTTATTTGAGGCATGGACGCACCCAGTGGAGGTGGGTGGCTCAGGGCCCGGGCCCCCCCCAAGCCCAAGATTTTTTTAGATATTTTCCACATATTTCATGAATAAAAAGATAAAATAGTATAAAATACGACATCATGAGGTCTCGGCCCCCCCTCAAGAGGTCTCCCCCCCCTAAGACATATTTCTGGGTGCGCCACTGTTTGAGGCATGCTCAGTTACCTGTTTTGAACTTGTTCCTATCTAAAGGATAATGTTTGAGCTTACTTGTGTTCGAATAACGCAGGCTACTAGTTCCTTCATTTAGAGACAGTGATGCCGCTCATACAACATTATGACAAAATATAATGTAAATTTAAAATACTTTTAATACCAGATAATTATTTCAAGAGTTTCCAATGCGGGGTAATTTGTAGATTTAATTTTCTGGCACTTTATGAATATTATTTTTTATAAAAACTGGTAGATATGTGTTGTTTGGCAAGAGTTTCACCAACTGACCAAAAGTCATCATTGTTCTGTGAAGTGTGTAAAAGAAAGAAGAAGAAATACACAAGCTGCGTTCGGTATTTAAGTCGGATTAATCTTTGTGATCGAAATCGTTCGGTAATTCTATCTAGATCTAGGGGAGGTAGATCTGAATCGTTCGGTAATTCTGCTCAGACTATTCGGATGTAAATCTGATTGCTCCGTACATTTTGATCGACGAAACAGATTAATCCGAGATTGTGACGTATGTTGTGTATTTGTTTTGTTTACAAAAAAAATTTTTTTATGTAAAAAAATTGAAATCGAATTATTTGATGTTGAAGACAACAAATTATATAAATTTCCGACATCACTGGAAAATTTTGTCAAAATTATATTTAAGGTTATAACCATTTATAAAAATATGATTGATTTGATCTGGATCGTTCGTTAATTCCAATTTGCTCAGACTAATCTGTAATCACGCGACCAAAAATCTGTCGCGTCTGAGATGCAAATACCGAACGCAGCTACAGTACACAGACCTAATCCTATTTTTTCCTGGCATTGGTTTTTCGCGTTTTCTCTAGTTATTTTTGGAACTTTTTAATTAATTTTGCCTATAGAACACAAAACAGGCCTTCTACAGATAAATAAAGAATAACAAAAATATTGCTGTCACATCAATAAAGATAAAGGAGCCAAAGGAGTGCATGCAAAGGGTCCTTATTGTTTAAATAACATGCAAGTTGCTTTTTATGTAGTCAAGGCCAACACAAAAATAGAGGCCACGACCCTGAAAAAAACAGCTGTTCTCCCGGGGCTGAATTTTACATTGGGTCTTATGGGAGGTCAGACGTCTTTTTATGATATTTTCAAAATGGCACTACAGATTTCCGCAAAATTTCAGTGAAATATTCTCAGACCCCATCCCGATATTCCACCAAAGGTTTGTAAGGAAGCAACATGATTAAAAGGTTAAAATCTTCAAGATTTAGCATTCCTTATTTTGAATTCAAATTACCCGCCATGAACATGCCGACTGTTATATTTGACATGTATTTGACTTTGTCATATGTGATTGTCACATTCGCTTCTGCTTTAAACTTAATTTTTGTGTGAGCTAATGAAGCGGCTATGAAAAATTAGGGCTTACTATACATTTAAAAAAAATTGTTCTGCCAGAATAAAGTAAAAACAATCTCAAAAACGGCTTTATTTAACAAAAAATCAAATATCCATGAACCGTCATTCCAACTTCAAAAAGACAATCAGCTGTGTCGTAACGTGACCATCAAAAAAAAAATCAGCCCCGGATGTGACGTCAACAAAGTGGAGGATCGTGGCCCGTCCATTTTGATAGCCCTGATGTAGTTTATCATAAAAATATGAAATACGAAAGCTGGCATATTGACAGCCATTAATCCGATTGATATGACAGTGACATTAGACTCAAGTCCTTAAATCTAAAATATAGTCAACCAGTAAAGATAAATAATATAAAGTCGACCAGTGAAGTTGCACAAACTAAAAAACAAACAGATTACACAACACGCTTTAACTTTCCTTTTAAACTTTAATTAATATCATATGCCTGTAAATATTTTGGTAACTTTCGAACTCTTTTATTAAATACACTTTTTGTTTCGTCACAATTAGTATTTCGTGTATTCAAAATAGTTTCAGTTTTTGAATTTTCACTTAAATAAACATATTCAATGTGAATCAATATTATCAGGAGTAACTTCTACATTAGCTGAACCAGAACACTGATTTATATTTTTAAAATAGCCCAAATAATAATCTGTTCACCTGATGACGTAATGAGCCAATTTGACGTAGCATACGGGGTGTAGGTAAACAGCTGTTAACTTACCAGTGGTCCTCCAGCCGAAACAAGAGATACCTCGTCATATCCGTCGCCGTCATAATCGTTGCCATAGTAACTGTTACCGTAGAGGCCGTCCCGATGATAACCATTATAGCCGCTGCCGTAGCCGTTAACGTATGGGTAACTGTAACTGCCGTAGTATGAACTAGCTGGGACCGCTTCAGTACCGGCAACGACTATTACGAAAACTACCGCTACAAGAAGCATTGTCGTTGTTATTATTATAATTTAAACTTTAAAAACTGTGTTTTAAAAATCTAATAATAACTAAGTAAAACTTGTTACTAAATGATAATTTTTAATGTTGTAAGGAGCTTTATATACGAAGATATTTTAATAAAATTGTCCCTTCTATACAGGGCGGGACAGTTTTAAATTGTGTGTTTTCCAATTAAAGTATTGTTTGTTATTCATCAAAATTTTAAATTCTTAATGGGCATCTTGTTTTAAAACGATTGTATGTCTACTTTTTTTTTAAGATTCGCAGTTGCTACCACATATTGAGGGATGTCTAAAGCTACGTTTCAAAAACATTCAAACGTAAATTTTAGTAACCCTGAATTTACCAAGCAGTTTTGAGGAGTCCCATTGAGGAGTCCCATGAGAACGAAACAGTTAACTGTCAAGACTTACTAGGTGTCCATTAGATCTTGAACCCCCATGAGGTTAAGCTTTCGAGCTATTCATGGAAAAATAGGAGAGAAAAAAAACTTCTTTTTGCCCGATTATCAACGAAAACTTGCTTCAAAAACATTCAAGTTTCTACTAAAGATATAAATATTAAGAACAGGACAATATAAAAAACGTCATTTATCACAACATGACGGAATGGCGGAAAAATATCGAAACACAAAATATCGAAAACACAAAATATCGAAAATACAAAATATCGAAAACATACAAAATACCGAAACTACAAAATATCGAAACCACAAAATATCGAAACTACATTTTATCGAATTACAAAATATCGAAACTACAAAATATCGAAACCACAAAATATCGAAACTACAAAATATCGAAACTATAAAATATCGAATCACAAAATATCGAAAATAAAAAATATCGAAATTAGGTTTTGTCAGGTTAGATTTTTGAAACTTTCTATTTTTATGAGGTTACGTCAGGGTCGGGTTAGGTTAAGGTTTCGAAATTTTCTATTTTTGATTTTCGATATTTGTTAATTTCGATATTTTGTATGTTCGATATTTTGTGATTCGATATTTTGTATTTTCGATATTTTCTATTTTCGATATTTTGTATTTTCGATATTTTGTATTTTCGATCATTTGTATTTTCGATATTTTGTGTTTTCGATATTTTGTATTTTCGATATTTTGCTATTTCGATTTTTGTATTTTCGATATTTTGTATTTTCGATATTTTGTTATTCGATATTTTGTTGTTTCGGTATTTTGTATTTTCGATATTTTGTAGTTTCGATATTTTGTTATTCGATATTTTGTAGTTTCGATATTATGTAGTTTCGATATTATGTACTTTCCATATTTTAATTCGATATTTTGTGTTTCGATATTTTTTCGCCCTTCCCAACAAGACATACGCTTTTTGGTAGCTGATAGTATTTTTTCAAATGCAAAATAGTAGTTTTTGAACCCAAAAATAAATAAAAATATAAAAATGTCAATAATAATTAGCCTTTCTGCATTGGCATGGATCGAAATCGGTGTGAACCTAACCTCCTGGTTAATCAATGGCAAACGAATCTTAACCTAGGATGCAATATGCCACTCCTTGCGTCTGACCTGTTTTACACCGCATGGCAATACAAAATTGGCTCTTTTAGCTCACACTACTACTATATAAGTAGTGTGAGCTATGGTGATCCTAATTTTTTCGAGAAAAAAAAAGTTGCTCCGATTTCAAAATTTTTTATATATCTTTGCGTTTCAGATGATTTTGAAACTTTTTTGTTTTGCTGTCTGTCTGTCTGTCTGTATGTCTGTCTGTATGTCTGTCTGTATGTCTGTCTGTATGTCTGTCTGTATGTCTGTCTGTATGTCTGTCTGTATGTCTGTATGTCTGTCTGTATGTCTGTCTGTATGTCTGTATGTCTGTCTGTATGTCTGTCTGTATGTCTGTCTGTATGTCTGTCTGTATGTCTGTCTGTATGTCTGTCTGTATGTCTGTCTGTATGTCTGTCTGTATGTCTGTCTGTATGTCTGTCTGTATGTCTGTCTGTATGTCTGTCTGTCTGTCTGTCTGTATGTCTGTCTGTATGTCTGTCTGTATGTCTGTCTGTATGTCTGTATGTCTGTCTGTATGTCTGTCTGTCTGTCTGTCTGTATGTCTGTCTGTATGTCTGTCTGTATGTCTGTCTGTATGTCTGTCTGTATGTCTGTCTGTATGTCTGTCTGTATGTCTGTCTGTATGTCTGTCTGTATGTCTGTCTGTATGTCTGTCTGTATGTCTGTCTGTATGTCTGTCTGTATGTCTGTCTGTATGTCTGTCTGTATGTCTGTCTGTATGTCTGTCTGTATGTCTGTCTGTATGTCTGTCTGTATGTCTGTCTGTATGTCTGTCTGTATGTCTGTCTGTATGTCTGTCTGTATGTCTGTCTGTATGTCTGTCTGTATGTCTGTCTGTATGTCTGTCTGTATGTCTGTCTGTATGTCTGTCTGTATGTCTGTCTGTATGTCTGTCTGTATGTCTGTCTGTATGTCTGTCTGTATGTCTGTCTGTATGTCTGTCTGTATGTCTGTCTGTATGTCTGTCTGTATGTCTGTCTGTATGTCTGTCTGTATGTCTGTCTGTATGTCTGTCTGTATGTCTGTCTGTATGTCTGTCTGTATGTCTGTCTGTATGTCTGTCTGTATGTCTGTCTGTATGTCTGTCTGTATGTCTGTCTGTATGTCTGTCTGTATGTCTGTCTGTATGTCTGTCTGTATGTCTGTCTGTATGTCTGTCTGTATGTCTGTCTGTATGTCTGTCTGTATGTCTGTCTGTATGTCTGTCTGTATGTCTGTCTGTATGTCTGTCTGTATGTCTGTCTGTATGTCTGTCTGTATGTCTGTCTGTATGTCTGTCTGTATGTCTGTCTGTATGTCTGTCTGTATGTCTGTCTGTATGTCTGTCTGTATGTCTGTCTGTATGTCTGTCTGTATGTCTGTCTGTATGTCTGTCTGTATGTCTGTCTGTATGTCTGTCTGTATGTCTGTCTGTATGTCTGTCTGTATGTCTGTCTGTATGTCTGTCTGTATGTCTGTCTGTATGTCTGTCTGTATGTCTGTCTGTATGTCTGTCTGTATGTCTGTCTGTATGTCTGTCTGTATGTCTGTCTGTATGTCTGTCTGTATGTCTGTCTGTATGTCTGTCTGTATGTCTGTCTGTATGTCTGTCTGTATGTCTGTCTGTATGTCTGTCTGTATGTCTGTCTGTATGTCTGTCTGTATGTCTGTCTGTATGTCTGTCTGTATGTCTGTCTGTATGTCTGTCTGTATGTCTGTCTGTATGATCTGTCTGTATGTCTGTCTGTATGTCTGTCTGTATGTCTGTCTGTATGTCTGTCTGTATGTCTGTCTGTATGTCTGTCTGTATGTCTGTCTGTATGTCTGTCTGTATGTCTGTCTGTATGTCTGTCTGTATGTCTGTCTGTATGTCTGTCTGTATGTCTGTCTGTATGTCTGTCTGTATGTCTGTCTGTATGTCTGTCTGTATGTCTGTCTGTATGTCTGTCTGTATGTCTGTCTGTATGTCTGTCTGTATGTCTGTCTGTATGTCTGTCTGTATGTCTGTCTGTATGTCTGTCTGTATGTCTGTCTGTATGTCTGTCTGTATGTCTGTCTGTATGTCTGTCTGTATGTCTGTCTGTATGTCTGTCTGTATGTCTGTCTGTATGTCTGTCTGTATGTCTGTCTGTATGTCTGTCTGTATGTCTGTCTGTATGTCTGTCTGTATGTCTGTCTGTATGTCTGTCTGTATGTCTGTCTGTATGTCTGTCTGTATGTCTGTCTGTATGTCTGTCTGTATGTCTGTCTGTATGTCTGTCTGTATGTCTGTCTGTATGTCTGTCTGTATGTCTGTCTGTATGTCTGTCTGTATGTCTGTCTGTATGTCTGTCTGTATGTCTGTCTGTATGTCTGTCTGTATGTCTGTCTGTATGTCTGTCTGTATGTCTGTCTGTATGTCTGTCTGTATGTCTGTCTGTATGTCTGTCTGTATGTCTGTCTGTATGTCTGTCTGTCTGTATGTCTGTCTGTATGTCTGTCTGTATGTCTGTCTGTATGTCTGTCTGTATGTCTGTCTGTATGTCTGTCTGTCTGTATGTCTGTCTGTATGTCTGTCTGTATGTCTGTCTGTATGTCTGTCTGTATGTCTGTCTGTATGTCTGTCTGTATGTCTGTCTGTATGTCTGTCTGTATGTCTGTCTGTATGTCTGTCTGTATGTCTGTCTGTATGTCTGTCTGTATGTCTGTCTGTATGTCTGTCTGTATGTCTGTCTGTATGTCTGTCTGTATGTCTGTCTGTATGTCTGTCTGTATGTCTGTCTGTATGTCTGTCTGTATGTCTGTCTGTATGTCTGTCTGTATGTCTGTCTGTATGTCTGTCTGTATGTCTGTCTGTATGTCTGTCTGTATGTCTGTCTGTATGTCTGTCTGTATGTCTGTCTGTATGTCTGTCTGTATGTCTGTCTGTATGTCTGTCTGTATGTCTGTCTGTATGTCTGTCTGTATGTCTGTCTGTATGTCTGTCTGTATGTCTGTCTGTATGTCTGTCTGTATGTCTGTCTGTATGTCTGTCTGTATGTCTGTCTGTATGTCTGTCTGTATGTCTGTCTGTATGTCTGTCTGTATGTCTGTCTGTATGTCTGTCTGTATGTCTGTCTGTATGTCTGTCTGTATGTCTGTCTGTATGTCTGTCTGTATGTCTGTCTGTATGTCTGTCTGTATGTCTGTCTGTATGTCTGTCTGTATGTCTGTCTGTATGTCTGTCTGTATGTCTGTCTGTATGTCTGTCTGTATGTCTGTCTGTATGTCTGTCTGTATGTCTGTCTGTATGTCTGTCTGTATGTCTGTCTGTATGTCTGTCTGTATGTCTGTCTGTATGTCTGTCTGTATGTCTGTCTGTATGTCTGTCTGTATGTCTGTCTGTATGTCTGTCTGTATGTCTGTCTGTATGTCTGTCTGTATGTCTGTCTGTATGTCTGTCTGTATGTCTGTCTGTATGTCTGTCTGTATGTCTGTCTGTATGTCTGTCTGTATGTCTGTCTGTATGTCTGTCTGTATGTCTGTCTGTATGTCTGTCTGTATGTCTGTCTGTATGTCTGTCTGTATGTCTGTCTGTATGTCTGTCTGTATGTCTGTCTGTATGTCTGTCTGTATGTCTGTCTGTATGTCTGTCTGTATGTCTGTCTGTATGTCTGTCTGTATGTCTGTCTGTATGTCTGTCTGTATGTCTGTCTGTATGTCTGTCTGTATGTCTGTCTGTATGTCTGTCTGTATGTCTGTCTGTATGTCTGTCTGTATGTCTGTCTGTATGTCTGTCTGTATGTCTGTCTGTATGTCTGTCTGTATGTCTGTCTGTATGTCTGTCTGTATGTCTGTCTGTATGTCTGTCTGTATGTCTGTCTGTATGTCTGTCTGTATGTCTGTCTGTATGTCTGTCTGTATGTCTGTCTGTATGTCTGTCTGTATGTCTGTCTGTATGTCTGTCTGTATGTCTGTCTGTATGTCTGTCTGTATGTCTGTCTGTATGTCTGTCTGTATGTCTGTCTGTATGTCTGTCTGTATGTCTGTCTGTATGTCTGTCTGTATGTCTGTCTGTATGTCTGTCTGTATGTCTGTCTGTATGTCTGTCTGTATGTCTGTCTGTATGTCTGTCTGTATGTCTGTCTGTATGTCTGTCTGTATGTCTGTCTGTATGTCTGTCTGTATGTCTGTCTGTATGTCTGTCTGTATGTCTGTCTGTATGTCTGTCTGTATGTCTGTCTGTATGTCTGTCTGTATGTCTGTCTGTATGTCTGTCTGTATGTCTGTCTGTATGTCTGTCTGTATGTCTGTCTGTATGTCTGTCTGTATGTCTGTCTGTATGTCTGTCTGTATGTCTGTCTGTATGTCTGTCTGTATGTCTGTCTGTATGTCTGTCTGTATGTCTGTCTGTATGTCTGTCTGTATGTCTGTCTGTATGTCTGTCTGTATGTCTGTCTGTATGTCTGTCTGTATGTCTGTCTGTATGTCTGTCTGTATGTCTGTCTGTATGTCTGTCTGTATGTCTGTCTGTATGTCTGTCTGTATGTCTGTCTGTATGTCTGTCTGTATGTCTGTCTGTATGTCTGTCTGTATGTCTGTCTGTATGTCTGTCTGTATGTCTGTCTGTATGTCTGTCTGTATGTCTGTCTGTATGTCTGTCTGTATGTCTGTCTGTATGTCTGTCTGTATGTCTGTCTGTATGTCTGTCTGTATGTCTGTCTGTATGTCTGTCTGTATGTCTGTCTGTATGTCTGTCTGTATGTCTGTCTGTATGTCTGTCTGTATGTCTGTCTGTATGTCTGTCTGTATGTCTGTCTGTATGTCTGTCTGTATGTCTGTCTGTATGTCTGTCTGTATGTCTGTCTGTATGTCTGTCTGTATGTCTGTCTGTATGTCTGTCTGTATGTCTGTCTGTATGTCTGTCTGTATGTCTGTCTGTCTGTATGTCTGTCTGTATGTCTGTCTGTATGTCTGTCTGTATGTCTGTCTGTATGTCTGTCTGTATGTCTGTCTGTATGTCTGTCTGTATGTCTGTCTGTATGTCTGTCTGTATGTCTGTCTGTATGTCTGTATGTCTGTCTGTATGTCTGTCTGTATGTCTGTCTGTATGTCTGTCTGTATGTCTGTCTGTATGTCTGTCTGTATGTCTGTCTGTATGTCTGTCTGTATGTCTGTCTGTATGTCTGTCTGTATGTCTGTCTGTATGTCTGTCTGTATGTCTGTCTGTATGTCTGTCTGTATGTCTGTCTGTATGTCTGTCTGTATGTCTGTCTGTATGTCTGTCTGTATGTCTGTCTGTATGTCTGTCTGTATGTCTGTCTGTATGTCTGTCTGTATGTCTGTCTGTATGTCTGTCTGTATGTCTGTCTGTATGTCTGTCTGTATGTCTGTCTGTATGTCTGTCTGTATGTCTGTCTGTATGTCTGTCTGTATGTCTGTCTGTATGTCTGTCTGTATGTCTGTCTGTATGTCTGTCTGTATGTCTGTCTGTATGTCTGTCTGTATGTCTGTCTGTATGTCTGTCTGTATGTCTGTCTGTATGTCTGTCTGTATGTCTGTCTGTATGTCTGTCTGTATGTCTGTCTGTATGTCTGTCTGTATGTCGGTCTGTATGTCTGTCTGTATGTCTGTCTGTATGTCTGTCTGTATGTCTGTCTGTATGTCTGTCTGTATGTCTGTCTGTATGTCTGTATGTCTGTCTGTCTGTCTGTATGTCTGTCTGTCTGTATGTCTGTCTGTATGTCTGTCTGTATGTCTGTATGTCTGTATGTCTGTATGTCTGTATGTCTGTATGTCTGTATGTCTGTATGTCTGTCTGTATGTCTGTCTGTCTGTATGTCTGTCTGTATGTCTGTCTGTATGTCTGTCTGTATGTCTGTCTGTATGTCTGTCTGTATGTCTGTCTGTATGTCTGTCTGTATGTCTGTCTGTATGTCTGTCTGTATGTCTGTCTGTCTGTATGTCTGTAACGACCAACGCGCATAACTCAAAAACCGCTTGCCCGATTTGAATGAAATTTGGTACCTATACTGGGTTTTCGGTCAAGATGGTCCCATTAGTTTTTTGAAAAAAAAATGCTGGGGGTAGATTTCAAAAATTAGAGTTTAAGTCAAAACATGGCTTGTGTGGTTCAAAGGTAATATATTTCAGTTTTTAGTTATATTAGTTCACAACGCACACTATAACTATAGTACCTAGTGTGACCTTAGGTGCCCATAGATTGACAGAGTATTTTTCTTTGTGGGATTTTTGCTTGGGTATGCATAATGGTTTACCCATAGTAACAATAGATAAAGTTAATGCCTTGTTTTAAAGCTCCATTTTAACATAATCAGCTGGCAGAAAAAAAATGAAAATACCATTTTTTGTTATGTTGTTTTGTAAATCGACCCTCAAAACTGTATTGGTTACAGGTTTCACATCGCTCCATGCAATGAAGACAATTGCCTTAGGAATAACCCTTGGCAGTGTGAGTTGTTTTTAGAGTATCAAGCAGTTTTTCAAGCAGAATCCTCTTGCAGCGGCACTCCTTTTAGGAAAACACTCTTTCAGATGCAAATGGATCCTTTACAGAATTTCATTTCGACTATTTAGTTTCTACTTAGGAGAATGTAGAGAATGGATTTTTATTTGGACAAATTGTTATAGGAATATAAATAATATTATACCTAGATATTACTTTGTGTCTCAAATTAAAATAAAATACATTTAAACTATGTATATTTGTATTCTTTATTTAATAGTAGATAATGTAACCATATAAAGAGGTTTATAATAATGTAATTGAAGATCTCTCAACGCCCCAGCAAACACTTTGAGAATTTGTCTTCTTTCGCATTCTCACTGTCATGCGCTATTATATTATATTGCACATGTATGCACATATAACTAGAAATTTTCAAATTTATTTATTTCCTTTGAAAGAGCAAAGGTACTTAAAACCTGTATGGCTTGTACAACAAAGAAAATAAATTTACAGAAAACACAACTTTTAAATCTAAAACAAAACTTTATTTCTCTAATAAAACTCTGTCAGCCACCAAAAGTCGGGTACTCCAAAAGACTGTCTATTTCCATTTTTCAAAACAAAAAAAAAACACTTATATGTGTTTATGTTAACTCTACTAAATAAACTGTAACAAATTTTAAATCTGATCAAATTTATCAATAATTAAAAATATATATATTTTAAGGTTATGTTTATTACATCCATACCGTTCACAAAGGCAACACGTCCGGCGATTTACCCATGACGTCATTCGCTCGGCAAGACGTCTCGCCCGACGTTTCAATCTGAACGTACCCCGGCTATTCCAATAATTTTAGAAATAAAATAATTATATTAGAAAAATAGCAGCGGCTGAAAAATAGTCAAATGATATGAAAATTTTGGGGGTTCTGCAGCTCTGCAGCTCTTATGCACTAACCGCCCCTGATATTATATAAGTTGTTTAGACATATTTTTTCCTATGACCACATATTTGCATCGTCGGCTAACGCCTCGTTCACAACATTTACGCTCGTGTGAAATTTGTCATTTTCTGTGATGTGGAAAAGTACTTTATTCATACATTTCCGCACATGTGTTGCAAATTACTTTTCCACACGTATGCGAAAAAGTAATTTGCAGGACAGATTTCTAAGAATACGTTATAGTTCGTTTTGTTCAGTGGTGTTACACTGGGGGGAGGAGAATCTCCAATTGGACGCATCCCCGGGTGGCGGTTAGGGTGTTATTTTCGCGGACAAAATGGATTACATTATACATTAATCAGCTGAGGTGCCCATAAATTGGTAGGCTATTTTTGTTTATTTAGAAGATGTTAAAAAACCTATTTGGTTTTAAAATTTGTAAAATGGAGCACAATAATAATTATTATTATACTTTTGGCTAGTAAAAAAAATATATCATAATTTAAGAACTTTTAAACCCTATAATTTAGCGAAAAAAAGGTCGAAAATCAAAAGATCGAAATTACAAATTGTCAAAATTATATAAAGTCGAAAATACACATAAGGTCGAATCACAGTAAACTAATTATTTATAGTAAGGAAAGCACCCCGGTCTTTTCATAATACTGTTATACATACCCCCTGTATACATTAGTTCGGAATACAAAGTTCGAGAGGCGCTGATTACAGACCGTCACCCCTTGTATAAAAATATTATGGACAGAGTTCTGTGCTGTCGCAATATATATTAACCGCTACTCTTGGTATATTTGACAATTTGTTTTTAATTATGACTGACATTGACTTTAGCAAAATAGATAAAAATATGTAATTTCATTTTACATTTTTCGTTTGTGGATGCAGTTTTTCGATATTTTCGACTTTTGACCTTAATTTTTATGGTGTGTTTTGCTAAATTATGACCAATCGGTATTTTGCGCGTTTTGATGGGGGCGATCCATCGCTTAAGAAATTGAAAAGAAAACAATGTTGTGTTGGTGGGTGCGAAGACTATGTTAGCAAGCGCCATTGCCTTCCCAAACGAAACCCCAAGCTTCGGCTTAAAAACTGGCTAACTTTGACGAAAGACGAAATTTACGTTAAATATATATCAAATCAAATCAAATCAAGGGGGGGAAGGGTTATAATCGTCAATATTTATTTATTAACATTTTTTTCAAGGTGGGTGACGGTAATTTTCCTGTTTTCCCTTTAATTATTAAAAAAAGTGCATATTTTTTATTCTAGGGGAGTAATTACCACGTTACCCCACCTCATATCCGCGCTTGGAAAAACATAGTTTATTTCACTATATTTATATACAGGGTCCGCATAATGATCTCCCACATTAAAAACGCCACTGTAGATGCAATTTTTTTTTTTCTGAAACTTAATTCTATACCATTGGTTTTTATTAAATTTTGAAATTTACAGTCCATGTGGCGGCCATTTTTTCGATACACATTCAAAGCTGATTTCTGAAAGTTTCACTCGTACAGTAACTTAAAAGCGATATACTTTACTTTAATTTAAAAAGCTTACGTAACATTTTTTTTTAACACCAAAATATAATATAATAATGTTTAATATAAATACATTTTTACATCACATAGCTAAAAGGATCAGGCACACCTCTAATGGGATTTCTGTAATCAGTCAAACTTCATGAAGTTTTGGTATGTTGGATGGCCCAACTCAAATTAATGACCAGTTTTTGAAATACAGGGTGTTGAAAGTGATAATGTCCAAGAAGCATAATGGCTCTTTAGACGGCTTTTCCAAAGTTATGCGTAATGCGACTATTACACGTATTTACGATTTATTTATTATTTTTAATCTGTAGCTTTAAAACATTCTCTCCAGGGTGTTTAAGTAAATATTATTCGAAAGTAATCATGAGAAACAAGCGTTAGTATGTTTTAGATTGAACCTTTCGTATCAAAAGTTTTATGGGCCCAACTTAAATTAATCTCCAGTTTATAAAATACAGGGTGTTAAAAGTAATAATGTCCAAGAAGAATTATCTTTAGACGGATTTTTAAAACACTTATGCAATTTTACTGTTTCATATATTTACGATTTATTTATTATTTTTAATCTGTACCAATAAAACATTATCTACAGGGTGTTTTAATAAATATTAGTCAAAATTTTTACTGAGAAACAAGCATTATAGCTTTGTACAGGGCACGGTACAGATGTACAAAACGCTTAAATATTTTTTAATATTATTAAAAAAATTATATTTGCCGAAACACCTTGTAGTAAATACTTAATAAGTCAAGAACCATTAAAAAACTAATAACTACTCTCTCTATATGTAATAATAACATTTCGTATATGTTTGGAAACTCCGTCTAAAGAGCTATTATGCTTTTTGAACATTATTACTTTCAACACTCTGTATTTCAAAAACTGGAAATTAATTTACGTGAGCCCATCATAAGAACATCTGATCATCAAGTTTCAGTTTACAACACACTAAAGCTTGTTTCTCAATAAAACCTTCGAATAGTATTTACTTAAACACCCTGTATATAATGTTTTAAAGGTACAGATAAAAATAATGAATAAATCGTAAATGTGTGTAATAGTAACATTGCGTATATATTTGCAAAACACTTCTAAAAAGCTATAATGCTTCTTGGACATTATTACTTTCAACACCCTGTATTTTAAAAACTGGTAATTAATTTAGGTTGGGCCCATAAGAACTTTTGATACAAAAGGTTCAACCTAAAACACACTAACGCTTGTTTCTCATTAACACTTTCGAATAATATTTACTTAAACACCCGATACGGTTTTAAAGGTATAGATTAAAAAAAATTATTAAATCGTAAATACATGAAATAGTAACATTGCGCATATGTTTGGAAAAGCCGTCTAAAGACCCATTATGCTTCTTGGACATTATCACTTTCAACACCCTGTATTTCAAAAACTGGTCATTAATTTGAGTTGGGCCCCTGAGAACTTTTAATAAGAAAGGTTCAGTCTACAACAAACCAAAATTTCGTGAAGTTTGACGGAGTACGGAAATCCCATAAGAGGTGTGTGCCTGATCCTTTACCAAATCCATTAGTTTATATTTTTCATTAAAAAACAATTAAAAAAGTTTCCGTTGATCGAAAAATAACCTATTATATTATGCGTAAAGCATTGTAATTATTATGTTAATGTATTCTATGCACTAATAAAAAGGAATTTACTGCAGAATATTCGTCAAAGAGCTTTTTTACTTGAAAATTATCCTCTCAAGGAAATTTATATACCTAAATCAATGGAAAACAAACTTCTAAACCTTAGATTTAATTAAAAAAATTCAACCTTCTTTTTTATTGTTGCTAGTAGCAGTGGCGCACCCAGGAATGTGTATTGGAGGGGGCCCGACTGCTAAAAAGGGTGCCTCTCAAAAATCCGGCGACCAAAAAAAAAAAAAATGTCTTTTCGCAACTACGCCGCCGCTTGGGGTCGGGGGGGGGGGGGGCGAAGCCTCCTGATGTCAAATTTTAAGGTATTTTTCGTGTTTTATCATCAAATATGTAGAAAATATATTAAAAAATCTAAGGCCTGGGTGCGCCTATGCTAGTAGCCATTAATAAAAAATTCTTTGATTGAGCATCCTTACTAATTGGTGTTTATAGAGTGTTTTTAGGCACATTGAGCGTTGATACAAAATAACTCATTCTTATCAGCGCGCAAAGTTTAAATTTAACATTAATTAACGAATGGATTTTTTGGTGTTAAAATTCAATTTGTTAAAAACTTTTCAAAACACTATATTATAAGATGTAGGTTGATTGGAGGACGATAGCATTGATGGCTATGAGCATCCGGTATACAATGAATTGAAAAGCCACCCTGTAGCTTAGAGACAATCTGCGCAAGCGTTATATTGTTTCAAATCCCCCTGTAAAGGTTTAGTACGGAATACAAAGTTAGAGAGGCGCTGGTTTTTCCACGGCACCCCGGTATACTGCGCCAATTGCGTAATAAAACTCCCACCGTGTAAGTGTCTGGTCTATCTCTGTCATTCGTCTATGGGTCGAATGTAAAAAGTTCGAAATTACAAAAGGTCAAAATTACAAAAGATCGAAAATACAAAATTCTGAGAATGAAATTTTTACATTCAAGTTAGTATAATTTCGATGTTTTTGACTTTCAACCTTTGATCCTTTCGATCTTTTGTTTTTCGACATTTTGTCCGTCGTCCTTTAGTAATATCGACAGATTGGGGTTAAAATTAATAATAATCTTTTAACGGAGGTTTTTTTAGTTTTTTGACAATACCTACCAAAACAACATAAAACATAAACCGCGCATGCTATTACCTGGCAAACAAATGCGTAAAATAAAAAATCGCACACCTTATAACCGCGCTTATTACTGCGCAAGGTTTTAATCGCGTAAGATAATATACCGCGCAGCCCATTACCGCGCAAAAAATACCGCGCAAGGTATTAAACACGCAAGTACAATAACCGCGCAACAAAAGTAAAGCGAAAAAACAAAAACCGCGCAGCCCCTTATTGTGCCAAAAATCTAATTTTATATCCAATAGGGATACCCAAAAGCGTTTCCGAATCCAGATCTACTTTGTTGTACCGAAGAGATAAAGAAAAAGTAAATAATTTAATAAAAAATGATATTGGTTTTATAGGATATTTTCTTTCACGTTGGGGGCAAAATTTTTAAGGCCTTGGGCGCCAAATTTATGACTATTATAGTCGTTGGGCGCTATATTTATAACTAGCCCACGTTGAGCATCAGATTTATAACTAGTATAGAGCGCCAAATTTATAGCACGTTAGCACCACATTTATGGTGGAGTGCCAATTTATGCTTTTTAAGATCTTTAATATTTGCCTGGTATTATTTCACTCTTCCTTTTCCTTTTTTTTTTAGCAAAGCAAAGAAAGTGGAAGAACAAAAGAACAGAAACTCTTTCAAATCAAAATAATGAAATGACTATCTCAGGGTCGTACCTTCTCTTTTTAGTTCTACTAACGTTTCTTCCAATTTGTTTTCTTTTAAGGGTAATGGGGCGCCATTGAGCTTTACCTGGAAGATCCCTTAGGACAAAATTCATTCATTAAAAAAAATTATATATAAAAAATATAATAATAAATGGAAAAAAATTTAAAGAATGAAGTAGTCTTGGAATTCTCCAAACATTCTCACCTCGTTTAGACTATAAAGAAATTCTGGATTAGAGAATAAATTTTACAATTTATTTTATAAAAAAATGATCAGTGACACAATCAAAAAAAATTACAAAAAAACTAAGCCTTTTTATAAAAAAAAATGAAGAAAATTTATTAAAGAAAGAAGAGTCTCAAGTCTTATTTAATTTTGAAACTTGCTTTTTAAAGTTTTAGATTGTCTTTTCTTTTCAAAAAAAAATCTATTAAAAAAAAATAGCATCACCAATAGTAGAGTATCATCTCCAACCATGAGATCATATTCACAACATTCCCATCATGGTCTCAGTGCCAGTCTTCGCCTCGTCAGCAGGTGTGCAATCCAGGAGGACTTGTATGTGGCTTATCTTTGTTGGTTTTACTCAGTGGTGGAGAACTTGTCGTCGTGGATTTTTTGTACATGAAAAGAAAGACTATTTACGCAACCGTAGAAACAATTTGTCAGACTTGATGACCTAGCTTTATCAACAAAACTCTCAAAAAAAATTACGTATAACTCTAGCATTGAGAGTGTAAAAGAAAATAGTTTTAGTTTACAAATTTCTATAAATGACAATCATCATGGAAATGTCATTTATCAAAAGGAAAATATATACATTCAAAATATAAAGAAAATGTAGAAGGAATCTTTACAAAATTTAACCAAATATTCAGCAGAATATTTAGACCTTTCAGGTTTACATGAATCCTATTTATAGATTCCTGAATTAGAAAAAAACTATATTTTCTAAATTTAATTTCAAAAATTTTACAAATTTTATCAAATAAATTCATAAAAAATAAATGTTTAACAGGTTATTATCTATTTCATCTTTACAATTGGTTTCTTAAGATAAAAAATATAACTGTTTGTATATACCCAATATTAAATTAAAAATATAATTTCACACATGTTGGTTTTACTTCTTAAAGCTAGAAAAATTTACAAAATAATTTGAGGATAATGGTGACCAGCCAATAATTCAAAATGGAGGGAAAGAATAAAATCTTTTTAACAATTTATAAAAAAAATGTATCTAAAAATTTTACATGGGGAACATTTCAGTCTTTCACACAAACAAAGGGAAAGTTAACTGAAACGTGAGTATGTTTTCGACTTTTGAGGGAGGGCAATTAAAAAAAATATTTCCTTTTATTTTTTTCTTAAAAGGAAAATAACTTCTTCATTAAAAAAAATATAATTAAAAAGGGGAAGCAAAAATTGAAATCTGGTCGTCCACGAATTTAATTTATTCACTTAAAAAAAACAAAATGGCTGCTGTTCACTCAAGAACCAAGCAGAATAAAAAATACAAAATGGCCGCCGTTCATTTAAGAATGAGCAAGCTAAATATTTCTCTGAGAAGTTAGATTTTTGAGGACTTTTGATGGAGATTAGAAAATCATTCTGGTAAGTTTTTCATTCAAAGCAGATTTGACTAAAGTCTATTAAAATATATATATGAATAAAAAAACTTACCAGATAATTTATCCAAATAGATCCATATCTCCAAAGTCCATCAATCTCAAGAATCCACTTCCTTGGAATGCATTGATCCAATGAGTCAGGTGGGCTAAAATTTGTCCTATAAGACTGAAAAGGGAAGCTTGGCTGAACTCATTGGGTCCTTAATCTGAAAAAAAAATATTCCACGAGAAATACCTGTGCTATGGGCCAATATTTTAGCAAACATTAAATTTTATCAAAATTTGGTTTTCTACCAAAAAATCAAGATAAATGCAATCAAATTATGCATATTTGCGCTAAATTAAGATAAATAATTTTGAGTGAAAAAAGGAACGAACTGACCTGAATTTCAATGTCGTCAGACCAAAAATCGAAAACACACTGAATTTTAATATTTAAGATCTCTTAAAACAGACATCCTATGGAGTATACTTTTTAATAAAAAACGTATTCATCTTAAATTATCTCAACTAACACTATGCAGATCATGATCCTTTGCCTCGCGCGAAAGTAAAACAAAGAGGAAATGTGATAGATTGGCTCAATTCAGCGTATCCATATTGATATATGCTTGCCTTTTTTGCTGAATGCGGAGATTTTGATAAATAATTTAGGCCAGTCAAAATGATATAGCCATTCAAAGCTCAATAGGCCAGTAAAATTGATTGTTATTCATTAAGGAAATTTAATTATATAAATAATATATTTTTATTACAAAATATGTAATTCCTTAATTTTTAAACAATATAACGATATAATCGTTATAGTTTTTATATAATTATAATATTTTCAAACTTTGTTCATCATTTGTTGGAAATAAACCTAAGCTATTCTAGTCCTTTACATCCACTCTTCATTATTAAAAAGTCTGGTTTAAATAGGCAATAAAATTCACAAATGACCCAACTCTTAGTGATTTCCTTTAGATTTTTCTTTGGGTAATGCTTTCACGTTTCTCTTTTATTTATTTCTTTAAATTTTATTTAAAATAATAGGAGTTCAAGTGTATTTGTCGAAGACTAAAATCTTATTCATTATGTTTCTACGAAAGACCCTCCAGCATCACCCTGGTGGGGAGGTTGGTGGGAAAGCTTGGAAAAGATTGCTAAAAAAGGTTTTGGGAAGAACATCATTTACATTAGAAGAACTAATGACCATCGTGTGTGACTTTGAAGCAGTTGTGAATCGACGACCTTTGATAAGTTTGTCAGAGAGCCCAGATGATTTTCAAACACTGACTCCTGCAATGTTTTTTCAAGATGTGACAGGTGTTCAAAGAACTGCTTTTATAATAAAAACAGCAAATAGCTATTGCGGGCCTTTGGTTAATTAGTAAAGCTAAAAAAGATTTAACAACATCAAAAACATCTTTAATTTTGCTTGATTTCAATTTTTATTTTTTGGCGACAAAGTTTTGGAATTGGGTTGTTTAAAAAAACCCCTACGCAAAGTAGCACTTTCCCGCACTCTGTGGATGCTTTTTTTTTCTCGCTCACCGATTTTAAAGGAAAATTACCATATTATCTAGACGCGTTTTGTGTAAAATGCGGTTTGTTTCCTTAGCACCCAAAATACATTGTATACAAAGCTTTCATGTCAGTTTACAGTTTCAAGTAGTTCCATGTGATGTTTGTGTTTTGATTTGAAAGAAAAAGTATTTCTGACACGTGCAAAGTAGTTTTCCCGCACCTATAGCTTATCCGAAGTCCGCTTTGCGTCGGTTGTGTAACAGTTTTCGCATACGGGTAAACATTACTTGCGCACAGATTAGGAAAACTACTATTTTAGTAAGGGTTTCCAACTTTTTGGCATTTTCTTAAATGTTTTTGGACATATTGTTTATAGCTGAAAAAATTTAGTTTCTAGGTTTAACACAACAAAGTGAGTCAGAAAAAAGTTTAATTAGGGTTTTTGTAAATTGCATTTTAATGTAAATCGATAAGTTAAACATTACTTTGCGAGTGTTTTTATTTTAAGAAAATTATTGTGGTATACATACGTAATTTAACCGATTTAGTCAGGTGAAAATTTTCTTATTACGTACCGTTTAGTTCTTTGAACATGTAATTTTGTGATGTTTTGAAACGGTGTCATTCTGCTTAATAAATATGATAACTAGTTCAAATGATATTTCAGATTTAAGGAGTAAGTGAAACAACATTAAATTTTTAATAAAGGCTATTTAACAACTTCAAATCCCGATTATAAAAATGTGGCCACTTTAAAATTCCAGAGCTTAAAATGTATTCCAAAATCTAACTTAAAATAAATTATTTTCAAAATTGAAAAAAAAAACTCTCTTAGTTAGTTTATATACATACCTATTTGCTCAAAAAGAAACCGCGCCGTCGCACAATGGGTTATATGAGAGGTTTAGAGCGACAATCAATTTTAACTCAGTTCCAACTTCTAGACGTCGGATCAACTTCAAATTTGGTAAACACTAAGAGTTCCGATGACAATAAAATGTAATGATACTACGAAGTTTACATTTTGAGTATGGTGGATATCGTTCAAAATTGGTATGTAGGGACTTTTGGGGATGAGAATCACGAATTTTTAATGACATTTTTAAAATGGTGAAATTGACGTCGCCCTTGTCCCTCTTGTGACAGTACAATAATATAAAGCTCTAAAGTTGGAAACTCCCCACCTTTAAAGATGGTGGAGGGGGTACCGTCTCCGATTTCGTTTAAAAATGGTATGTAGGAATTTTCGTGGTTTAGGATCACGCACCATCTTTTTTCTTTTTTAATAAGCTTTCGAACAAGTTGCCACAAGTTGGGTCTACCAGTTGCAAACAAGGTTGGATGTTACTAACTGGAACCTTCTTTGGGGTCCACCTCTACATTTTTAATTAAATTATACATTTTACTTAAAAGAACATTTTTGTTGTCTAAAAATGGCAAAAAGTTAAGGTTAGCTTTTTTACATCCAAGTGGGGTTATCTGATTTGAAAAAGACCCCTTTGCGGGCGTCTATACAAAAAAATTTCTATCAAAAATCTTGCTCGTTAAAAATCTCAGTCACTAAGTCAGTACTTTTGGATTTTTTAGAATTTATTCCATTTGGCTGTTACACTGACTGTATAAAGACCTCGTACATGTCAATGCTACCCCAAAAAAAAAGGAGCAGCTAGAAACAACAAATTTTGTGTTTTTTGATTAAAATAGATGCTCCCCTCTAATATTCTGGTGGTGATTTTACTAAGCCTTGCTAAGCTTGTTTTTGCAGGCTTTACAAAGAAAAATTGAGACGAAAATAAACTTCCCACATAGCACAAATCAAAACACCGTTAAAATCAACAGTTTTTTAAGTTTAATAGGTCGCTTTTTGACATTATTTTCAAAACCACGTTATTTCGGTGTGATTTTAACGTGGTTTTAAAAATAACATTAAAAAGCGACCTATTAAAGTTAAAAAAGTGTGTTGATTTGATTTGTGCTATGTGGGTTGCTATATTTCAAAAATTTTAAACCATAAAAAGGGTTTTGGATTTAGGAAATAACTAGTAGTTTTTAAAAGTGCAGTTACTGGTTATACGGTGCGTTTATTTACGGTTACCGTTACACCAACACCCCCCCCCCCCCCCCCCGCCGACTTTTGTTCTAGAAACGCACACCGTCACCGACCCGATTTGCCCCCGTGAGAACTTGCAGCCGGCCGTCGGTCGTGGTTTTAGTTTTCAATTTTGTTTATTAACTCTTTTTTTTAGGCCTAACTTTATATATTTGTTGTTTATGCCTTTGCTCAAGAATTTTTTTATTACTTTCCAATGAGCTAGAGATTTAAAATTTTATAGGTGTATAGTGTTCTGGTGACAATGTATTTAGTTTTTTTTATTACCTCTCCTGTTTTCCTTTTCGGAGGTGAACATAGGTGCTAACCCAAATTTGGTCAATTGATCACAAACGTACCCTAACCTGACCAGACAGAGCTCCTAAAATGATTTTACCAAAAAAGGCATGTGTGCGCCATCGCCAAGGAGCGTTCAAATTAGCAATATCCTACCAGTTTATAGAGATAATTAGAGAGATAATAGAGACCTGGAAGCACGCTCTCTAGTTGCATTTTTTAATGTAAATACTGTACCTATTATAATAGACCATTTCCTGATAGACAGGATTGGTGGCAATTGGTTCCAAGCGAAAAATGCCTTTAACTTGGATATTTATATACTTTCTTATATATAAAGCGAGGGGGGGGTAAAGGTCGACGGCAACACTATTTATGTAAAAATTTATTTTCTAGGGGGGTACTTATGTATATGTAATTATGTTATGTTAAAGTCTATATATTTCTAGCGGGGGGGGGGGATGATTTCATATGCAAACTAAATAAAGAAGTAATAACTATAAATAGATGCACCTAGTAAGCTAAGCATACAAAAGTTAATAAATAAAAAAAATTAAAAAGTCATATTACTAAATTATTGAAGATGTGTTTTTCACCCTACTACTTTTAACCATGTAATATTTATTAAATGATAATTAAAATTAAAATAAACGAAAAAGAAAAAGCCTTATTCTAAAAATAATGTGAGCAACACACACAGAAAAATAATTTGAGGACGAAAAGAAATAACATAAAAATTACTCGTTTCTGAGAAAAGCACGTATCTTAAGTATGTTTATAAGGACACTACAAATCTGCTTGACATCACCAGGCGACAAGTTATCCAAAGTTATAGTAAAATTGCCTGGGTCATTCCAGTTTACAGGTCGCAGGTGCCTGTGTAGTGGACAAATAAATACCACATGAAAAAGGGATTATTCAATGTGCATGTTACAAACACTGCACAGTTTTTTTTTTTGATTTATTCTGTAGCAAATTCCTGTGTAGGTAAATTGACAAAGTCTTATTTGAGCAATAATTTTAAGAAATGAAAGAGGATATTTAAAATTCAAATAAGTTGCTCCATCAGGAAAAGTATTAAAGGTACTGTAAAAAGTTGTGTAATTAGCATTATTAGCAAACTTAAGATCTTTTTCATTCATTCAAAAAAACAACAACTTTGTTTACTACACCAAGGAGAATTTAACAAAAAAAAATAAAAAATCACTTAGCCGAACAAAAAAAAACTTTAAGCAGCTGATTTTGACTGACATTCATCGAAGATTGCTCACCGACCCCCAGAGACGATTAGCATTGATGCCATCAATTGGTGACTTGGTGGAATTCATCAGATAATTTACGAACCCGATGGATTTTAACGAATTACACTGATTGGATAGATAGATAGATAGATAATTTATTCGCCATATTAAATATACATTTTCAAACTATATATCGTGGGCTGAATGCAATAGTTGGGTAACTGGATTTTCGTAGTTTTGAGAAAATCGATAAAATGTAATTGGTAGTATAAAAGGAAAAATGAGTCGCCTGGAGAAGGGTTGCTTGCACAATATCAGATAACTTTTATTTTTAGGGTTTACACAGTTGTCTTCTTTTATAAAATAAAAAGATCAGAAAATAGAGAAAAACATCTGGTATCTAAAGTTATCTATTTATAGCTCCATAAAACTTTACATGTTTGAATTGTCTACTTTTTACATTTGCAGATAGACGTCGCCAGTTTAGAATAACATATAATCCAGCTTTTGCATTCGATAGCGCTTGATTCCCACTACATGAAAAAGTAGATAACTCAAAATCACGAAATTTCGAGTTACCCTTTGTCCTTTTTTAAGGAAATGAGGCTATCAACACATCCATGTTTGGCTTGTGAATAGTTCTCTATAGATAGCGAGTTTCAGCTAATTATCTTAAACGGTTTAAAAATTATAGAAGTTTAAAGAAACCGATGCAGGCTAAAATGGGTCAATATTTTTATTTTTCGAAACGCATAACTCAAAAAATATGTAACCAAAAAATTAAAAAATTTGTATATTTACTTTTTATTAGAATAACTACACCAAAACTCGCTATCATCAAAAAACTCAAGGTTCAAAAATATTTTTAAATTGGTTGAAATGTGGACTTACCCCAAAGCTATTGCTGTAAGGACAATGAACATACATAAATCACAAGTATAAAACTAGAATGATAAAAATACCCTCATAAAACTTCAATAAGACACGGGAGAGACCCATAATAAACTAAGATATTTTAAAAATATAAATATACTTTATGTTTAAAGTATACAAGGTGGTTTCGTCCAACGGAATTCCCATGTTTTGGCATGTTCTCTTCCATACTTTAAGGACTTGTAAATCTTGAAGAGCGTAGGCGAGATACAGCAACCTTGTTTAATACCTTTATTTACTTGAAAGCCTTTGGTTAGTTTTGCTTTTATTTTAACTTTTGTCATACTATTGCGGTATAGCTCTTTGATGGTCTTAATTAGTTGTACGCTTATGTTTGTGTTTTCCAACGCTTTCCAAAGTAGATTTAGTGGTATACTATCATATGCCTTCTGCAAATCGACGTAAAGCAGATGCAGCTCTTGTCCGTATGCCATTTTCTTTTCAATAACAGGGGTTATACAAAAGAGATGATCTGAAGTCGATCTACCCGCCCTGAAACCAGCTTGTTCTTCTGCCTCCATGTCTTTATATTCGGTCTCAACTTTATTTCTTATTATTTTACCGTATATTCTGCTTATCGTACTAGTCACAGATATACCTCTATAATTGTCACATTGTCCTTCCTTTTTTGTGCTTTTTAAGGTTGTGAACAGGTCTTTGACCTCAGAAATTGTGAGGGGTACTGGAGATCACATCGTTTTAATTATATTGTCTCTTGCGTCTTCCTTGAATTCTGCTCTATCTTCAGTTAAATTTTTTTTAAAATGCTCATTCCATTCTTTGTCTGGTATTGGTGAAATTATATCTCTGCATGTTTCTTTTTTAATCAATCTTATAGTTTTCCAGCTTTCGGTACTTCTCCTACCTCCTAAGTAAGAATCTATTTTCTGGCACTTTTGCGTCCACGATTGATTTTTCTTATCACTGATCATTCTTCTCACCTTTGTTTGCGCGATTATTTATTCTTGTCTGCTTCTATCTGTCTTTTGGGATAAGTAGGTGTGATATAATTTCCTTTTTTCCTCTATTTCTCTTTCAATCTCAGCATCCCACCAGTATGGTTTTCTTCTTTTAGAAGTTTCTTCCACTGCTGGGTGCTTAATGTAATACATACGTATTCCTCATCTGGGGTTTCACCTTAACTTGTATTAAGCTTCTCGTTCAGTCTTTTTTTGTATTAGTTTTGTACGCTGTCATGTTCTAGGCTTAGTAGATTATATTTACAGTGATCAATTTCTTCAATCACTATATCATCAAGATTGTTGATGCAGGCTTCAGCCTTGATAAGGAAAGAAAATTTTGGACTCCAGGAAATATTGATCCCTTCCGCATGTTGATCCACGCTTTGTTCTGACATCTTGAATTTTTAGTTTTGTCTTTTGTTTAGTGATAAGATAATCAATGATAGATTTCAGGTTTTGTGAGGGTTTGGTCCAGGTATATTTGTGTATTTTCTTATGTTGAAAAAAACCGTTTTGGATTTTTAGGTCTAATTGCTCACATACTGTAATTAGCCGGTTTCCATTGTCATTAGCAACATTTTCTCCATATTGGCCAACTGTCAGATCATTAACTCTGTTACCGGTTCTACTATTTAAATCTCCCAATATGACAATTTCTCTAGATGTACTTACTGCTGATACTTAATTGTGTATTTCTTCAAAAAAATTGTCTTTCACGGCTACATTTGCATCGTCATTATACGCATAGATTCCAAAAATCGTAACTCTCATTCCTTTTATTGTTATATTCATTTTAATTAGCCTTTCATTGACTGCTTGCCAGTTGGTGATAAATTTTCTAAATCTTTTGTTGACCAAAATAGATACTCCTTGTTGAGCATGTTTTTCTTTTGCCACTCCGCTATGGAAGTGGTCATATTGTCCTAGGTTTTCAGATCCTTTTCCTTTCTTTTTCGTTTCTGTTAGTACAGCTTTCTGCTGCACTCATGTACTATTTCATTAACTTTTCGACACATTCCTTGCACGTTCCATGTACCAAAAATTATATTCCTGTTTCTTTGCTTGGTTCGTGTTAGGTTTTTCTTTTCTTTCCGAGGCGTTTGATTGGGTTTTTTAACAGTGTACGTTTTTTTCCGGGTATCAGAGAGTTAGTCTGATGCCCCAACCCCCAACCTGGAGGACCAGGTGATTTTTGATCGAAGTTTTCTTCCCCTAGCCTTTGACGAGCCAACGCCATACTGTAAGGCAACAGCTGTCTTTTATACTATCCCTAAAAGAAAGGGTTGCCACCTACGCTATGATCACCGTATCGAGGTCCATTCTCTCCGCCTTTCATATCGATGTGGTCTTCTCCCGTAACCCTGGGAAAGGGACCCTATACAGGTGCTAACTGTCCGGGTCGGAGAGTACCTACAATAATTTGTGTCCTAAAATAAAAACTTCATAGGAGCTTTAGTTTCTGAGATATTTTTAGAAAACTGTTTTCAAAGCTGATATATCATGGCTTCACTTAAAGTGTGCTAATAGGCTAGCTAGGAAGGTATCAGATCCGTCATAGATCCATTTATTTGAAATTAGCAAATGTGTCATCAGAATAATTCGTATTTTTGGCTATGTCTTCAAATAGCGCGTCCATGTCGTTGATTTAAATTACAAAAAACAGTGGTCCTACGATACTGCCTTGAGGTGCACTAGTTGATATAATACTATTGATAGACTCAGCATGTCCCGTACTTGTTTTAAAAATAATTTTCTAATTTCTTCCACTCAGATAAGAACTGAAATGATCCAAAGGATTACCCCTCACCCCGTAAGCTTCAAATTTTTTTAGTAAAATTTTGTGGTTTAGTTAGGTCCAATAGCAGAATAAAGAAAAAAATCGTGCTAAAAAGATTTTGGATTGAAAAAAGCTCAGAAGTATCTTGTGGAGAAGAAGTTCAAAAAGTTGGGAAAATGAGGAAAGAAGACTAATTGGCCTCTAGTTATCTAACTGACTCGGGCTCATTGATGACTTTACGAACTCGCCCTATGTAACTGTATGACTTTCTTCCTTCACTAATATAGTTGCGCAAGCGTAGATGTCACTACAGTGCTAACATTAATACTGCTAAACCTTATTACATTTCCAATAAATCTATAACATTTAGGCAATGGATAAATTAATGTAGTTTGGGATTTTTTATATACAAAACATATTAATTACTACAAGTTATTAGTTTAGTACAAATTGTAGTATGTGTTACCTATAATAAATGTACAGACCAAGCCATATTCAATGTTTTTTGGAGGTTTTAAGTATTGCTAGCGGAGATAGATAAAGACAGTGGCGTATATAGAAAAAAGTTTAGGGGGGGGGGGCGAGACAGTTTACACAGTTTCGGAGGGGGCCAGACCTCATGAGGCCGTATTTTATGCTATTTTATGTTTGTATTCATGAGATATGTGGAAAATATCTAAAAAAATCTTAGCTTCGGGGGGGGGCCTTATATACGCCACTGGATAAAGATAACTGTACATGTCGTGGCCTCGATCTCCGAGACTGCGACCGAGAGTCTTAAAACCGCTTCTTGCTAGACCTTGTAGTTTGTCAGCTGCATTTGAAAACTTTCCATTATGGAGATCATTGCTTAATTCATACGCAGAGATGCAATCAGGGAGGCCAGGGGGCTTTAGCCGTTCCAAGCTGAAAATTTGTCCCCTTCATGCAACGACCATAATTTTCGGGGCCAACTGACCGGGGGCCCTTATACTTTTGTAACAAACTAAAACTTTTGCATTTGGTACAATTTTTTGTTTACATTATTTAATTTTTCTAATATTATCGCTTATAGCTCCATTTTTTATAATTTTTGAGAAAAGCTTTCTTCTGTGTTGCCATTTTTCCAATAAGTAGCTTTTTTAATGTTCGCCTACATTTTTTCGTGGCATTTTTTTTTTAAATTTTATCAAAAAGTTTATTTTGTGGCGCTATTCTTTTTCACCAAGTACCCAATTTTTCCAAAAAGTACCTTAAGTTTTCGCGGTGCACTTTTTTCCGATTTTTTAAAACATTTTCTAGTAGTTTCTTTAAATTAAAAAACATTTTTGATATGCGACGCCGTTTTTTCCAAAAACTACCTACTTTTTAAAAAATGTTTGCCTTCGGCGTTGTTTTTTTGTTATATTAATAATAAAATTGCGAGAAAATTTTTTTCCAGAAAGTTTTTCAAGGCAACTAGCCCCCTCCCCTTAAAACAGTTAAAGAGAGTAATTTGCAAGAAACAAAAATGTTTGCAAATGAAACAAGGATTTAACTTTTTGTTTTAAAATCAACCAGTGTCTTACAATAAAAAAAAATTGGGGGAAAAGGCGACATGATCCATGAAAAAGTATCAACCTGTAAATTTGTACCATTATTTGGCAATAATAATGGTGTAGTGCCTATAGGTAAACAAACGTTCCAAATAAAAAAAACTAAAAGTTAATTAAATTTTAATACCATTTCTCGAAAACAAGTCATTTGAAGACCTATTATATCAAAATTTTGGCTTAAAATTACTTACAAATTCAACACTAAAATTAGGTTATTGAATTTTGAAACACCCTGTGTAGGTTAAATTTGGTCCTCTCAGGCCCCCTAAAAAATCGGTTTCACGCAGGTGCCCTCAGCTCAAGCAGCGCCCCTGTTTAAATAGTTGTAGGAACCTTGGTTGGAACCCATATGTGCATAGGGGAAAGAAGGGAAAATGGGATACGGGAAAAAACGGGATACCGCAGTAATAACTAAACTGTGCAAATACAAATCCTCTTAATATCACATACATGACTGGTTCAACTCTCTGCATTATGATTGGTGCCGGTCGGCAGAGCATAACTTGGATTTTGCTCAACATGTGAGGTGTTTGGCTGTTTATTGTAAAAATTGCTTGCGCATTTTATGGCAGTAAGTACATTTTTTACAGATTTTTCAAATTTGTGTTAACAAGGAACAAATAGTGTGTTTATGTATTATTCATAATTAAACGCGTTGCCTGTAAAATAAGCCTTTAACTGCGTATGATTTTTGTTTGGGGGTGTCATGGGGGCAAATCGACCGTCACTGAAAGTTGTATTCTATGTTGTCTTTGCAAGAAATGGGCGCAAAATTCATTCGTGTAGGAGAATCGACAGCGATGACTAGGTCGCTTAAATGCCTTATAAATTTTGTAAATACTAAATTTAATTATTAGAAATGTATTTTGTATTAAAACTTTTTATTTTTTAAATAAGTATTTTAAACTTGGTTAGTATTTTAATAAATAAAACTTGTCTTAAACAATATTATTGATTCTAAATTACGTAGCCGCCCCGTCCGTTTTGCCACACATAGGTATCCCTTTTTACCCCGTATGCTGGGCAAAATGGGGCAAAGTCAACTTTTTACAAAAATAAAATTATTAAAAAATAAAAGAATGATGGAGTTCTAAATCGCTTGGTGATCATTTAATAGGAGAAATAAGCCTAAAATTAAGTATCCCATTTTGCCCCCCTTTCCCCTATTGGTCTGTTGAACCGACGGCAACTGCAAAGTCACCCAAATTGTCCGCTTTTTCACGTTACCAATGTGTATGAATTCTTGAACGAGTGAGAAGGACTATTCCCTCAAAATCGGGTTCGGGGAGATTTCAAGAATAACGACAGTTTTTACTGAAATTGAGTGTCCAACAGAAATTAATAGATTGATGCCTGCGAATTATCGATACGTTCCATACGTCTAAATTATTAGGGTACTTTTGTTCAGGCTTTTGCCAGTTTGTTACCCATGAACCTTTATTCTGCGCGGATGCAGCAGCGCTCTGTTAGGCTGATTGACAAAAAACCTGAGCAAAACCACTGCATTAAATTTTAAAAGATACTAACTTAAGACCACATACGATTTTTTTTGTTAAATTAAGATTGCATACGATAGAAATCCACAGTCTCCTTAAAGTGAGATCCCATACGGGAAATGTCTGTATTTGTTCATAAATATATGCCGGTGAAAATTTAGTGGCCTTGATTTTCATTGCTATAAAAAAAAATCGTCTCGCCATCTATTCGCAAATTACCGAACTACTAGTAGAAGCATGTCAGACCGCTGCGCTGGCTGGTGGTAACAGACTGACAAAAATCTTAAAAAAAGCACCGTATTGCTGTATTTCGTTTTCTATTTATTATATTTATAAATAAATGGTTTTGCATAATATTTGACAAATTTAATCAAATAGGTATAAGTTGTATCTTTATTTCCTTTTTTTTTATTGTTTATAGATGGAAATTTGGTACTGATCAATTAATAATAATAATTGACGCTAAAGATCAACATACTGCCGTGTAAATAATTTTCCGTAACAATTTTTGCAATTAACTTCGACAACTGTTATTTTCGGCACCTAGTTGTTTAATTTATTGCAACTGGGAAAATATAGTTTTAGTTTATAATAATGAGAAGTTTTGATACACGTAATATTGTATTTTTACAATGAAAAAATCCTCTAACAACTTTCGAGATGTTATGGTTCGGGTTTTCTCTCAGTGTATTGGTAGTACTAAATCAATGGATAAATACTATTGTAAGTACCTAGGGTAAAAGCATTAGTGATTGGCCTCGTAAGGAAATCTGCCGCTTACTTGTGCAATAACTAAAACAAAACTGCAAACAAAAACAATTTTTTTTTCTACTGATACAAAAAAAGTCAATTTTTTTAAGAAATGGTATTTATTTTTTAATAAACTTAGTGGAAATGTGAAAAAATAAATAAAATCTGAAAACCCTGAAAAACACCAGTTCTAAGCCACTTGCGACAGTTATTGGCCTAAGGAGGTGCAATAATTGGCCATGCATTAAGGGCAAGCTCTACAAAACACTTTGAAACCGCAGGGGTAAAGGTGTGCGTGAAAGGTACCTTGTGGGGCTGGACTTTGCCAAAAATTTTAACCAATCCCATCAAATTACGAAAGAATCGTAAAACTCCAGGGCCGGTTTTTAAATCCGACAATCTGCATAAAAAAAAACACATGTAAAAGTGGGTATTGACTTGCAACAAAACACTACAAACACTCCAAACATTTTCGCCGAAAATGTTCGCTCAGTGAGTACGTGTCTATGCAATGCTTATGTGATTTTGCAATCTGGGAACACAGCGCGCATCAAACACTACAAACAGGACAAACATTTTCGGCGAAAATGCGCGGAGTGTGTGTGAGTGAATACGTGTACTTCAAAAGCATAGACCACGCTGCAACAAATTTTGCAAGTCAATACGTCACGGCGAACGCGCAAAACATTTTCCGAGGCTTGTCGGTAAATCGGAAGACAATAAAGAGATTTATTCCTTCTTGTTTGTTCAGTGGGTGCGGTGGTTTTTTTTTACTTGGGAATTAAAATACTCTGCCAATATATGGGCCCCTAAGCTCACACTAGGTACTACAGTTATAGTGTACGTGTGAGCTAATATAACTAAAAACTGAAATATATTTTATTCAACTCCAGAGTAAATTACCTTTTCTTTGATACCACACAAGCCAGGTTTTGACTTAAACTCAAATTTTTAAAATCTACCCCCACCCTTAAAACAAAAAACTAAAATGTATTTTGTTAAACTTCGGACTCAATTACCTTTCGTTTGATATCACACACGCCATATTTTCACTTAAACTCTAATTTTTGAAATCTACCCCCACCCTTTTATTTGGTTTGTGTTCGGTGGATTTTGTTCATTTTTAAATGGGACCATCTCGACCCAAGACCCAGCCCAGGTACCAAATTTCATTAAAATCGGCCGAGCGGTTTTTGAGTTATGCGTGTTGGTCGTTACAGACAGACATACAGACAGACAGACAGACAGACATACAGACAGACAGACAGACAGACAGACAGACGGCGCAACAAAAAAGCCGAACCGAACCGAAACGCAAAGATATATAAAAAGTTTTGAAATCGGAGCAACTTTTTAATTAGGATCACCATAGCTCACACTACTATAGTATAGTATATGTGTGAGCTAAAATGGAATGGACCATCCATCTCCCGCACAACTCTCAAAAAGTATTGAACCTTCATATCCTTAATTTCAATACGCATCTGATTATTCAGCTGACAAAACATATGTAAACTACGACATTGAGGAAAATTTTTTAAATTAATTTATGCGGTTCGGTTCATTTAGTTTAGTTATTAAGTAAAAAAAACTTTACCTTTAGTTAATATGTTTGAATAATAATAAATAAATATTAAACTTATTTATAAAAAAAATAAATAAAAAAAACACCAAACTGCTAGTTCTACTTGTGCCTACTATAGTCGCAGTTGAGTATAAAATTGATAGGTATCACAAACTGTAATAGATATACTTATAATGTACGATATGCTTCAATTTTTAGTTTTGATGCCCAAAGCACACTTACAAAATTATACAGTTTTGTATTTTCATGAATTAGGTTATTGGGTAATTTTGTACCCAACTACGACTAGTAGTTACAATTAGATTTAGCAGTTGGATGTTTTCTGTTAATTTATTTTTTACACCCATTTTTAAATTCTTATTCAGCCTTATAGAAAGAATGCATTTATCATTCATTTAGCGTTACTTGGAGATAGGTGCGTTTCTACAAACATTGAGTCAAGGTGGGGGAGGGAGAGGGAGAGGGATAAAGTAAAATGCTGTTGAAAAATTCTTAAACCGTGTGCAGAAAGAAGTTTTGAAATCGCTCCATATTTGGGAAATTTATGCGAATATGGTTTTTGAAGAGGGTGAGGGGGAATGACAGGCTAGGACATGACATATTTTAAATAGAGACCCTGTATGTATGACATATTTAAAATATGTCATACATAGAGGGTCTCTAGCTATGACCAGGGAGGACTACAAAGTAATTACAGCAAATTTTGTATGCCTTAACGCCTACATCATGTGACAAAATACCTCGTATATATGTTGATTAATAGTACTGTTTACAAACAACCAAAAGTTTTTTTAATTTTAGGGATTTGTGTCATATTGTTTTTGTAAGTCTAAAGTTGTAGCTATTGACAGAACAAAAAAGAAAACAATTGAATCAGCTCAATATTTTTTAGTAGCACATTTATAAAAAGTGGGCACTACCCGGTCTACCCTACCTTTGATTCTGTGTGCCATCTTGGAATTTGATAGCGGACAAAAAATATTTTTGGTCGAAACCCAGACCAATTCGTTCAAAAGTGATAATAAAAATCATTTCATGCCTTTTTTTTGGGCCACCCGGTATATTTACCTTTATTTCATGTTTCAATTTTTCAATAAGGGCATTGCAGGTCTCTATAAATATAAAACCAACTCGTTGTTTTGATACTTTAAATAGGTATTGTAGACTAGAGAAAGAGTCCCCTGTTGCTAAAAAACGTAGAGTAATAGCTAAGCTATCTTGAACAGGTATAGCATGTCGAAGTTGGGTATCTTTCTTGAATATTTTAGGACCCACTAGACAAATTAAGTTTTCAAAATCATCTGCAGATATTCTGGTAAAATTTTTGAAATGGAAATAGTCCATATCTCTCAGTAAACTTAAATTTTGTCTTTGTAAATACAGACGTCTGGACCATTCTTTTCGCTGCTCTTTTTTATTTTTGAATAATCAGAAGAGCGCCGGCGGCTACTACCGCGTCGTCTTCGTCCATCACGAATGACGGTGATACTGACTTAAAATAGCGAGAATACAGGACGCAGAGCAAATGCTATATACCAATTAAAACCGTATGTTCAGAAAAATGAGCCAATCACATTGCATCTGTACACCTGGTGCATTGCAGATTTTCACTCCACCTGGACTACGATAACCTACTATCTATTAGGGAAGTGATGAATTGATTAATAATCACTTTTTCTTAAGTGCACTTTTACGCACGCATTTGCGTGCGGAAAGTTGAACTTTCCGCACGCCGTGAATTTTAGGCCTAATTAGACTTATTGACCCATTTATAAACTCAATTAAATTAAAAATGAGGCCTAATTAGACTTATTGACCCATTTATAAACTCAATTAAATTAAAAATGAAAACAGAATTTGTTTTTTGCTGTTTTAATGTAAAAAATACCAAATATATTAAAATGTAAAACCAAGCTTTTTATGCAGCTAGGAAAAATTTTGTACCTAACTCTTGCGGAAAGTGCCTTTTCCGCCCTTGACGGCGTGCCCGAACTCCGCAAAGCGTCGTTCGGGCAACTGCCGTCGCGTGCGTAAAAGTATCACTTTCCGCACTAGTTAGGTAAATAACTATTCCTAATTTCCACTAAATTTGACTTGTGCAGCGTTAAAAATCAATCGGTGTGTGGGTAAGTTGAAATATTGTTTGCCCACAAGTTTCAAATTTTTCGACTTTTCAAAATTCAAAATGACGTAATTTAAGAAAAGTAAACTACTAATCCGATTATAATGAGAATTTTAAAAATAGTTAATAAAGAAAAAGAATCAAAAATAATTTGCAAATAAAATACTCTCCCAATTTTTGGGAGAGTATTTTGACACAATTAATGTATGTATAATATAATTTTAACTAATTTTGGTCCACAAAAAAAAACCTCTTTGCGATACCCGGGGACCCGACCAATGGACCAGTTTAATACCAAGTATAATGTATTAGCTCACACGTATACTATAAGTAGGGTGAGCTATGGTGTCTGTCTGTCCATCTGTCCGTCTGTCCGACTGTCCGTCTGACTGTCTGTCCGTCCGTCCGTCTGTCTGTACCTACAGTTTTATTCTAAATGACTCTAAATATTGAATAAACTTACTTAATTTAGATATATATATATATATATATATATATATATATATATATATATCTATATATCTAAATTAAGTAAGTCCGTCCGTCCGTCTGTCTGTACCTACAGTTTTATTCTAAATGACTCTAAATATTGAATAAACTTACTTAATTTAGATATATATATATATATATATATATATATATATATATATATCTATATATCTAAATTAAGTAAGTTTATTCAATATTTAGAGTCATTTAGAATAAAACTGTAGGTACAGACAGACGGACGGACGGACAGACAGTCAGACGGACAGTCGGACAGACGGACAGATGGACAGACAGACACCATAGCTCACCCTACTTATAGTATACGTGTGAGCTAATACATTATACTTGGTATTAAACTGGTCCATTGGTCGGGTCCCCGGGTATCGCAAAGAGGTTTTTTTTTGTGGACCAAAATTAGTTAAAATTATATTATACATACATTAATTGTGTCAAAATACTCTCCCAAAAATTGGGAGAGTATTTTATTTGCAAATTATTTTTGATTCTTTTTCTTTATTAACTATTTTAAAATTCTCATTATAATCGGATTAGTAGTTTACTTTTCTTAAATTACGTCATTTTGAATTTTGAAAAGTCGAAAAATTTGAAACTTGTGGGCAAACAATATTTCAACTTACCCACACACCGATTGATTTTTAACGCTGCACAAGTCAAATTTAGTGGAAATTAGGAATAGTTATTTACCTAACTAGTGCGGAAAGTGATACTTTTACGCACGCGACGGCAGTTGCCCGAACGACGCTTTGCGGAGTTCGGCACGCCGTCAAGGGCGGAAAAGGCACTTTCCGCAAGAGTTAGGTACAAAATTTTTCCTAGCTGCATAAAAAGCTTGGTTTTACATTTTAATATATTTGGTATTTTTTACATTAAAACAGCAAAAAACAAATTCTGTTTCATTTTTAATTTAATTGAGTTTATAAATGGGTCAATAAGTCTAATTAGGCCTCATTTTTAATTTAATTGAGTTTATAAATGGGTCAATAAGTCTAATTAGGCCTAAAATTCACGGCGTGCGGAAAGTTCAACTTTCCGCACGCAAATGCGTGCGTAAAAGTGCACTTAAGAAAAAGTGATTATTAATCAATTCATCACTTCCCTAATAGATAGTAGGTTATCGTAGTCCAGGTGGAGTGAAAATCTGCAATGCACCAGGTGTACAGATGCAATGTGATTGGCTCATTTTTCTGAACTTACGGTTTTAATTGGTATATAGGATTTGCTCTGCGTCCTGTATTCTCGCTATTTTAAGTCAGTATCACCGTCAATCGTGATGGACGAAGACGACGCGGTAGTAGCCGCCGGCGCTCTTCTGATTATTCAAAAATAAAAAAGAGCAGCGAAAAGAATGGTCCAGACGTCTGTATTTACAAAGACAAAATTTAAGTTTACTGAGAGATATGGACTATTTCCATTTCAAAAATTTTACCAGAATATCTGCAGATGATTTTGAAAACTTAATTTGTCTAGTGGGTCCTAAAATATTCAAGAAAGATACCCAACTTCGACATGCTATACCTGTTCAAGATAGCTTAGCTATTACTCTACGTTTTTTAGCAACAGGGGACTCTTTCTCTAGTCTACAATACCTATTTAAAGTATCAAAACAACGAGTTGGTTTTATATTTATAGAGACCTGCAATGCCCTTATTGAAAAATTGAAACATGAAATAAAGGTAAATATACCGGGTGGCCCAAAAAAAAGGCATGAAATGATATTTATTATCACTTTTGAACGAATTGGTCTGGGTTTCGACCAAAAATATTTTTTGTCCGCTATCAAATTCCAAGATGGCACACAGAATCAAAGGTAGGGTAGACCGGGTAGTGCCCACTTTTTATAAATGTGCTACTAAAAAATATTGAGCTGATTCAATTGTTTTCTTTTTCGTTCTGTCAATAGCTACAACTTTAGACTTACAAAAACAATATGACACAAATCCCTAAAATTAAAAAAACTTTTGGTTGTTTCTAAACAGTACTATTAATCAACATATATACGAGGTATTTTGTCACATGATGTAGGCGTTAAGGCATACAAAATTTGCTGTAATTACTTTGTAGTCCTCCCTGGTCATAGCTAGAGACCCTCTATGTATGACATATTTTAAATATGTCATACATACAGGGTCTCTATTTAAAATATGTCATGTCCTAGCCTGTCATTCCCCCTCACCCTCTTCAAAAACCATATTCGCATAAATTTCCCAAATATGGAGCGATTTCAAAACTTCTTTCTGCACACGGTTTAAGAATTTTTCAACAGCATTTTACTTCATCCCTCTCCCTCTCCCTCCCCCACCTTGACTCAATGTTTGTAGAAACGCACCTATCTCCAAGTAACGCTAAATGAATGATAAATGCATTCTTTCTATAAGGCTGAATAAGAATTTAAAAATGGATGTAAAAAATAAATTAACAGAAAACACCCAACTGCTAAATCTAATTGTAACTACTAGTCGTAGTTGGGTACAAAATTACCCAATAACCTAATTCATGAAAATACAAAACTGTATAATTTTGTAAGTGTGCTTTGGGCATCAAAACTAAAAATTGAAGCATATCGTACATTATAAGTATATCTATTACAGTTTGTGATACCTATCAATTTTATACTCAACTGCGACTATAGTAGGCACAAGTAGAACTAGCAGTTTGGTGTTTTTTTTATTTATTTTTTTTATAAATAAGTTTAATATTTATTTATTATTATTCAAACATATTAACTAAAGGTAAAGTTTTTTTTACTTAATAACTAAACTAAATGAACCGAACCGCATAAATTAATTTAAAAAATTTTCCTCAATGTCGTAGTTTACATATGTTTTGTCAGCTGAAGAATCAGATGCGTATTGAAATTAAGGATATGAAGGTTCAATACTTTTTGAGAGTTGTGCGGGAGATGGATGGTCCATTCCATTTTAGCTCACACATATACTATAGTAGTGTGAGCTATGGTGATCCTAATTAAAAAGTTGCTCCGATTTCAAAACTTTTTATATATCTTTGCGTTTCAGATGATTTTGAAACTTTTTTGTTGCGCCGTCTGTCTGTCTGTCTGTCTGTCTGTATGTCTGTATGTCTGTATGTCTGTCTGTAACTTTGGTACCTGGGCTGGGTCTTGGGTCGAGATGGTCCCATTTAAAAATGAACAAAATCCACCGAACACAAACCAAATAAAAGGGTGGGGGTAGATTTCAAAAATTAGAGTTTAAGTGAAAATATGGCGTGTGTGATATCAAACGAAAGGTAATTGAGTCCGAAGTTTAACAAAATACATTTTAGTTTTTTGTTTTAAGGGTGGGGGTAGATTTTAAAAATTTGAGTTTAAGTCAAAACATGGCTTGTGTGGTATCAAAGAAAAGGTAATTTACTCTGGAGTTGAATAAAATATATTTCAGTTTTTAGTTATATTAGCTCACACGTACACTATAACTGTAGTACCTAGTGTGAGCTTAGGGGCCCATATATTGGCAGAGTATTTTAATTCCCAAGTAAAAAAAAACCACCGCACCCACTGAACAAACAAGAAGGAATAAATCTCTTTATTGTCTTCCGATTTACCGACAAGCCTCGGAAAATGTTTTGCGCGTTCGCCGTGACGTATTGACTTGCAAAATTTGTTGCAGCGTGGTCTATGCTTTTGAAGTACACGTATTCACTCACACACACTCCGCGCATTTTCGCCGAAAATGTTTGTCCTGTTTGTAGTGTTTGATGCGCGCTGTGTTCCCAGATTGCAAAATCACATAAGCATTGCATAGACACGTACTCACTGAGCGAACATTTTCGGCGAAAATGTTTGGAGTGTTTGTAGTGTTTTGTTGCAAGTCAATACCCACTTTTAGATGAAAATATTTGGATCGATGCCGGTAGTGACTGCGTTGAGCTGCAAAGAGTTAATAGGCGGAAAATTTTGGAGTTGGCAGATTATATTGTGCCTGGGCATGGACCAATGTTTGAGGTAGCCAAAGTGAAGTTTGACCAGAATAATAAAATTGTTAGTTTCTGTAAAGTTTAGGGAAATACGTTAGAGCATAAATATGAACCATGCATTCTCACATGCGATGCTTGAAGCCAGGACCCCTTTTTAATTCTTAATATTCCTTTTTCGGGTAGACAGGATTTCGTTTACTACGCATGCGTCAGTTTTGGTGGTTTTGGAACATACTCCGTTACGTCACTACATTATTTGATAAATGTCAAATGTTTAGGATTATGTCTATTCTTTTTTTCTCAAAACTAGTTGATTTGGTGAAAATTTATCAAATTGTGGATTAAAATTGTAGTTCTTCTAAAACTAATTGTGCAGATTTACTGTGGACACCATGAAGAGTGTTTAGTGGCATCTATAAACCACTCTTAACTTTATTAACAAATTATAAAGAAAAATACACGATGGAATGGCACTCCCTTCTTCCGGACATTTTTCCACAAACCGCACATGTTTTACATGAATTATTTCCCATTTTTCACAGAAAAAAACATACTTTTACACAACAAACACAAAACACTGCAAAATGTCAAAATGGCCTCCACCAGCAGCTGTGTGTCTACATGACAAAACACACGCATGCGCACTTGAAAGTTCGCATCCGCGAATTTAAATTTGCCAATGTTTCCAAAGCCAGCAATGAGCGCACTTTCCGATTATTTGAACAACGTCATTTATGCTATAACGTATTTGAGTTTAGGTTTAATATGTAATATTTTTTTACTACAAAAATAAACCAAAGGATATTGTTTTCCATCGATAGAAATGAAAAATAACCTAAACAACTTATTCGGGCTGGGACAAATTCGATGTTTTCTGAGGTTTTTAGGTATTTCTAGCCGAGATAGATGAAGACAAGTAGATTATGTCTTGTGCTTCTAAACATTAAAACCGCTTTTTGATAGACCTCGTATGGGATTTTGACAAGTCTGCATTTATGGTGGTGACCTATAACTTTTTTATTTATTTCATTTTGGTGTAAAATGTCATCTTCTATTTATAGAGAATCCAACTTCTTTATGGAATGACTACTTTATTTATTTATATTTTTTTTATTCTTTATTTTATATTATATGTTAATGACTGGGTTTCAAATATTTTAAAAATCAAATATAGAAGTAACTAATGTATATATATATATATATATATATATATATATATATATATATACAGGGTGTCCCAGAACTAATGGTACATAGTTAAACTGTAAATTTCGTGGCTCAAAATATTATGATTTAGCCATACTTACCTCAGTCCAAAAGTTCGTACTAACCGAGATACAGGGTGTTAAACTTTATTTTTTCAATTCGATTTTCTTTAATAACTTTTTTAATAATTAATATTTTTGCAAAAACTAACCAGCGTGTAAGTTTTTTTAAAATTGGCAAGACGATTTCGTTGAAAAATTTGATGTACAATGTACAGGGTGTTCCTTAGACCACTACCATTGCATAAAAATCAGTGTATTTTTGTTGTGCCTCGGTGTATACCAGTTTTTATGTAAAATAATGGTTTTCCCATCTTTTTTATTTAAAAAAGTTATACTGTTTTAAAGTCGCTCAGAGCAATGGTTTTTGAGATTTTTGCATTTAAAATTTTTATTGCATGTGAGTGATATGCCTAATTTATGTATGATACTTTCTTCAACTCTTTCTACTAATCAATAATTTTGCACAAAAAATTCGGTTTAGTGGTTTTTTGGTATGGACAAGTTAATTTTGGTAAAAAAAATAAATATTATACAGGGTGTTCTCTGGGTCGGTACCGTTACATTAAAATAGGTCTAACTTTTTGGTTCCTCGGTACAAGATTCTATTAAAAACACTAATTTTTTAATTTTATTTAAGTAAAAAAGTTATAGCGTTTAGATGTCGCTCAGAGGAACGGTTTTCAAGATATTTAAATTAGAAGTTTTTATTGTATGCGTAAAAGATTTTTGAATAAATTCTTACCTACTTCATACATATTAGCTATAATCAATACTTTTTTATAGCATTCTAAGATTGGATGTTTACTTAAGAAATATTAAGTTAAAAAATATACAGGGTGGTTCTTGAATTATCATAAGTGTGTTATTATTGTTTGTTATTGCAACTGTGTAGGGCTTTGTTTTTAATGAGGAACAAAAACCTCTTCGTATTAGTTTTTTTTTAAATTGTAAGTACGTATACTTTATTAATGCAAGTCCATCTGTCCGTCTGTCCGACTGTCCGTCTGACTGTCTGTCCGTCCGTCCGTCTGTCTGTACCTACAGTTTTATTCTAAATGACTCTAAATATTGAATAAACTTACTTAATTTAGATATATATATATATATATATATATATATATATATATATATGTATATATATATAGATATATATATATATATATATGTATATACGTCTGTATGTCTGTATGTCTGTATATCTGTATATCTGTATGTCTGTATGTCTGTATGTCTGTATGTCTGTATGTCTGTATGTCTGTATGTCTGTATGTCTGTATGTCTGTATGTCTGTATGTCTGTATGTCTGTATGTCTGTATGTCTGTATGTCTGTATGTCTGTATGTCTGTATGTCTGTATGTCTGTATGTCTGTATGTCTGTATGTCTGTATGTCTGTATGTCTGTATGTCTGTATGTCTGTATGTCTGTATGTCTGTATGTCTGTATGTCTGTATGTCTGTATGTCTGTATGTCTGTATGTCTGTATGTCTGTATGTCTGTATGTCTGTATGTCTGTATGTCTGTATGTCTGTATGTCTGTATGTCTGTATGTCTGTATGTCTGTATGTCTGTATGTCCCCAACTAACATTTATAGTAGCGGCTACATGTTCTAAAGGCTTTGCTACTTTCTTATAGTAGAAATGTGGTGATCCCAACCAAAATTTGTTACTTTTTAGTTCTAACTACTATTTAGTATCAGGAAATAGTAGATGTTTCGTAAAAACGACCCTCTAAACTACTTCATAGGATTGTTTCTTGATAGTCGATTCTGATAGTCTTCTCTACCACAATAGGACGTTGCTAAAGTTTTACTTTCTTTTTAGTCGTTATTTCGTAGTCGCCCTGACTTTTATATCCTACTTAATTACCACTAGAAAGTTAAGCTTCATTGGAGTCCCAAACAAGTGTATCCGACAACTACATTATAACTTTAATTTTTACCACAAAAGTTTGTGTCATCATAGTAACATCTGATGTAACAATGTAGACAAAATAACTTTTTGGATCAACTTTAAAGCCGCAACTACTTTCAAGTAACCTTTTCGACTATCAGGGAATATAGTTTGGGACGCCATGTTTTTATGTAAGACAGAAAATTTAATATTTTTGTTGTCGTTTTATGAGCTCATATTAAAGAGCCATACTATTTTATAAACAAATTAGTTGAAGCTTACCAAAAATGCTCTTCTTAAGCACCATTTGTTGGAGTTAACTGTCGATTATGAAAACATAACCTCCAAAATCACAACACAAAAATTCCATCAGCTACCAGAAAACGGCTCAATTTTACGGGCGCACCGGTTTTTTGCAATATATATAATGCATGTTATACAAAAAACTTTGCGTCGCACTCAAATTTTGATCCTCTGCTCGTAAATTCTCACACTTTTGGATAACATAGTTCATATTATAACCATAACCAAACAAAAAAACTAAGCGAGTCTGTTTACTGTTGTGTCCACCATATTGTGTAACAATTCTACCAAAAAGAAACGATTATATTATTTGCAACTACATCGCAACTTTTATGCCATTACGGAAAAAAAAACAGCCTCTACGACGTAGTAGATACCTGGCTACGACGTAGTAGTGTAGTTGTTACTACAGTGACTTTAAACACTTGGCCAAGTAGTTATAACCAGAAATTGGTTCCCCACTTAGGGAATTATAACGTCGCTGTATGGTATACTGAGACGTAGCGGGAGTACGTTGCGGTTACTTTTAAGAAATTCTTTCTAGTTGGGGTTTCGTCGTTACAACTTTAATTGTTTGTTGGGTCTGTATGTCTGTATGTCTGTATGTCTGTATGTCTGTATGTCTGTATGTCTGTATGTCTGTATGTCTGTATGTCTGTATGTCTGTATGTCTGTATGTCTGTATGTCTGTATGTCTGTATGTCTGTATGTCTGTATGTCTGTATGTCTGTATGTCTGTATGTCTGTATGTCTGTATGTCTGTATGTCTGTATGTCTGTATGTCTGTATGTCTGTATGTCTGTATGTCTGTATGTCTGTATGTCTGTATGTCTGTATGTCTGTATGTCTGTATGTCTGTATGTCTGTATGTCTGTATGTCTGTATGTCTGTATGTCTGTATGTCTGTATGTCTGTATGTCTGTATGTCTGTATGTCTGTATGTCTGTATGTCTGTATGTCTGTATGTCTGTATGTCTGTATGTCTGTATGTCTGTATGTCTGTATGTCTGTATGTCTGTATATCTGTATGTCTGTATGTCTGTATGTCTGTATGTCTGTATGTCTGTATGTCTGTATGTCTGTATGTCTGTATGTCTGTATGTCTGTATGTCTGTATGTCTGTATGTCTGTATGTCTGTATGTCTGTATGTCTGTATGTCTGTATGTCTGTATGTCTGTATGTCTGTATGTCTGTATGTCTGTATGTCTGTATGTCTGTATGTCTGTATGTCTGTATGTCTGTATGTCTGTATGTCTGTAAGTCTGTATGTCTGTATGTCTGTATGTCTGTATGTCTGTATGTCTGTATGTCTGTATGTCTGTATGTCTGTATGTCTGTATGTCTGTATGTCTGTATGTCTGTATGTCTGTATGTCTGTATGTCTGTATGTCTGTATGTCTGTATGTCTGTATGTCTGTATGTCTGTATGTCTGTATGTCTGTATGTCTGTATGTCTGTATGTCTGTATGTCTGTATGTCTGTATGTCTGTATGTCTGTATGTCTGTATGTCTGTATGTCTGTATGTCTGTATATCTGTATGCATACATGTGAGCTAAAAAATTAAAAAATATCCAAGTGCGAAAAATTATTTTTTTAAATTTTACGCAATTTCAAAAATCATATCGAAAAAAGTTTATTAAAGAATAACTTTATGTAAATCATCATTTCATATTCTACAGAAGCGCACCTTTTGAGGATATGCCCACATACAAGGATCCTGGAACTTCTGTTCGATTTATATTTACCTGTAGTTTATGTGATTTCCGCGAGGGAAGTGTTGGAAATCTTGTTCTCATTTCTTTTTAGTGACGTCGCGGCCTACAAATACTTTGGTCGGACCCGAAAAGGGCCGCGGCTGTTTTGTGTCGGTAGGGTTGAAATTATACCAGGAAGTTTTTATAAAATACTTCATGTGGGCAAAGATCTGTCATCCAGGTCAACCAGTCTTGCTAAACGAATAACCCTTTGTGACGCCGGCGGTCGCTTGGCTTTCTTGAAATCATGTGTGTGTGTGTGTGTGTAAAAATGCAAGTTTAATAAAATGCATTTGAATAATCTAATAAAATATATCAATTGATGGATAAATTTCTTTTAGTGCAAAATATGAGGACCGCAGTTTGACAATGGATTCTAGCTGATAAAAGGTCACAGATTAACGATCTGGATGTTGCCAAGCCAGGTTTTCGTCCAATTTTTTTTTATTCCCCTTTTTCATATAGTCGTGTTCGAATTTCTGAAAACTTAACTAAGTTGACGCCTTAAAGCCATAATGACAGAGAAATGAATCAAAATTGTGTAAAATCCAACCTAAAAATAAAATTATATTAGTTTGTTAAATTTTAGCTGCAAGAACCCCCAAAAATCCCTCAAACCCCCCAAAACCTGACATTTTGAGGTTTTCTTCAAATTTTCTCCAAAACTAAGCTTCTTAGGAAAAAACATGTTATTACCTTTATTATAGAAAATAAAATTTCCTTTTTAACGATGTATTAGTCAGTGGGGTACGACCAATGAGAAACTCTTCAGAGGCGTCCGTTTATTGAGGTGATGTAAAAAAATTAAAAAAAGAAACATGTTTATTACATGATTTACTCGCTTTTCTTAAAAACTAAGCTCTTTAATAAAAATTGTGTTCTATATTCGATTGTAGACAATGAAATGTCCTTTAAAATGATCTATAACAAGGCCAGATTTTAGCTCACACATATACTATACTATAGTAGTGTGAGCTATGGTGATCCTAATTTTTTCGAGAAAAAAAAAGTTGCTCCGATTTCAAAAATTTTTATATATCTTTGCGTTTCAGATGATTTTGAAACTTTTTTGTTGCGCCGTCTGTCTGTCTGTCTGTCTGTCTGTCTGTCTGTCTGTCTGTCTGTCTGTCTGTCTGTCTGTCTGTCTGTCTGTCTGTCTGTCTGTCTGTCTGTCTGTCTGTCTGTCTGTCTGTCTGTCTGTCTGTCTGTCTGTCTGTCTGTCTGTCTGTCTGTCTGTCTGTCTGTCTGTCTGTCTGTCTGTCTGTCTGTCTGTCTGTCTGTCTGTCTGTCTGTCTGTCTGTCTGTCTGTCTGTCTGTCTGTCTGTCTGTCTGTCTGTCTGTCTGTCTGTCTGTCTGTCTGTCTGTCTGTCTGTCTGTCTGTCTGTCTGTCTGTCTGTCTGTCTGTCTGTCTGTCTGTCTGTCTGTCTGTCTGTCTGTCTGTCTGTCTGTCTGTCTGTCTGTCTGTCTGTCTGTCTGTCTGTCTGTCTGTCTGTCTGTCTGTCTGTCTGTCTGTCTGTCTGTCTGTCTGTCTGTCTGTCTGTCTGTCTGTCTGTCTGTCTGTCTGTCTGTCTGTCTGTCTGTCTGTCTGTCTGTCTGTCTGTCTGTCTGTCTGTCTGTCTGTCTGTCTGTCTGTCTGTCTGTCTGTCTGTCTGTCTGTCTGTCTGTCTGTCTGTCTGTCTGTCTGTCTGTCTGTCTGTCTGTCTGTCTGTCTGTCTGTCTGTCTGTCTGTCTGTCTGTCTGTCTGTCTGTCTGTCTGTCTGTCTGTCTGTCTGTCTGTCTGTCTGTCTGTCTGTCTGTCTGTCTGTCTGTCTGTCTGTCTGTCTGTCTGTCTGTCTGTCTGTCTGTCTGTCTGTCTGTCTGTCTGTCTGTCTGTCTGTCTGTCTGTCTGTCTGTCTGTCTGTCTGTCTGTCTGTCTGTCTGTCTGTCTGTCTGTCTGTCTGTCTGTCTGTCTGTCTGTCTGTCTGTCTGTCTGTCTGTCTGTCTGTCTGTCTGTCTGTCTGTCTGTCTGTCTGTCTGTCTGTCTGTCTGTCTGTCTGTCTGTCTGTCTGTCTGTCTGTCTGTCTGTCTGTCTGTCTGTCTGTCTGTCTGTCTGTCTGTCTGTCTGTCTGTCTGTCTGTCTGTCTGTCTGTCTGTCTGTCTGTCTGTCTGTCTGTCTGTCTGTCTGTCTGTCTGTCTGTCTGTCTGTCTGTCTGTCTGTCTGTCTGTCTGTCTGTCTGTCTGTCTGTCTGTCTGTCTGTCTGTCTGTCTGTCTGTCTGTCTGTCTGTCTGTCTGTCTGTCTGTCTGTCTGTCTGTCTGTCTGTCTGTCTGTCTGTCTGTCTGTCTGTCTGTCTGTCTGTCTGTCTGTCTGTCTGTCTGTCTGTCTGTCTGTCTGTCTGTCTGTCTGTCTGTCTGTCTGTCTGTCTGTCTGTCTGCCTGTCTGCCTGTCTGCCTGTCTGCCTGTCTGCCTGTCTGCCTGTCTGCCTGTCTGCCTGTCTGCCTGTCTGCCTGTCTGCCTGTCTGCCTGTCTGCCTGTCTGCCTGTCTGCCTGTCTGCCTGTCTGCCTGTCTGCCTGTCTGCCTGTCTGCCTGTCTGCCTGTCTGCCTGTCTGCCTGTCTGCCTGTCTGCCTGTCTGCCTGTCTGCCTGTCTGCCTGTCTGCCTGTCTGCCTGTCTGCCTGTCTGCCTGTCTGCCTGTCTGCCTGTCTGCCTGTCTGCCTGTCTGCCTGTCTGCCTGTCTGCCTGTCTGCCTGTCTGCCTGTCTGCCTGTCTGCCTGTCTGCCTGTCTGCCTGTCTGCCTGTCTGCCTGTCTGCCTGTCTGCCTGTCTGCCTGTCTGCCTGTCTGCCTGTCTGCCTGTCTGCCTGTCTGCCTGTCTGCCTGTCTGCCTGTCTGCCTGTCTGCCTGTCTGCCTGTCTGCCTGTCTGCCTGTCTGCCTGTCTGCCTGTCTGCCTGTCTGCCTGTCTGCCTGTCTGCCTGTCTGCCTGTCTGCCTGTCTGCCTGTCTGCCTGTCTGCCTGTCTGCCTGTCTGCCTGTCTGCCTGTCTGCCTGTCTGCCTGTCTGCCTGTCTGCCTGTCTGCCTGTCTGCCTGTCTGCCTGTCTGCCTGTCTGCCTGTCTGCCTGTCTGCCTGTCTGCCTGTCTGCCTGTCTGCCTGTCTGCCTGTCTGCCTGTCTGCCTGTCTGCCTGTCTGCCTGTCTGCCTGTCTGCCTGTCTGCCTGTCTGCCTGTCTGCCTGTCTGCCTGTCTGCCTGTCTGCCTGTCTGCCTGTCTGCCTGTCTGCCTGTCTGCCTGTCTGCCTGTCTGCCTGTCTGCCTGTCTGCCTGTCTGCCTGTCTGCCTGTCTGCCTGTCTGCCTGTCTGCCTGTCTGCCTGTCTGCCTGTCTGCCTGTCTGCCTGTCTGCCTGTCTGCCTGTCTGCCTGTCTGCCTGTCTGCCTGTCTGCCTGTCTGCCTGTCTGCCTGTCTGCCTGTCTGCCTGTCTGCCTGTCTGCCTGTCTGCCTGTCTGCCTGTCTGCCTGTCTGCCTGTCTGCCTGTCTGCCTGTCTGCCTGTCTGCCTGTCTGCCTGTCTGCCTGTCTGCCTGTCTGCCTGTCTGCCTGTCTGCCTGTCTGCCTGTCTGCCTGTCTGCCTGTCTGCCTGTCTGCCTGTCTGCCTGTCTGCCTGTCTGCCTGTCTGCCTGTCTGCCTGTCTGCCTGTCTGCCTGTCTGCCTGTCTGCCTGTCTGCCTGTCTGCCTGTCTGCCTGTCTGCCTGTCTGCCTGTCTGCCTGTCTGCCTGTCTGCCTGTCTGCCTGTCTGCCTGTCTGCCTGTCTGCCTGTCTGCCTGTCTGCCTGTCTGCCTGTCTGCCTGTCTGCCTGTCTGCCTGTCTGCCTGTCTGCCTGTCTGCCTGTCTGCCTGTCTGCCTGTCTGCCTGTCTGCCTGTCTGCCTGTCTGCCTGTCTGCCTGTCTGCCTGTCTGCCTGTCTGCCTGTCTGCCTGTCTGCCTGTCTGCCTGTCTGCCTGTCTGCCTGTCTGCCTGTCTGCCTGTCTGCCTGTCTGCCTGTCTGCCTGTCTGCCTGTCTGCCTGTCTGCCTGTCTGCCTGTCTGCCTGTCTGCCTGTCTGCCTGTCTGCCTGTCTGCCTGTCTGCCTGTCTGCCTGTCTGCCTGTCTGCCTGTCTGCCTGTCTGCCTGTCTGCCTGTCTGCCTGTCTGCCTGTCTGCCTGTCTGCCTGTCTGCCTGTCTGCCTGTCTGCCTGTCTGCCTGTCTGCCTGTCTGCCTGTCTGCCTGTCTGCCTGTCTGCCTGTCTGCCTGTCTGCCTGTCTGCCTGTCTGCCTGTCTGCCTGTCTGCCTGTCTGCCTGTCTGTCTGTCTGTCTGTCTGTCTGTCTGTCTGTCTGTCTGTCTGTCTGTCTGTCTGTCTGTCTGTCTGTCTGTCTGTCTGTCTGTCTGTCTGTCTGTCTGTCTGTCTGTCTGTCTGTCTGTCTGTCTGTCTGTCTGTCTGTCTGTCTGTCTGTCTGTCTGTCTGTCTGTCTGTCTGTCTGTCTGTCTGTCTGTCTGTCTGTCTGTCTGTCTGTCTGTCTGTCTGTCTGTCTGTCTGTCTGTCTGTCTGTCTGTCTGTCTGTCTGTCTGTCTGTCTGTCTGTCTGTCTGTCTGTCTGTCTGTCTGTCTGTCTGTCTGTCTGTCTGTCTGTCTGTCTGTCTGTCTGTCTGTCTGTCTGTCTGTCTGTCTGTCTGTCTGTCTGTCTGTCTGTCTGTCTGTCTGTCTGTCTGTCTGTCTGTCTGTCTGTCTGTCTGTCTGTCTGTCTGTCTGTCTGTCTGTCTGTCTGTCTGTCTGTCTGTCTGTCTGTCTGTCTGTCTGTCTGTCTGTCTGTCTGTCTGTCTGTCTGTCTGTCTGTCTGTCTGTCTGTCTGTCTGTCTGTCTGTCTGTCTGTCTGTCTGTCTGTCTGTCTGTCTGTCTGTCTGTCTGTCTGTCTGTCTGTCTGTCTGTCTGTCTGTCTGTCTGTCTGTCTGTCTGTCTGTCTGTCTGTCTGTCTGTCTGTCTGTCTGTCTGTCTGTCTGTCTGTCTGTCTGTCTGTCTGTCTGTCTGTCTGTCTGTCTGTCTGTCTGTCTGTCTGTCTGTCTGTCTGTCTGTCTGTCTGTCTGTCTGTCTGTCTGTCTGTCTGTCTGTCTGTCTGTCTGTCTGTCTGTCTGTCTGTCTGTCTGTCTGTCTGTCTGTCTGTCTGTCTGTCTGTCTGTCTGTCTGTCTGTCTGTCTGTCTGTCTGTCTGTCTGTCTGTCTGTCTGTCTGTCTGTCTGTCTGTCTGTCTGTCTGTCTGTCTGTCTGTCTGTCTGTCTGTCTGTCTGTCTGTCTGTCTGTCTGTCTGTCTGTCTGTCTGTCTGTCTGTCTGTCTGTCTGTCTGTCTGTCTGTCTGTCTGTCTGTCTGTCTGTCTGTCTGTCTGTCTGTCTGTCTGTCTGTCTGTCTGTCTGTCTGTCTGTCTGTCTGTCTGTCTGTCTGTCTGTCTGTCTGTCTGTCTGTCTGTCTGTCTGTCTGTCTGTCTGTCTGTCTGTCTGTCTGTCTGTCTGTCTGTCTGTCTGTCTGTCTGTCTGTCTGTCTGTCTGTCTGTCTGTCTGTCTGTCTGTCTGTCTGTCTGTCTGTCTGTCTGTCTGTCTGTCTGTCTGTCTGTCTGTCTGTCTGTCTGTCTGTCTGTCTGTCTGTCTGTCTGTCTGTCTGTCTGTCTGTCTGTCTGTCTGTCTGTCTGTCTGTCTGTCTGTCTGTCTGTCTGTCTGTCTGTCTGTCTGTCTGTCTGTCTGTCTGTCTGTCTGTCTGTCTGTCTGTCTGTCTGTCTGTCTGTCTGTCTGTCTGTCTGTCTGTCTGTCTGTCTGTCTGTCTGTCTGTCTGTCTGTCTGTCTGTCTGTCTGTCTGTCTGTCTGTCTGTCTGTCTGTCTGTCTGTCTGTCTGTCTGTCTGTCTGTCTGTCTGTCTGTCTGTCTGTCTGTCTGTCTGTCTGTCTGTCTGTCTGTCTGTCTGTCTGTCTGTCTGTCTGTCTGTCTGTCTGTCTGTCTGTCTGTCTGTCTGTCTGTCTGTCTGTCTGTCTGTCTGTCTGTCTGTCTGTCTGTCTGTCTGTCTGTCTGTCTGTCTGTCTGTCTGTCTGTCTGTCTGTCTGTCTGTCTGTCTGTCTGTCTGTCTGTCTGTCTGTCTGTCTGTCTGTCTGTCTGTCTGTCTGTCTGTCTGTCTGTCTGTCTGTCTGTCTGTCTGTCTGTCTGTCTGTCTGTCTGTCTGTCTGTCTGTCTGTCTGTCTGTCTGTCTGTCTGTCTGTCTGTCTGTCTGTCTGTCTGTCTGTCTGTCTGTCTGTCTGTCTGTCTGTCTGTCTGTCTGTCTGTCTGTCTGTCTGTCTGTCTGTCTGTCTGTCTGTCTGTCTGTCTGTCTGTCTGTCTGTCTGTCTGTCTGTCTGTCTGTCTGTCTGTCTGTCTGTCTGTCTGTCTGTCTGTCTGTCTGTCTGTCTGTCTGTCTGTCTGTCTGTCTGTCTGTCTGTCTGTCTGTCTGTCTGTCTGTCTGTCTGTCTGTCTGTCTGTCTGTCTGTCTGTCTGTCTGTCTGTCTGTCTGTCTGTCTGTCTGTCTGTCTGTCTGTCTGTCTGTCTGTCTGTCTGTCTGTCTGTCTGTCTGTCTGTCTGTCTGTCTGTCTGTCTGTCTGTCTGTCTGTCTGTCTGTCTGTCTGTCTGTCTGTCTGTCTGTCTGTCTGTCTGTCTGTCTGTCTGTCTGTCTGTCTGTCTGTCTGTCTGTCTGTCTGTCTGTCTGTCTGTCTGTCTGTCTGTCTGTCTGTCTGTCTGTCTGTCTGTCTGTCTGTCTGTCTGTCTGTCTGTCTGTCTGTCTGTCTGTCTGTCTGTCTGTCTGTCTGTCTGTCTGTCTGTCTGTCTGTCTGTCTGTCTGTCTGTCTGTCTGTCTGTCTGTCTGTCTGTCTGTCTGTCTGTCTGTCTGTCTGTCTGTCTGTCTGTCTGTCTGTCTGTCTGTCTGTCTGTCTGTCTGTCTGTCTGTCTGTCTGTCTGTCTGTCTGTCTGTCTGTCTGTCTGTCTGTCTGTCTGTCTGTCTGTCTGTCTGTCTGTCTGTCTGTCTGTCTGTCTGTCTGTCTGTCTGTCTGTCTGTCTGTCTGTCTGTCTGTCTGTCTGTCTGTCTGTCTGTCTGTCTGTCTGTCTGTCTGTCTGTCTGTCTGTCTGTCTGTCTGTCGTCTGTCTGTCTGTCTGTCTGTCTGTCTGTCTGTCTGTCTGTCTGTCTGTCTGTCTGTCTGTCTGTCTGTCTGTCTGTCTGTCTGTCTGTCTGTCTGTCTGTCTGTCTGTCTGTCTGTCTGTCTGTCTGTCTGTCTGTCTGTCTGTCTGTCTGTCTGTCTGTCTGTCTGTCTGTCTGTCTGTCTGTCTGTCTGTCTGTCTGTCTGTCTGTCTGTCTGTCTGTCTGTCTGTCTGTCTGTCTGTCTGTCTGTCTGTCTGTCTGTCTGTCTGTCTGTCTGTCTGTCTGTCTGTCTGTCTGTCTGTCTGTCTGTCTGTCTGTCTGTCTGTCTGTCTGTCTGTCTGTCTGTCTGTCTGTCTGTCTGTCTGTCTGTCTGTCTGTCTGTCTGTCTGTCTGTCTGTCTGTCTGTCTGTCTGTCTGTCTGTCTGTCTGTCTGTCTGTCTGTCTGTCTGTCTGTCTGTCTGTCTGTCTGTCTGTCTGTCTGTCTGTCTGTCTGTCTGTCTGTCTGTCTGTCTGTCTGTCTGTCTGTCTGTCTGTCTGTCTGTCTGTCTGTCTGTCTGTCTGCCTGTCTGCCTGTCTGCCTGTCTGCCTGTCTGCCTGTCTGCCTGTCTGCCTGTCTGCCTGTCTGCCTGTCTGCCTGTCTGCCTGTCTGCCTGTCTGCCTGTCTGCCTGTCTGCCTGTCTGCCTGTCTGCCTGTCTGCCTGTCTGCCTGTCTGCCTGTCTGCCTGTCTGCCTGTCTGCCTGTCTGCTGTCTGCCTGTCTGCCTGTCTGCCTGTCTGCCTGTCTGCCTGTCTGCCTGTCTGCCTGTCTGCCTGTCTGCCTGTCTGCCTGTCTGCCTGTCTGCCTGTCTGCCTGTCTGCCTGTCTGCTGTCTGCCTGTCTGCCTGTCTGCCTGTCTGCCTGTCTGCCTGTCTGCCTGTCTGCCTGTCTGCCTGTCTGCCTGTCTGCCTGTCTGCCTGTCTGCCTGTCTGCCTGTCTGCCTGTCTGCCTGTCTGCCTGTCTGCCTGTCTGCCTGTCTGCCTGTCTGCCTGTCTGCCTGTCTGCCTGTCTGCCTGTCTGCCTGTCTGCCTGTCTGCCTGTCTGCCTGTCTGCCTGTCTGCCTGTCTGCCTGTCTGCCTGTCTGCCTGTCTGCCTGTCTGCCTGTCTGCCTGTCTGCCTGTCTGCCTGTCTGCCTGTCTGCCTGTCTGCCTGTCTGCCTGTCTGCCTGTCTGCCTGTCTGCCTGTCTGCCTGTCTGCCTGTCTGCCTGTCTGCCTGTCTGCCTGTCTGCCTGTCTGCCTGTCTGCCTGTCTGCCTGTCTGCCTGTCTGCCTGTCTGCCTGTCTGCCTGTCTGCCTGTCTGCCTGTCTGCCTGTCTGCCTGTCTGCCTGTCTGCCTGTCTGCCTGTCTGCCTGTCTGCCTGTCTGCCTGTCTGCCTGTCTGCCTGTCTGCCTGTCTGCCTGTCTGCCTGTCTGCCTGTCTGCCTGTCTGCCTGTCTGCCTGTCTGCCTGTCTGCCTGTCTGCTGTCTGCCTGTCTGCCTGTCTGCCTGTCTGCCTGTCTGCCTGTCTGCCTGTCTGCCTGTCTGCCTGTCTGCCTGTCTGCCTGTCTGCCTGTCTGCCTGTCTGCCTGTCTGCCTGTCTGCCTGTCTGCCTGTCTGCCTGTCTGCCTGTCTGCCTGTCTGCCTGTCTGCCTGTCTGCCTGTCTGCCTGTCTGCCTGTCTGCCTGTCTGCCTGTCTGCCTGTCTGCCTGTCTGCCTGTCTGCCTGTCTGCCTGTCTGCCTGTCTGCCTGTCTGCCTGTCTGCCTGTCTGCCTGTCTGCCTGTCTGCCTGTCTGCCTGTCTGCCTGTCTGCCTGTCTGCCTGTCTGCCTGTCTGCCTGTCTGCCTGTCTGCCTGTCTGCCTGTCTGCCTGTCTGCCTGTCTGCCTGTCTGCCTGTCTGCCTGTCTGCCTGTCTGCCTGTCTGCCTGTCTGCCTGTCTGCCTGTCTGCCTGTCTGCCTGTCTGCCTGTCTGCTGTCTGCCTGTCTGCCTGTCTGCCTGTCTGCCTGTCTGCCTGTCTGCCTGTCTGCCTGTCTGCCTGTCTGCCTGTCTGCTGCCTGTCTGCCTGTCTGCCTGTCTGCCTGTCTGCCTGTCTGCCTGTCTGCCTGTCTGCCTGTCTGCCTGTCTGCCTGTCTGCCTGTCTGCCTGTCTGCCTGTCTGCCTGTCTGCTGTCTGCCTGTCTGCTGTCTGGCTGTCTGGCTGTCTGGCCTGTCTGGCTGTCTGGCTGTCTGGCTGTCTGCTGTCTGGCTGTCTGGCTGTCTGGCTGTCTGCTGTCTGGCTGTCTGGCTGTCTGCTGTCTGGCTGTCTGGCTGTCTGGCTGTCTGGCTGTCTGGCTGTCTGCTGTCTGGCTGTCTGGCTGTCTGGCTGTCTGGCTGTCTGGCTGTCTGGCTGTCTGCTGTCTGGCTGTCTGGCTGTCTGGCTGTCTGGCTGTCTGCTGTCTGCTGTCTGTCTCTGTCTGTCTGGCTGTCTGGCTGTCTGGCTGTCTGCTGTCTGGCTGTCTGGCTGTCTGTCTGTCTGTCTGTCTGTCTGTCTGTCTGTCTGGCTGTCTGTCTGTCTGTCTGTCTGTCTGTCTGTCTGTCTGTCTGTCTGTCTGTCTGTCTGTCTGTCTGTCTGTCTGTCTGTCTGTCTGTCTGTCTGTCTGTCTGTCTGTCTGTCTGTCTGTCTGTCTGTCTGTCTGTCTGTCTGTCTGTCTGTCTGTCTGTCTGTCTGTCTGTCTGTCTGTCTGTCTGTCTGTCTGTCTGTCTGTCTGTCTGTCTGTCTGTCTGTCTGTCTGTCTGTCTGTCTGTCTGTCTGTCTGTCTGTCTGTCTGTCTGTCTGTCTGTCTGTCTGTCTGTCTGTCTGTCTGTCTGTCTGTCTGTCTGTCTGTCTGTCTGTCTGTCTGTCTGTCTGTCTGTCTGTCTGTCTGTCTGTCTGTCTGTCTGTCTGTCTGTCTGTCTGTCTGTCTGTCTGTCTGTCTGTCTGTCTGTCTGTCTGTCTGTCTGTCTGTCTGTCTGTCTGTCTGTCTGTCTGTCTGTCTGTCTGTCTGTCTGTCTGTCTGTCTGTCTGTCTGTCTGTCTGTCTGTCTGTCTGTCTGTCTGTCTGTCTGTCTGTCTGTCTGTCTGTCTGTCTGTCTGTCTGTCTGTCTGTCTGTCTGTCTGTCTGTCTGTCTGTCTGTCTGTCTGTCTGTCTGTCTGTCTGTCTGTCTGTCTGTCTGTCTGTCTGTCTGTCTGTCTGTCTGTCTGTCTGTCTGTCTGTCTGTCTGTCTGTCTGTCTGTCTGTCTGTCTGTCTGTCTGTCTGTCTGTCTGTCTGTCTGTCTGTCTGTCTGTCTGTCTGTCTGTCTGTCTGTCTGTCTGTCTGTCTGTCTGTCTGTCTGTCTGTCTGTCTGTCTGTCTGTCTGTCTGTCTGTCTGTCTGTCTGTCTGTCTGTCTGTCTGTCTGTCTGTCTGTCTGTCTGTCTGTCTGTCTGTCTGTCTGTTGTCTGTCTGTCTGTCTGTCTGTCTGTCTGTCTGTCTGTCTGTCTGTCTGTCTGTCTGTCTGTCTGTCTGTCTGTCTGTCTGTCTGTCTGTCTGTCTGTCTGTCTGTCTGTCTGTCTGTCTGTCTGTCTGTCTGTCTGTCTGTCTGTCTGTCTGTCTGTCTGTCTGTCTGTCTGTCTGTCTGTCTGTCTGTCTGTCTGTCTGTCTGTCTGTCTGTCTGTCTGTCTGTCTGTCTGTCTGTCTGTCTGTCTGTCTGTCTGTCTGTCTGTCTGTCTGTCTGTCTGTCTGTCTGTCTGTCTGTCTGTCTGTCTGTCTGTCTGTCTGTCTGTCTGTCTGTCTGTCTGTCTGTCTGTCTGTCTGTCTGTCTGTCTGTCTGTCTGTCTGTCTGTCTGTCTGTCTGTCTGTCTGTCTGTCTGTCTGTCTGTCTGTCTGTCTGTCTGTCTGTCTGTCTGTCTGTCTGTCTGTCTGTCTGTCTGTCTGTCTGTCTGTCTGTCTGTCTGTCTGTCTGTCTGTCTGTCTGTCTGTCTGTCTGTCTGTCTGTCTGTCTGTCTGTCTGTCTGTCTGTCTGTCTGTCTGTCTGTCTGTCTGTCTGTCTGTCTGTCTGTCTGTCTGTCTGTCTGTCTGTCTGTCTGTCTGTCTGTCTGTCTGTCTGTCTGTCTGTCTGTCTGTCTGTCTGTCTGTCTGTCTGTCTGTCTGTCTGTCTGTCTGTCTGTCTGTCTGTCTGTCTGTCTGTCTGTCTGTCTGTCTGTCTGTCTGTCTGTCTGTCTGTCTGTCTGTCTGTCTGTCTGTCTGTCTGTCTGTCTGTCTGTCTGTCTGTCTGTCTGTCTGTCTGTCTGTCTGTCTGTCTGTCTGTCTGTCTGTCTGTCTGTCTGTCTGTCTGTCTGTCTGTCTGTCTGTCTGTCTGTCTGTCTGTCTGTCTGTCTGTCTGTCTGTCTGTCTGTCTGTCTGTCTGTCTGTCTGTCTGTCTGTCTGTCTGTCTGTCTGTCTGTCTGTCTGTCTGTCTGTCTGTCTGTCTGTCTGTCTGTCTGTCTGTCTGTCTGTCTGTCTGTCTGTCTGTCTGTCTGTCTGTCTGTCTGTCTGTCTGTCTGTCTGTCTGTCTGTCTGTCTGTCTGTCTGTCTGTCTGTCTGTCTGTCTGTCTGTCTGTCTGTCTGTCTGTCTGTCTGTCTGTCTGTCTGTCTGTCTGTCTGTCTGTCTGTCTGTCTGTCTGTCTGTCTGTCTGTCTGTCTGTCTGTCTGTCTGTCTGTCTGTCTGTCTGTCTGTCTGTCTGTCTGTCTGTCTGTCTGTCTGTCTGTCTGTCTGTCTGTCTGTCTGTCTGTCTGTCTGTCTGTCTGTCTGTCTGTCTGTCTGTCTGTCTGTCTGTCTGTCTGTCTGTCTGTCTGTCTGTCTGTCTGTCTGTCTGTCTTGTCTGTCTGTCTGTCTGTCTGTCTGTCTGTCTGTCTGTCTGTCTGTCTGTCTGTCTGTCTGTCTGTCTGTCTGTCTGTCTGTCTGTCTGTCTGTCTGTCTGTCTGTCTGTCTGTCTGTCTGTCTGTCTGTCTGTCTGTCTGTCTGTCTGTCTGTCTGTCTGTCTGTCTGTCTGTCTGTCTGTCTGTCTGTCTGTCTGTCTGTCTGTCTGTCTGTCTGTCTGTCTGTCTGTCTGTCTGTCTGTCTGTCTGTCTGTCTGTCTGTCTGTCTGTCTGTCTGTCTGTCTGTCTGTCTGTCTGTCTGTCTGTCTGTCTGTCTGTCCTGTCTGTCTGTCTGTCTGTCTGTCTGTCTGTCTGTCTGTCTGTCTGTCTGTCTGTCTGTTGTCTGTCTGTCTGTCTGTCTGTCTGTCTGTCTGTCTGTCTGTCTGTCTGTCTGTCTGTCTGTCTGTCTGTCTGTCTGTCTGTCTGTCTGTCTGTCTGTCTGTCTGTCTGTCTGTCTGTCTGTCTGTCTGTCTGTCTGTCTGTCTGTCTGTCTGTCTGTCTGTCTGTCTGTCTGTCTGTCTGTCTGTCTGTCTGTCTGTCTGTCTGTCTGTCTGTCTGTCTGTCTGTCTGTCTGTCTGTCTGTCTGTCTGTCTGTCTGTCTGTCTGTCTGTCTGTCTGTCTGTCTGTCTGTCTGTCTGTCTGTCTGTCTGTCTGTCTGTCTGTCTGTCTGTCTGTCTGTCTGTCTGTCTGTCTGTCTGTCTGTCTGTCTGTCTGTCTGTCTGTCTGTCTGTCTGTCTGTCTGTCTGTCTGTCTGTCTGTCTGTCTGTCTGTCTGTCTGTCTGTCTGTCTGTCTGTCTGTCTGTCTGTCTGTCTGTCTGTCTGTCTGTCTGTCTGTCTGTCTGTCTGTCTGTCTGTCTGTCTGTCTGTCTGTCTGTCTGTCTGTCTGTCTGTCTGTCTGTCTGTCTGTCTGTCTGTCTGTCTGTCTGTCTGTCTGTCTGTCTGTCTGTCTGTCTGTCTGTCTGTCTGTCTGTCTGTCTGTCTGTCTGTCTGTCTGTCTGTCTGTCTGTCTGTCTGTCTGTCTGTCTGTCTGTCTGTCTGTCTGTCTGTCTGTCTGTCTGTCTGTCTGTCTGTCTGTCTGTCTGTCTGTCTGTCTGTCTGTCTGTCTGTCTGTCTGTCTGTCTGTCTGTCTGTCTGTCTGTCTGTCTGTCTGTCTGTCTGTCTGTCTGTCTGTCTGTCTGTCTGTCTGTCTGTCTGTCTGTCTGTCTGTCTGTCTGTCTGTCTGTCTGTCTGTCTGTCTGTCTGTCTGTCTGTCTGTCTGTCTGTCTGTCTGTCTGTCTGTCTGTCTGTCTGTCTGTCTGTCTGTCTGTCTGTCTGTCTGTCTGTCTGTCTGTCTGTCTGTCTGTCTGTCTGTCTGTCTGTCTGTCTGTCTGTCTGTCTGTCTGTCTGTCTGTCTGTCTGTCTGTCTGTCTGTCTGTCTGTCTGTCTGTCTGTCTGTCTGTCTGTCTGTCTGTCTGTCTGTCTGTCTGTCTGTCTGTCTGTCTGTCTGTCTGTCTGTCTGTCTGTCTGTCTGTCTGTCTGTCTGTCTGTCTGTCTGTCTGTCTGTCTGTCTGTCTGTCTGTCTGTCTGTCTGTCTGTCTGTCTGTCTGTCTGTCTGTCTGTCTGTCTGTCTGTCTGTCTGTCTGTCTGTCTGTCTGTCTGTCTGTCTGTCTGTCTGTCTGTCTGTCTGTCTGTCTGTCTGTCTGTCTGTCTGTCTGTCTGTCTGTCTGTCTGTCTGTCTGTCTGTCTGTCTGTCTGTCTGTCTGTCTGTCTGTCTGTCTGTCTGTCTGTCTGTCTGTCTGTCTGTCTGTCTGTCTGTCTGTCTGTCTGTCTGTCTGTCTGTCTGTCTGTCTGTCTGTCTGTCTGTCTGTCTGTCTGTCTGTCTGTCTGTCTGTCTGTCTGTCTGTCTGTCTGTCTGTCTGTCTGTCTGTCTGTCTGTCTGTCTGTCTGTCTGTCTGTCTGTCTGTCTGTCTGTCTGTCTGTCTGTCTGTCTGTCTGTCTGTCTGTCTGTCTGTCTGTCTGTCTGTCTGTCTGTCTGTCTGTCTGTCTGTCTGTCTGTCTGTCTGTCTGTCTGTCTGTCTGTCTGTCTGTCTGTCTGTCTGTCTGTCTGTCTGTCTGTCTGTCTGTCTGTCTGTCTGTCTGTCTGTCTGTCTGTCTGTCTGTCTGTCTGTCTGTCTGTCTGTCTGTCTGTCTGTCTGTCTGTCTGTCTGTCTGTCTGTCTGTCTGTCTGTCTGTCTGTCTGTCTGTCTGTCTGTCTGTCTGTCTGTCTGTCTGTCTGTCTGTCTGTCTGTCTGTCTGTCTGTCTGTCTGTCTGTCTGTCTGTCTGTCTGTCTGTCTGTCTGTCTGTCTGTCTGTCTGTCTGTCTGTCTGTCTGTCTGTCTGTCTGTCTGTCTGTCTGTCTGTCTGTCTGTCTGTCTGTCTGTCTGTCTGTCTGTCTGTCTGTCTGTCTGTCTGTCTGTCTGTCTGTCTGTCTGTCTGTCTGTCTGTCTGTCTGTCTGTCTGTCTGTCTGTCTGTCTGTCTGTCTGTCTGTCTGTCTGTCTGTCTGTCTGTCTGTCTGTCTGTCTGTCTGTCTGTCTGTCTGTCTGTCTGTCTGTCTGTCTGTCTGTCTGTCTGTCTGTCTGTCTGTCTGTCTGTCTGTCTGTCTGTCTGTCTGTCTGTCTGTCTGTCTGTCTGTCTGTCTGTCTGTCTGTCTGTCTGTCTGTCTGTCTGTCTGTCTGTCTGTCTGTCTGTCTGTCTGTCTGTCTGTCTGTCTGTCTGTCTGTCTGTCTGTCTGTCTGTCTGTCTGTCTGTCTGTCTGTCTGTCTGTCTGTCTGTCTGTCTGTCTGTCTGTCTGTCTGTCTGTCTGTCTGTCTGTCTGTCTGTCTGTCTGTCTGTCTGTCTGTCTGTCTGTCTGTCTGTCTGTCTGTCTGTCTGTCTGTCTGTCTGTCTGTCTGTCTGTCTGTCTGTCTGTCTGTCTGTCTGTCTGTCTGTCTGTCTGTCTGTCTGTCTGTCTGTCTGTCTGTCTGTCTGTCTGTCTGTCTGTCTGTCTGTCTGTCTGTCTGTCTGTCTGTCTGTCTGTCTGTCTGTCTGTCTGTCTGTCTGTCTGTCTGTCTGTCTGTCTGTCTGTCTGTCTGTCTGTCTGTCTGTCTGTCTGTCTGTCTGTCTGTCTGTCTGTCTGTCTGTCTGTCTGTCTGTCTGTCTGTCTGTCTGTCTGTCTGTCTGTCTGTCTGTCTGTCTGTCTGTCTGTCTGTCTGTCTGTCTGTCTGTCTGTCTGTCTGTCTGTCTGTCTGTCTGTCTGTCTGTCTGTCTGTCTGTCTGTCTGTCTGTCTGTCTGTCTGTCTGTCTGTCTGTCTGTCTGTCTGTCTGTCTGTCTGTCTGTCTGTCTGTCTGTCTGTCTGTCTGTCTGTCTGTCTGTCTGTCTGTCTGTCTGTCTGTCTGTCTGTCTGTCTGTCTGTCTGTCTGTCTGTCTGTCTGTCTGTCTGTCTGTCTGTCTGTCTGTCTGTCTGTCTGTCTGTCTGTCTGTCTGTCTGTCTGTCTGTCTGTCTGTCTGTCTGTCTGTCTGTCTGTCTGTCTGTCTGTCTGTCTGTCTGTCTGTCTGTCTGTCTGTCTGTCTGTCTGTCTGTCTGTCTGTCTGTCTGTCTGTCTGTCTGTCTGTCTGTCTGTCTGTCTGTCTGTCTGTCTGTCTGTCTGTCTGTCTGTCTGTCTGTCTGTCTGTCTGTCTGTCTGTCTGTCTGTCTGTCTGTCTGTCTGTCTGTCTGTCTGTCTGTCTGTCTGTCTGTCTGTCTGTCTGTCTGTCTGTCTGTCTGTCTGTCTGTCTGTCTGTCTGTCTGTCTGTCTGTCTGTCTGTCTGTCTGTCTGTCTGTCTGTCTGTCTGTCTGTCTGTCTGTCTGTCTGTCTGTCTGTCTGTCTGTCTGTCTGTCTGTCTGTCTGTCTGTCTGTCTGTCTGTCTGTCTGTCTGTCTGTCTGTCTGTCTGTCTGTCTGTCTGTCTGTCTGTCTGTCTGTCTGTCTGTCTGTCTGTCTGTCTGTCTGTCTGTCTGTCTGTCTGTCTGTCTGTCTGTCTGTCTGTCTGTCTGTCTGTCTGTCTGTCTGTCTGTCTGTCTGTCTGTCTGTCTGTCTGTCTGTCTGTCTGTCTGTCTGTCTGTCTGTCTGTCTGTCTGTCTGTCTGTCTGTCTGTCTGTCTGTCTGTCTGTCTGTCTGTCTGTCTGTCTGTCTGTCTGTCTGTCTGTCTGTCTGTCTGTCTGTCTGTCTGTCTGTCTGTCTGTCTGTCTGTCTGTCTGTCTGTCTGTCTGTCTGTCTGTCTGTCTGTCTGTCTGTCTGTCTGTCTGTCTGTCTGTCTGTCTGTCTGTCTGTCTGTCTGTCTGTCTGTCTGTCTGTCTGTCTGTCTGTCTGTCTGTCTGTCTGTCTGTCTGTCTGTCTGTCTGTCTGTCTGTCTGTCTGTCTGTCTGTCTGTCTGTCTGTCTGTCTGTCTGTCTGTCTGTCTGTCTGTCTGTCTGTCTGTCTGTCTGTCTGTCTGTCTGTCTGTCTGTCTGTCTGTCTGTCTGTCTGTCTGTCTGTCTGTCTGTCTGTCTGTCTGTCTGTCTGTCTGTCTGTCTGTCTGTCTGTCTGTCTGTCTGTCTGTCTGTCTGTCTGTCTGTCTGTCTGTCTGTCTGTCTGTCTGTCTGTCTGTCTGTCTGTCTGTCTGTCTGTCTGTCTGTCTGTCTGTCTGTCTGTCTGTCTGTCTGTCTGTCTGTCTGTCTGTCTGTCTGTCTGTCTGTCTGTCTGTCTGTCTGTCTGTCTGTCTGTCTGTCTGTCTGTCTGTCTGTCTGTCTGTCTGTCTGTCTGTCTGTCTGTCTGTCTGTCTGTCTGTCTGTCTGTCTGTCTGTCTGTCTGTCTGTCTGTCTGTCTGTCTGTCTGTCTGTCTGTCTGTCTGTCTGTCTGTCTGTCTGTCTGTCTGTCTGTCTGTCTGTCTGTCTGTCTGTCTGTCTGTCTGTCTGTCTGTCTGTCTGTCTGTCTGTCTGTCTGTCTGTCTGTCTGTCTGTCTGTCTGTCTGTCTGTCTGTCTGTCTGTCTGTCTGTCTGTCTGTCTGTCTGTCTGTCTGTCTGTCTGTCTGTCTGTCTGTCTGTCTGTCTGTCTGTCTGTCTGTCTGTCTGTCTGTCTGTCTGTCTGTCTGTCTGTCTGTCTGTCTGTCTGTCTGTCTGTCTGTCTGTCTGTCTGTCTGTCTGTCTGTCTGTCTGTCTGTCTGTCTGTCTGTCTGTCTGTCTGTCTGTCTGTCTGTCTGTCTGTCTGTCTGTCTGTCTGTCTGTCTGTCTGTCTGTCTGTCTGTCTGTCTGTCTGTCTGTCTGTCTGTCTGTCTGTCTGTCTGTCTGTCTGTCTGTCTGTCTGTCTGTCTGTCTGTCTGTTGTCTGTTGTCTGTTGTCTGTCTGTCTGTCTGTCTGTCTGTCTGTCTGTATATATGTATGTATGTCTGACTGTCTAGGCTGGGTCTTGGGTCGAAATGGTCCCATTTAAAAATGAACAAAATCCACCCAACACAAGCCAAATAAAAGGGTAGGGGTAAATTTCAAAAATTAGAGTTTATGTGAAAATATGGCGTGCGTGATATCAAACAAAAGGTAATCGAGTCTCGAAATAAAAAAAATACATTTTAGTTTTTTTTTAAGGGTGGGGGTAGATTTCAAAAATTTGAGTTTAATTTAAAACATGGCTTGTGTGGTATCAAACGAAAGGTAATTTAGTCTGGAGTTGAATAAAATATATTTCAGTTTTAAGTTATATTAGCTCACACGTACACTATAACTAT
>OY755038.1:165173016-165218714 GCA_963576565.1 Aspidapion aeneum | reverse complement strand
AGACAGACATACAGACAGACATACAGACAGACATACAGACAGACATACAGACAGACATACAGACAGACATACAGACAGACATACAGACAGACATACAGACAGACATACAGACAGACATACAGACAGACATACAGACAGACATACAGACAGACATACAGACAGACATACAGACAGACATACAGACAGACATACAGACAGACATACAGACAGACATACAGACAGACATACAGACAGACATACAGACAGACATACAGACAGACATACAGACAGACATACAGACAGACATACAGACAGACATACAGACAGACATACAGACAGACATACAGACAGACATACAGACAGACATACAGACAGACATACAGACAGACATACAGACAGACAGACATACAGACAGACATACAGACAGACATACAGACAGACATACAGACAGACATACAGACAGACATACAGACAGACATACAGACAGACATACAGACAGACATACAGACAGACATACAGACAGACAGACATACAGACAGACAGACATACAGACAGACAGACAGACAGACAGACAGACAGACATACAGACATACAGACATACAGACATACAGACATACAGACATACAGACATACAGACATACAGACATACAGACATACAGACATACAGACATACAGACATACAGACATACAGACATACAGACATACAGACATACAGACATACAGACATACAGACATACAGACATACAGACAGACATACAGACAGACATACAGACAGACATACAGACAGACATACAGACAGACATACAGACAGACATACAGACAGACATACAGACAGACATACAGACAGACATACAGACAGACATACAGACAGACATACAGACAGACATACAGACAGACATACAGACAGACATACAGACAGACATACAGACAGACATACAGACAGACATACAGACAGACATACAGACAGACATACAGACAGACATACAGACAGACATACAGGCAGACATACAGACAGACATACAGACAGACATACAGACAGACATACAGACAGACATACAGACAGACATACAGACAGACATACAGACAGACAGACATACAGACAGACATACAGACAGACATACAGACAGACATACAGACAGACATACAGACAGACATACAGACAGACATACAGACAGACATACAGACAGACATACAGACAGACATACAGACAGACAGACATAGACAGACATACAGACATACAGACATACAGACATACAGACATACAGACATACAGACAGACAGACATACAGACAGACATACAGACAGACATACAGACAGACATACAGACAGACATACAGACAGACATACAGACAGACATACAGACAGACATACAGACAGACATACAGACAGACATACAGACAGACATACAGACAGACATACAGACAGACATACAGACAGACATACAGACAGACATACAGACAGACATACAGACAGACATACAGACAGACATACAGACAGACATACAGACAGACATACAGACAGACATACAGACAGACATACAGACAGACATACAGACAGACATACAGACAGACATACAGACAGACATACAGACAGACATACAGACAGACATACAGACAGACATACAGACAGACATACAGACAGACATACAGACAGACATACAGACAGACATACAGACAGACATACAGACAGACATACAGACAGACATACAGACAGACATACAGACAGACATACAGACAGACATACAGACAGACATACAGACAGACATACAGACAGACATACAGACAGACATACAGACAGACATACAGACAGACATACAGACAGACATACAGACAGACATACAGACAGACATACAGACAGACAGACATACAGACAGACATACAGACAGACATACAGACAGACATACAGACAGACATACAGACAGACAGACATACAGACAGACAGACATACAGACAGACAGACAGACAGACAGAACAGACAGACAGACAGACATACAGACATACAGACATACAGACATACAGACATACAGACATACAGACATACAGACATACAGACATACAGACATACAGACATACAGACATACAGACATACAGACATACAGACATACAGACATACAGACATACAGACATACAGACATACAGACAGACATACATACAGACAGACATACAGACAGACATACAGACAGACATACAGACAGACATACAGACAGACATACAGACAGACATACAGACAGACATACAGACAGACATACAGACAGACATACAGACAGACATACAGACAGACATACAGACAGACATACAGACAGACATACAGACAGACATACAGACAGACATACAGACAGACATACAGACAGACATACAGACAGACATACAGACAGACATACATACAGACAGACATACAGACAGGCATACAGACAGACATACAGACAGACATACAGACAGACATACAGACAGACATACAGACAGACATACAGACAGACATACAGACAGACATACAGACAGACATACAGACAGACATACAGACAGACATACAGACAGACAGACATACAGACAGACATACAGACAGACATACAGACAGACATACAGACAGACATACAGACAGACATACAGACAGACATACAGACAGACATACAGACAGACATACAGACAGACATACAGACAGACATACAGACAGACATACAGACAGACATACAGACAGACATACAGACAGACATACAGACAGACATACAGACAGACATACAGACAGACATACAGACAGACATACAGACATACAGACAGACATACAGACAGACATACAGACAGACATACAGACAGACATACAGACAGACATACAGACAGACATACAGACAGACATACAGACAGACATACAGACAGACATACAGACAGACATACAGACAGACATACAGACAGACATACAGACAGACATACAGACAGACATACAGACAGACATACAGACAGACATACAGACAGACATACAGACAGACATACAGACAGACATACAGACAGACATACAGACAGACATACAGACAGACATACAGACAGACATACAGACAGACATACAGACAGACATACAGACAGACATACAGACAGACATACAGACAGACATACAGACAGACATACAGACAGACATACAGACAGACATACAGACAGACATACAGACAGACAGACATACAGACATACAGACAGACAGACATACAGACAGACATACAGACAGACATACAGACAGACATACAGACAGACATACAGACAGACATACAGACAGACATACAGACAGACATACAGACAGACATACAGACAGACATACAGACAGACATACAGACAGACATACAGACAGACATACAGACAGACATACAGACAGACATACAGACAGACATACAGACAGACATACAGACAGACATACAGACAGACATACAGACATACAGACAGACATACAGACAGACACACAGACAGACATACAAACAGACATACAGACAGACATACAGACAGACATACAGACAGACATACAGACAGACAGACATACAGACAGACAGACATACAGACAGACATACAGACAGACATACAGACAGACATACAGACAGACATACAGACAGACATACAGACAGACATACAGACAGACATACAGACAGACATACAGACAGACATACAGACAGACATACAGACAGACATACAGACAGACATACAGACAGACATACAGACAGACATACAGACAGACATACAGACAGACATACAGACAGACATACAGACAGACATACAGACAGACATACAGACAGACATACAGACAGACATACAGACAGACATACAGACAGACATACAGACAGACATACAGACATACAGACAGTCATACAGACAGACATACAGACAGACATACAGACAGACATACAGACAGACATACAGACAGACATACAGACAGACATACAGACAGACATACAGACATACAGACATACAGACATACAGACATACAGACATACAGACATACAGACATACAGACATACAGACATACAGACAGACAGACATACAGACAGACATACAGACAGACATACAGACAGACATACAGACAGACATACAGACAGACATACAGACAGACATACAGACAGACATACAGACAGACATACAGACAGACATACAGACAGACATACAGACAGACATACAGACAGACATACAGACAGACATACAGACAGACATACAGACAGACATACAGACAGACATACAGACAGACATACAGACAGACATACAGACAGACATACAGACAGACATACAGACAGACATACAGACAGACATACAGACAGACATACAGACAGACATACAGACAGACATACAGACAGACATACAGACAGACATACAGACAGACATACAGAACGACATACAGACAGACATACAGACAGACATACAGACAGACATACAGACAGACATACAGACAGACATACAGACAGACATACAGACAGACATACAGACAGACATACAGACAGACATACAGACAGACATACAGACAGACATACAGACAGACATACAGACAGACATACAGACAGACATACAGACAGACATACAGACTGACATACAGACAGACATACAGACAGACATACAGACAGACATACAGACAGACATACAGACAGACATACAGACAGACATACAGACAGACAGACATACAGACAGACATACAGACAGACATACAGACAGACATACAGACAGACATACAGACAGACAGACATACAGACAGACATACAGACAGACATACAGACAGACATACAGACAGACATACAGACAGACATACAGACAGACATACAGACAGACATACAGACAGACATACAGACAGACATACAGACAGACATACAGACAGACATACAGACAGACATACAGACAGACATACAGACAGACATACAGACAGACATACAGACAGACAGACATACAGACAGACATACAGACACACATACAGACAGACATACAGACAGACATACAGACAGACATACAGACAGACATACAGACAGACATACAGACAGACATACAGACAGACATACAGACAGACATACAGACAGACATACAGACAGACATACAGACAGACATACAGACAGACATACAGACAGACATACAGACAGACATACAGACAGACATACAGACAGACATACAGACAGACATACAGACATACAGACAGACATACAGACAGACATACAGACAGACAGACAGACATACAGACAGACATACAGACAGACATACAGACAGACATACAGACAGACATACAGACAGACATACAGACAGACATACAGACAGACATACAGACAGACATACAGACAGACATACAGACAGACATACAGACAGACATACAGACAGACATACAGACAGACATACAGACAGACATACAGACAGACATACAGACAGACATACAGACAGACATACAGACAGACATACAGACAGACATACAGACAGACATACAGACAGACATACAGACAGACAGACATACAGACAGACATACAGACAGACATACAGACAGACATACAGACAGACATACAGACAGACATACAGACAGACATACAGACAGACATACAGACAGACATACAGACAGACATACAGACAGACATACAGACAGACATACAGACAGACATACAGACAGACATACAGACAGACATACAGACAGACATACAGACAGACATACAGACAGACATACAGACAGACATACAGACAGACATACAGACAGACATACAGACAGACATACAGACAGACATACAGACAGACATACAGACAGACATACAGACAGACATACAGACAGACATACAGACAGACATACAGACAGACATACAGACAGACATACAGACAGACATACAGACAGACATACAGACAGACATACAGACAGACATACAGACAGACATACAGACAGACATACAGACAGACATACAGACAGACATACAGACAGACATACAGACAGACATACAGACAGACATACAGACAGACATACAGACAGACATACAGACAGACATACAGACAGACATACAGACAGACATACAGACAGACATACAGACAGACATACAGACAGACATACAGACAGACATACAGACAGACATACAGACAGACATACAGACAGACATACAGACAGACATACAGACAGACATACAGACAGACATACAGACAGACATACAGACAGACATACAGACAGACATACAGACAGACATACAGACAGACATACAGACAGACATACAGACAGACATACAGACAGACATACAGACAGACATACAGACAGACATACAGACAGACATACAGACAGACATACAGACAGACATACAGACAGACATACAGACAGACATACAGACAGACATACAGACAGACATACAGACAGACATACAGACAGACATACAGACAGACATACAGACAGACATACAGACAGACATACAGACAGACATACAGACAGACATACAGACAGACATACAGACAGACATACAGACAGACATACAGACAGACAGACATACAGACAGACATACAGACAGACATACAGACAGACATACAGACAGACATACAGACAGACATACAGACAGACATACAGACAGACATACAGACAGACATACAGACAGACATACAGACAGACATACAGACAGACATACAGACAGACATACAGACAGACATACAGACAGACATACAGACAGACATACAGACAGACATACAGACAGACATACAGACAGACATACAGACAGACATACAGACAGACATACAGACAGACATACAGACAGACATACAGACAGACATACAGACAGACATACAGACAGACATACAGACAGACATACAGACAGACATACAGACAGACATACAGACAGACATACAGACAGACATACAGACAGACATACAGACAGACATACAGACAGACATACAGACAGACATACAGACAGACATACAGACAGACATACAGACAGACAGACATACAGACAGACAGACATACAGACAGACATACAGACAGACATACAGACAGACATACAGACAGACATACAGACAGACATACAGACAGACATACAGACAGACATACAGACAGACATACAGACAGACATACAGACAGACATACAGACAGACATACAGACAGACATACAGACAGACATACAGACAGACAGACATACAGACAGACATACAGACAGACATACAGACAGACATACAGACAGACATACAGACAGACATACAGACAGACATACAGACAGACATACAGACAGACATACAGACAGACATACAGACAGACATACAGACAGACATACAGACAGACATACAGACAGACATACAGACAGACATACAGAGAGACAAACAGACAGACATACAGACAGACATACAGACAGACATACAGACAGACATACAGACAGACATACAGACAGACAGACATACAGACAGACATACAGACAGACATACAGACATACATACAGACAGACATACAGACAGACATACAGACAGACATACAGACAGACATACAGACAGACATACAGACAGACATACAGACAGACAGACATACAGACAGACATACAGACAGACATACAGACAGACATACAGACAGACATACAGACAGACATACAGACAGACATACAGACAGACGACATACAGACAGACATACAGACAGACATACAGACAGACATACAGACAGACATACAGACAGACATACAGACAGACATACAGACAGACATACAGACAGACATACAGACAGACATACAGACAGACATACAGACAGACATACAGACAGACATACAGACAGACATACAGACAGACATACAGACAGACATACAGACAGACATACAGACAGACATACAGACAGACATACAGACAGACATACAGACAGACATACAGACAGACATACAGACAGACATACAGACAGACATACAGACAGACATACAGACAGACATACAGACAGACATACAGACAGACATACAGACAGACATACAGACAGACATACAGACAGACATACAGACAGACATACAGACAGACATACAGACAGACATACAGACAGACATACAGACAGACATACAGACAGACATAGTGACAGACATACAGACAGACATACAGACAGACATACAGACAGACATACAGACAGACACACAGACAGACATACAGACAGACAGACATACAGACAGACATACAGACAGACATACAGACAGACATACAGACAGACATACAGACAGACATACAGACAGACATACAGACAGACATACAGACAGACATACAGACAGACATACAGACAGACATACAGACAGACATACAGACAGACATACAGACAGACATACAGACAGACATACAGACAGACATACAGACAGACATACAGACAGACATACAGACAGACATACAGACAGACATACAGACAGACATACAGACAGACATACAGACAGACATACAGACAGACATACAGACAGACATACAGACAGACATACAGACAGACATACAGACAGACATACAGACAGACATACAGACAGACATACAGACAGACATACAGACAGACATACAGACAGACATACAGACAGACATACAGACAGACATACAGACAGACATACAGACAGACATACAGACAGACATACAGACAGACATACAGACAGACATACAGACAGACATACAGACAGACATACAGACAGACATACAGACAGACATACAGACAGACAGACAGACATACAGACAGACATACAGACAGACATACAGACAGACATACAGACAGACATACAGACAGACATACAGACAGACATACAGACATACAGACAGACATACAGACAGACATACAGACAGACATACAGACAGACATACAGACAGACATACAGACAGACATACAGACAGACATACAGACAGACATACAGACAGACATACAGACAGACATACAGACAGACATACAGACAGACATACAGACAGACATACAGACAGACATACAGACAGACATACAGACAGACATACAGACAGACATACAGACAGACATACAGACAGACAGACATACAGACAGACATACAGACAGACATACAGACAGACATACAGACAGACATACAGACAGACATACAGACAGACATACAGACAGACATACAGACAGACATACAGACAGACATACAGACAGACAGACAGACAGACATACAGACAGACATACAGACAGACATACAGACAGACATACAGACAGACATACAGACAGACATACAGACAGACATACAGACAGACATACAGACAGACATACAGACAGACATACAGACAGACATACAGACAGACATACAGACAGACATACAGACAGACATACAGACAGACATACAGACAGACATACAGACAGACATACAGACAGACATACAGACAGACATACAGACAGACATACAGACAGACATACAGACAGACATACAGACAGACATACAGACAGACATACAGACAGACATACAGACAGACATACAGACAGACATACAGACAGACATACAGACAGACATACAGACAGACATACAGACAGACATACAGACAGACATACAGACAGACATACAGACAGACATACAGACAGACATACAGACAGACATACAGACAGACATACAGACAGACATACAGACAGACATACAGACAGACATACAGACAGACATACAGACAGACATACAGACAGACATACAGACAGACATACAGACAGACATACAGACAGACATACAGACAGACATACAGACAGACAGACATACAGACAGACATACAAACAGACATACAGACAGACATACAGACAGACATACAGACAGACATACAGACAGACATACAGACAGACATACAGACAGACATACAGACAGACATACAGACAGACATACAGACAGACATACAGACAGACATACAGACAGACATACAGACAGACATACAGACAGACATACAGACAGACATACAGACAGACATACAGACAGACATACAGACAGACATACAGACAGACATACAGACAGACATACAGACAGACATACAGACAGACATACAGACAGACATACTGACAGACATACAGACAGACATACAGACAGACATACAGACAGACATACAGACAGACATACAGACAGACATACAGACAGACATACAGACAGACATACAGACAGACATACAGACAGACATACAGACAGACATACAGACAGACATACAGACAGACATACAGACAGACATACAGACAGACATACAGACAGACATACAGACAGACATACAGACAGACATACAGACAGACATACAGACAGACATACAGACAGACATACAGACAGACATACAGACAGACATACAGACAGACATACAGACAGACATACAGACAGACATACAGACAGACATACAGACAGACATACAGACAGACATACAGACAGACATACAGACAGACATACAGACAGACATACAGACAGACATACAGACAGACATACAGACAGACATACAGACAGACATACAGACAGACCATACAGACAGACATACAGACAGACATACAGACAGACAGACATACAGACAGACATACAGACAGACATACAGACAGACATACAGACAGACATACAGACAGACATACAGACAGACAACATACAGACAGACATACAGACAGACAGACATACAGACAGACATACAGACAAACATACAGACAGACATACAGACAGACATACAGACAGACATACAGACAGACATACAGACAGACATACAGACAGACATACAGACAGACATACAGACAGACATACAGACAGACATACAGACAGACATACAGACAGACATACAGACAGACATACAGACAGACATACAGACAGACATACAGACAGACATACAGACAGACATACAGACAGACATACAGACAGACATACAGACAGACATACAGACAGACATACAGACAGACATACAGACAGACATACAGACAGACATACAGACAGACATACAGACAGACATACAGACAGACATACAGACAGACATACAGACAGACATACAGACAGACATACAGACAGACATACAGACAGATATACAGACAGACATACAGACAGACATACAGACAGACATACAGACAGACATACAGACAGACATACAGACAGACATACAGACAGACATACAGACAGACATACAGACAGACATACAGACAGACATACAGACAGACATACAGACAGACATACAGACAGACATACAGACAGACATACAGACAGACATACAGACAGACATACAGACAGACATACAGACAGACATACAGACAGACATACAGACAGACATACAGACAGACATACAGACAGACATACAGACAGACATACAGACATACAGACATACAGACAGACATACAGACAGACATACAGACAGACATACAGACAGACATACAGACAGACATACAGACAGACATACAGACAGACATACAGACAGACATACAGACAGACATACAGACAGACATACAGACAGACATACAGACAGACATACAGACAGACATACAGACAGACATACAGACAGACATACAGACAGACATACAGACAGACATACAGACAGACATACAGACAGACATACAGACAGACATACAGACAGACATACAGACAGACATACAGACAGACATACAGACAGACATACAGACAGACATACAGACAGACATACAGACAGACATACAGACAGACATACAGACAGACATACAGACAGACATACAGACAGACATACAGACAGACATACAGACAGACATACAGACAGACATACAGACAGACATACAGACAGACATACAGACAGACATACAGACAGACATACAGACAGACATACAGACAGACATACAGACAGACATACAGACAGACATACAGACAGACATACAGACAGACATACAGACAGACATACAGACAGACATACAGAGAGACATACAGACAGACATACAGACAGACATACAGACAGACATACAGACAGACATACAGACAGACATACAGACAGACATACAGACAGACATACAGACAGACATACAGACAGACATACAGACAGACATACAGACAGACATACAGACAGACATACAGACAGACATACAGACAGACATACAGACAGACATACAGACAGACATACAGACAGACATACAGACAGACATACAGACAGACATACAGACAGACATACAGACAGACATACAGACAGACATACAGACAGACATACAGACAGACATACAGACAGACATACAGACAGACATACAGAGAGACATACAGACAGACATACAGACAGACATACAGACAGACATACAGACAGACATACAGACAGACATACAGACAGACATACAGACAGACATACAGACAGACATACAGACAGACATACAGAGAGACATACAGACAGACATACAGACAGACATACAGACAGACATACAGACAGACATACAGACAGACATACAGACAGACATACAGACAGACATACAGACAGACATACAGACAGACAGACAGACAGACTTACAGACATACAGACATACAGACATACAGACATACAGACAGACAGACATACAGACAGACATACAGAGAGACAAACAGACAGACATACAGACAGACATACAGAGAGACATACAGACAGACATACAGACAGACATACAGACAGACATACAGACAGACATACAGACAGACATACAGACAGACATACAGACAGACATACAGACAGACATACAGACAGACATACAGACAGACATACAGACAGACATACAGACAGACATACAGACAGACATACAGACAGACATACAGACAGACATACAGACAGACATACAGACAGACATACAGACAGACATACAGACAGACATACAGACAGACATACAGACAGACATACAGACAGACATACAGACAGACATACAGACAGACATACAGACAGACATACAGACAGACATACAGACAGACATACAGACAGACATACAGACAGACATACAGACAGACATACAGAGAGACAAACAGACAGACATACAGACAGACATACAGACAGACAGACATACAGACAGACATACAGACAGACATACAGACAGACATACAGACAGACATACAGACAGACATACAGACAGACATACAGACAGACATACAGACAGACATACAGACAGACATACAGACATACAGACAGACATACAGACAGACAGACATACAGACAGACATACAGACAGACATACAGACAGACATACAGACAGACATACAGACAGACATACAGACAGACATACAGACAGACATACAGACAGACATACAGACAGACATACAGACAGACATACAGACAGACATACAGACAGACATACAGACAGACATACAGACAGACATACAGACAGACATACAGACAGACATACAGACAGACATACAGACAGACATACAGACAGACATACAGACAGACATACAGACAGACATACAGACAGACATACAGACAGACATACAGACAGACATACAGACAGACATACAGACAGACATACAGACAGACATACAGACAGACATACAGACAGACATACAGACAGACATACAGACAGACATACAGACAGACATACAGACAGACATACAGACAGACATACAGACAGACATACAGACAGACATACAGACAGACATACAGACAGACATAGTGACAGACATACAGACAGACATACAGACAGACATACAGACAGACATACAGACAGACACACAGACAGACATACAGACAGACAGACATACAGACAGACATACAGACAGACATACAGACAGACATACAGACAGACATACAGACAGACATACAGACAGACATACAGACAGACATACAGACAGACATACAGACAGACATACAGACAGACAGACATACAGACAGACATACAGACAGACATACAGACAGACATACAGACAGACATACAGACAGACATACAGACAGACATACAGACAGACATACAGACAGACATACAGACAGACATACAGACAGACATACAGACAGACATACAGACAGACATACAGACAGACATACAGACAGACATACAGACAGACATACAGACAGACATACAGACAGACATACAGACAGACATACAGACAGACATACAGACAGACATACAGACAGACATACAGACAGACATACAGACAGACATACAGACAGACATACAGACAGACATACAGACAGACATACAGACAGACATACAGACAGACATACAGACAGACATACAGACAGACATACAGACAGACATACAGACAGACATACAGACAGACATACAGACAGACATACAGACAGACATACAGACAGACATACAGACAGACATACAGACAGACATACAGACAGACATACAGACAGACATACAGACAGACATACAGACAGACATACAGACAGACATACAGACAGACATACAGACAGACATACAGACAGACATACAGACAGACATACAGACAGACATACAGACAGACATACAGACAGACATACAGACAGACATACAGACAGACATACAGACAGACATACAGACAGACATACAGACAGACATACAGACAGACATACAGACAGACATACAGACAGACATACAGACAGACATACAGACAGACATACAGACAGACATACAGACAGACATACAGACAGACATACAGACAGACATACAGACAGACATACAGACAGACATACAGACAGACATACAGACAGACATACAGACAGACATACAGACAGACATACAGACAGACATACAGACAGACATACAGACAGACATACAGACAGACATACAGACAGACATACAGACAGACATACAGACAGACATACAGACAGACATACAGACAGACATACAGACAGACATACAGACAGACATACAGACAGACATACAGACAGACATACAGACAGACATACAGACAGACATACAGACAGACATACAGACAGACATACAGACAGACATACAGACAGACATACAGACAGACATACAGACAGACATACAGACAGACATACAGACAGACATACAGACAGACATACAGACAGACATACAGACAGACATACAGACAGACATACAGACAGACATACAGACAGACATACAGACAGACATACAGACAGACATACAGACAGACATACAGACAGACATACAGACAGACATACAGACAGACATACAGACAGACATACAGACAGACATACAGACAGACATACAGACAGACATACAGACAGACATACAGACAGACATACAGACAGACATACAGACAGACATACATACAGACAGACAGACATACAGACAGACATACAGACAGACATACAGACAGACATACAGACAGACATACAGACAGACATACAGACAGACATACAGACAGACATACAGACAGACATACAGACAGACATACAGACAGACATACAGACAGACATACAGACAGACATACAGACAGACATACAGACAGACATACAGACAGACATACAGACAGACATACAGACAGACATACAGACAGACATACAGACAGACATACAGACAGACATACAGACAGACATACAGACAGACATACAGACAGACATACAGACAGACATACAGACAGACATACAGACAGACATACAGACAGACATACAGACAGACATACAGACAGACATACAGACAGACATACAGACAGACATACAGACAGACATACAGACAGACATACAGACAGACATACAGACAGACATACAGACAGACATACAGACAGACATACAGACAGACATACAGACAGACATACAGACAGACATACAGACAGACATACAGACAGACATACAGACAGACATACAGACAGACATACAGACAGACATACAGACAGACATACAGACAGACATACAGACAGACATACAGACAGACATACAGACAGACATACAGACAGACATACAGACAGACATACAGACAGACATACAGACAGACATACAGACAGACATACAGACAGACATACAGACAGACATACAGACAGACATAAAGACAGACATACTGACAGACATACAGACAGACATACAGACAGACATACAGACAGACATACAGACAGACATACAGACAGACATACAGACAGACATACAGACAGACATACAGACAGACATACAGACAGACATACAGACAGACATACAGACAGACATACAGACAGACATACAGACAGACATACAGACAGACATACAGACAGACATACAGACAGACATACAGACAGACATACAGACAGACATACAGACAGACATACAGACAGACATACAGACAGACATACAGACAGACATACAGACAGACATACAGACAGACATACAGACAGATATACAGACAGACATACAGACAGACATACAGACAGACATACAGACAGACATACAGACAGACATACAGACAGACATACAGACAGACATACAGACAGACATACAGACAGACATACAGACAGACATACAGACAGACATACAGACAGACATACAGACAGACATACAGACAGACATATAGACAGACAGACATACAGACAGACATACAGACAGACATACAGACAGACAGACATACAGACAGACATACAGACAGACATACATACAGACAGACATACAGACAGACAGACATACAGACAGACATACAGACAAACATACAGACAGACATACAGACAGACATACAGACAGACATACAGACAGACATACAGACAGACATACAGACAGACATACAGACAGACATACAGACAGACATACAGACAGACATACAGACAGACATACAGACAGACATACAGACAGACATACAGACATTCATACAGACAGACATACAGACAGACATACAGACAGACATACAGACAGACATACAGACAGACATACAGACAGACATACAGACAGACATACAGACAGACATACAGACAGACATACAGACAGACATACAGACAGACATACAGACAGACATACAGACAGACATACAGACAGACATACAGACAGACATACAGACAGACATACAGACAGACATACAGACAGACATACAGACAGACATACAGACAGACATACAGACAGACATACAGACAGACATACAGACAGACATACAGACAGACATACAGACAGACATACAGACAGACATACAGACAGACATACAGACAGACATACAGACAGACATACAGACAGACATACAGACAGACATACAGACAGACATACAGACAGACATACAGACAGACATACAGACAGACATACAGACAGACATACAGACATACAGACAGACATACAGACAGACATACAGACAGACATACAGACAGACATACAGACAGACATACAGACAGATATACAGACAGACATACAGACAGACATACAGACAGACATACAGACAGACATACAGACAGACATACAGACAGACATACAGACAGACATACAGACAGACATACAGACAGACATACAGACAGACATACAGACAGACAGACATACAGACAGACATACAGACAGACATACAGACAGACATACAGACAGACATACAGACAGACATACAGACAGACATACAGACAGACATACAGACAGACAGACAGACATACAGACAGACAGACAGACAGACATACAGACATACAGACAGACATACAGACAGACATACAGACAGACATACAGACAGACATACAGACAGACATACAGACAGACATACAGACAGACATACAGACAGACATACAGACAGACATACAGACAGACATACAGACAGACATACAGACAGACATACAGACAGACATACAGACAGACATACAGACAGACATACAGACAGACATACAGACAGACATACAGACAGACATACAGACAGACATACAGACAGACATACAGACAGACATACAGACAGACATACAGACAGACATACAGACAGACATACAGACAGACATACAGACAGACATACAGACAGACATACAGACAGACATACAGACAGACATACAGACAGACATACAGACAGACATACAGACAGACATACAGACAGACATACAGACAGACATACAGACAGACATACAGACAGACATACAGACAGACATACAGACAGACATACAGACAGACATACAGACAGACATACAGACAGACATACAGACAGACATACAGACAGACATACAGACAGACATACAGACAGACATACAGACAGACATACAGACAGACATACAGACAGACATACAGACAGACATACAGACAGACATACAGACAGACATACAGACAGACATACAGACAGACATACAGACAGACATACAGACAGACATGCAGACAGACATACAGACAGACATACAGACAGACATACAGACAGACATACAGACAGACATACAGACAGACATACAGACAGACATACAGACAGACATACAGACAGACATACAGACAGACATACAGACAGACATACAGACAGACATACAGACAGACATACAGACAGACATACAGACAGACATACAGACAGACATACAGGCAGACATACAGACAGACATACAGACAGACATACAGACAGACATACAGACAGACATACAGACAGACATAAAGACAGACATACAGACAGACATACAGACAGACATACAGACAGACATACAGACAGACATACAGACAGACATACAGACAGACATACAGACAGACATACAGACAGACATACAGACAGACATACAGACAGACATACAGACAGACATACAGACAGACATACAGACAGACATACAGACAGACATACAGACAGACATACAGACAGACATACAGACAGACATACAGACAGACATACAGACAGACATATAGACAGACATACAGACAGACATACAGACAGACATACAGACAGACATACAGACAGACATACAGACAGACATACAGACAGACATACAGACAGACATACAGACAGACATACAGACAGACATACAGACAGACATACAGACAGACATACAGACAGACATACAGACAGACATACAGACAGACATACAGACAGACATACAGACAGACATACAGACAGACATACAGACAGACATACAGACAGACATACAGACAGACAGACATACAGACAGACATACAGACAGACATACAGACAGACATACAGACAGACATACAGACAGACATACAGACAGACATACAGACAGACATACAGACAGACATACAGACAGACATACAGACAGACATACAGACAGACATACAGACAGACATACAGACAGACATACAGACAGACATACAGACAGACATACAGACAGACATACAGACATACATACAGACAGACATACAGACATACAGACAGACATACAGACAGACATACAGACAGACATACAGACAGACATACAGACAGACATACAGACAGACATACAGACAGACATACAGACAGACATACAGGCAGACATATAGACAGACAATCAGACAGACATACAGACAGACATACAGACAGACATACAGACATACAGACATACAGACATACAGACATACAGACATACAGACATACAGACAGACATACAGACAGACATACAGACAGACAGACATACAGACAGACATACAGACAGACATACAGACAGACATACAGACAGACATACAGACAGACATACAGACAGACATACAGACAGACATACAGACAGACATACAGACAGACATACAGACAGACATACAGACAGACATACAGACAGACATACAGACAGACATACAGACAGACATACAGACAGACATACAGACAGACATACAGACAGACATACAGACAGACATACAGACAGACATACAGACAGACATACAGACATACAGACATACAGACATACAGACATACAGACATACAGACATACAGACATACAGACATACAGACATACAGACATACAGACAGACAGACAGACACCTAAACCAGGATCACCATAGCTCACACTACTATAGTATAGTAGTAGTGTGAGCTAATAGGTAACTAAATTTAATGTTTTCTATACGGGGTATGAAACAAACCCAACCATAACAAATTTGGCTTCTACAATCTTTTGAAAATAGGAACTTTTGTGATGTTTTTTTGTGGGTTTCTTGTCAGAGGTAACCATGTTGAATGGTCTCGAGTTTACAAATGGGACTTAACCCTTCTAAAGAAACTTAGAGCTCACCTGCCAAAAGTCAAACAAGTGTTTTTTGTCTTCAAGAAAAAGTAAAATTTGATTATTTATTTATGGAAAATTCCACTCTTATGTAATATGTTTTCGAAAATATAAAACAAAAAATAAAAAAATTGGGGGGGTTGATTTATATACCTACTGCGCAAGTCGAGCGTTTGTCACCCACTTCATAGAGAAGGGTGTAAAAGGCGATTCGCCCGACGTTATTTTCGGCCAATATGAACGAGAGTAACTTTCACTCAGTATGTAATCTGAACGGATTTGAGCGCGCCCGACTACATCCGACGTGCTATCTGAACGTACCCCAGTATATTTTCATTCCGGTGTTGGTATAGTAGGCCTTCAAATCGCGTACGTGTGTTGAGTATGACGCCGCGCGCCGTCGCCGAAGGCCGTATTTCACAGTCGGTCAAATGAAGTTATTGGCATTGTTGCGCTGCTAAATTGCAACACAACGTAGCTGGGTGGCTAACGAGATCTGTGCTCGGCTAGGAACCCCTTCCTTCGCCCCGCACCGCACTTGGTCATGGGTTTAGATAGCGAAATCTAGGCAAAAATAGAGCTGCAAAACTTGCAGTTCCAGTACAATTCCGGGCGGACGGGCTCAGCGTTGCGTGTTTGCGGGCGCATTTATTTATTTAGAAGATGCCAAACGCATAGACACGTGATCTGGAGACTGTAAAAAAATAGCATTTTTTATACCCTATCGGCAGAACTCACAAACTTTACTGTCACGAGCCGCCACTGTATAATATGTATAAACACCAAATAAATGTCATAAACAAATTTAACTTGAATCTTATAATGTTGCAACCTAGTTCCATCATCCAGCCTTCTGTGCGACGGCAATGTAAATGTTTAAAAATTGGCTTTTCTTCTATTCTAACTCATTACCGATTTTCATAACAACTTTTAAGAAAGTGAAGTGGCTATTATTTTTTTATATAAAGTTAGGCTATTTTTAGAATCGTTTTAAGTTAAAGCAATTTAAAATGTCAAATTTGCGTCGACTTTAACGTCATTTTAGATCACCTAAACTTCGGCGACCCATATAGGATAAGATCGATAAACCATTATCGAGGCTTATTGAGGTAGGTGTTCCTAAATAGTTGTAAGCAGTGTACTTTCAATTTAATTCCAATTACGTTAAACCCTTTTATTAGGTCTAATTTTATACGTAAATAATCTACAAACAATAATAATAATAACAATACAAAAATATACACAGATTGGTGAAGTTAATTACAACTTTTGTCTCTCCTAAAATCAGAGCTAAAAAAGAACAATTTAAGAATTAATTTAAGCTACTAAGCACTGTTTTTTGTACAACATAAATTTGGTTTTAATTATATTCAAATATACCTACAAAAATTGTTAATGAAGTCGTTTGGTGACCGTCTACAGTTAAATTTAGACACGTGTGTAGGTAATAGGGAAATTTTCATAACTTTGACAGCTGTTATGCTTATTTTTCGTTATATTTATTAACGATAACCACAAAATGATGCCAGCAGGGGTGGATGGCGAACTGTAAGCGGCCCCGGAAGAAAAAGGCGTCCGGCCCATACCCCACACGGGGCTATTTTTAGAATCGTTTTAAGTTAAAGCAATTTAAAATGTCAAATTTGCGTCGACTTTAACGTCATTTTAGATCACCTAAACTTCGGCGACCCATATAGGATAAGATCGATAAACCATTATCGAGGCTTATTGAGGTAGGTGTTCCGAAATAGTTGTAAGCGGTGTACTTTCAATTTAATTCCAATTACGTTAAACCCTTTTATTAGGTCTAATTTAATACGTAAATAATCTACAAACAATAATAATAATAACAATACAAAAATATACACAGATTGGTGAAGTTAATTACAACTTTCGTCTCTCTTAAAATCAGAGCTAAAAAAGAACAATTTAAGAATTAATTTAAGCTACTAAGCACTGTTTTTTGTACAACATAAATTTGGGTTTAATTATATTCAAATATACCTACATAAATTGTTAATGAAGTCGTTTGGTGACCGTCTACAGTTAAATTTATACACGTGTGTAGGTAATAGGGAAATTTTCATAACTTTGACAGCTGTTATGCTTATTTTTCGTTATATTTATTAACGATAACCACAAAATGATGCCAGCAGGGGTGGATGGCGAACTGTAAGCGGCCACGGAAAAAAAAGGCGACCGGCCCATACCCCACACGGGGATGGTTTTTTTGAAAAACTTTTTATTGAGAAAGCATTTTTTGATATGTTTTTTTTGCGGGGACATTTTTTTTGTAAAATATTGGTGTCTGGACCAGTTAGAATATGTTTGCGATTAATTGACCAAGGTTAGCCTCAACACAGATTTTGATCTCTCAACATAAGGACAGTGGGAGCCAATATATGGGCCCCTAAGCTCACACTAGGTACTATAGTTATAGTGTACGTGTGAGCTAATACAACTAAAAACTGAAATATATTTTATTCAAATCCAGACTAAATTACCTTTCGTTTGATACCACACAAGCCATGTTTTAAATTAAACTCAAATTTTTGAAATCTACCCCCACCCTTTAAGAAAAAAAAACTAAAATGTATTTTGTTTAACTCCAGACTCAATTACCTTTCGTTTGATATTACGCACGCCATATTTTCACATAAACTCTAATTTTTGAAATTTACCCCCACCCATTTATTTGACTTGTGTTGGATGGATTTTGTTCATTTTTAAATGGGACCATCTCGATACAAGACCCAGCCTAGGTACCAAATTTCATTGAAATCGGGCAAGCCATTTTTGAGTTACGCGTGTTGGTCGTTACAGACAGACATACAGACATACAGATATACAGACATACAGACATACAGACAGACAGACATACAGACAGACAGACAGACAGACGGCGCAACAAAAAAGTTTCAAAATCATCTGAAAGGCAAAGATATATAAAAAATTTTGAAATCGGAGCAATTTTTTTTTTCTCGAAAAAATTAGGATCACATAGCTCACACTAGTATAGTATAGTATATGTGTGAGCTAAAATAAGTTAAGTTAGATTCAAACCGCGTCGAATCGGCCCATGGCGAATCGGCCACGCCCAATTGTCCCCTACACATTTCAAACAAAAGCAAAACTACAACAAGACTAGTCAAATTTTTTTTTATTAATACGACCTAAATTCTTACTGTTTGTTGGTGTTCTACCCAGGCTGATCCAGGATCTCCGAGGTAAAGCGTACCAAAACCAAAAAAATCATTTCTATGCTGTTTTTAATAAATCTGAACTTTGAAATTTATCATCATTGGAAGATAAAATGCGCCGCAAGCAAAAATTTTTGAAAACAAAGGTAATTTTGTGCAAAAACTGGCACTCCAGATACATTTTGTAAGATACTGCGGTTCATGCATTTCTTGTTTTTTATTCAGAATTAAGACAAAAGTATTATATCTGGGAGAAGGGGGGCCGGTCCGCTCTGGTCCCGCTGGATCTGCCCAAGAGAATACTCCGGTTTCTGTTGCCAACTATACTTTTTTTGGTACCCAGTGTTACTAAATCAAAATTTAACTCTTCCAAAAGATCACTGCTAATGCATAAAGTAGCCAGTGCATTAACGCTTTGAGCTCCAGGTGTACCATTTTTGGTACACAAAAAGTTATTGAAATAGACCTTGTGATCCATTACTGATCGATATTTTAAGGTTGTGATAACGCGAGGCTCATGGATTGCATTATTTCTTATGTAGGATTCTTGGTCTGGTTAAATGTTTTTGTGGCTGGTCCGAGGTTTTGTGGAGAAATTGCAGGCATTTTCAAATTATTTGTGCCGGTAAATAGCAATCTGTAAACGTATAGTCCAAATCGAAAAAAAATAGTTTCTATGGGTGGGAGTCAAAGTGTTAAGATCTTTTATGCATTTTTTAAGCACAAGAAGACTCGCAAAATCATTTCTATAATGGTTGGGCAGAATTTTCGAAGTTGTGGTGATTTTGATATAACTTGGTACGATTAATAAACTTATGAAGACATTTACAAAAATCATTTTTTTTTTCCGGCGACGTAATATATGCGGCGTTGCGACGCTTTCAAATGTGACGTGACATTGATCCAGAATTTCTGAAATAACTTAATAACTACATTAGATAGCACAGTTCTAATTTCACTTTTAGGCAGACAACCAGTGTGCCTTTCTAACAAGGTATTACATTTAGAAGCGTGATTAAGATCCATTAAATAAAAATTGTTAAATTTAGTTTTTATCAAAATTTACATTTTTGTATTTTTCCTTAATTTTGGTTCATCTGAAGCGGTTAAGTGGTTTTAGGGGTGATTTTGGGTTTGGTTGCAAACTAAGGTTCCTTTTGAGTCTACCTATAAGAATATATTATAACTTAGATTCTTCACTAGCAGGAAATGATGCAAAAAATTTTTGAATTTGGTCAAGTCAGTTTTTAGCTCACACATATACTATACTATAGTAGTGTGAGCTATGGTGATTCTAATTTTTTCGAGAAAAAAAAAGTTGCTCCGATTTAAAAAAAATTTATATAACTTTGCGTTTCAGATGATTTTGAAACTTTTTTGTTGCGCCGTCTGTCTGTCTGTCTGTCTGTCTGTCTGTCTGTCTGTCTGTATGTCTGTCTGTCTGTCTGTCTGTCTGTATGTCTGTCTGTAACGACCAACGCGCATAACTCAAAAACCGCTTGGCCGATTTTAATGAAATTTGGTACCTAGGCTGGGTTTTCGGCCGAGATGGTCCCATTTAAAAATGAACAAAATCCACCAAACACAAACCAAATAAAAGGGTGGGGGTAGATTTCAAAAATTAGAGTTTATAAGGAAATATGGCGTGTGTGATATCAAACGAAAGGTAATTGAGTCTGCTGTTGAACAAAATACATTTTAATTTATTTAAAAAAAAGGGTGGGGGTATATTTTAAAAATTAGAGTTTAAGTGAAAATATGGCGTGTGTGATATCAAACGAAAGGTAATTGAGTCCGGAGTATAACAAAATACATTTTAATTTTTGTTTTTTTAAGGGTGGGGCTAGATTTCAAAAATTTGATTGTAAGTCAAAACATGGCTTGTATGGTATCAAACAAAAGGTAATTTAGTCCGGAGTTGAATAAAATATATTTCAGTTTTTAGTTATATTAGCTCACACGTACACTATAACTATAGTACCTAGTGTGAGCTTAGGGGCCCATATATTGGCAGAGTATTTTATAAATACCATGGATTTCGCTCATAACAAAAACATTTTTTTACTACACTTTATTTTGAACTATTTTTAGCTCACACATATACTATACTATAGTAGTGTGAGCTATGGTGATCCTAATTTTTTCGAGAAAAAAAAAGTTGCTCCGATTTCAAAAATTTTTATATATCTTTGCGTTTCAGATGATTTTGAAACTTTTTTGTTGCGCCGTCTGTCTGTCTGTCTGTCTGTAACGACCAACGCGCATAACTCAAAAACCGCTTGGCCGATTTTAATGAAATTTGGTACCTGGGCTGGATCTTGGGTCGAGATGGTCCCATTTAAAAATGAACAAAATCCACAGAACACAAACCAAATAAAAGGGTGGGGATAGATTTCAAAAATTAGAGTTTATGTGAAAATATGGCGTGTGTGATATCAAACGAAAGGTAATTGAGTCTGGAGTTAAACAAAATACATTTTAATTTATTTAAAAAAAAGGGTGGGGGTATATTTCAAAAATTAGAGTTTAAGTGAAAATATGGCGTGTGTGATATCAAACGAAAGGTAATTAAGTCCGGAGTTCAACAAAATACATTTTAGTTTTTGTTTTTTTTAAGGGTGGGGGTGGATTTCAAAAATTTGAGTTTAAGTCAAAACATGGCTTGTGTGGTATCAAACAAAAGGTAATTTAGTGTGGAGTTGAATAAAATATATTTCAGTTTTTAGTTATATTAGCTCACATAACTATAGTACCTAGTGTGAGCTTAGGGGCCCATATATTGGCAGAGTATTTTCTTAAGTTTTTATTATTATGTTTTAGAATTTGAAGAAAATTTTAAAAAATATATTGCAGTTAAAAAAAAGGGAGTTTGGGAATTTAATCCAAACACAAGAAATGATACTTTAAAAATCCTTGAATTTTGAGTCAATTTTGGCACCTCTTCATTCATGTCCATGGGATTTTTATATTTCCCGGGTGATTTTGTTCCTCCAAAAGAATTTACTTTCCCAAGGAACAAGCTTTCAAAATTTGTGTAAATCTCCAAAAACCATATTGAAGTTTTCGTGCCATTTGCCCCCAAAAATAGCTATTTTTAGAGAATCTATGAAATCCCAAATAAACAAGTCATTACTGTTGTTAACTAGTTGTAGATCTATAACTTGAACTTAACTATAGAAATTTTTGTGCTTCCATTATATAAAGCATTCATTTTTTTTTAATTAGTGGGGGTGCTGACCACATACTATTATCCAGTTTATTAAAATATCGTGTGAAGCAAAAAAAACGAAAAAAAAAACGGATTTTTTTTTTCGTTATATCTCTTGAACTATGTTGCCGATTTTATTGAAAAAAGCTAATGTTTGCAGTTAATGAATCAGAATTTTAAGAAAAAATAATTTATCCGCAATCTTGAAATTACAAAATCATGCTAAACCCTTTAAATTTGCTTGTTGAAGTGTAAACTTCTTTAGGCGGTTTAGCAGTTTTGTGGGTAGTGAATTGAACTGAGCCGTCAGGTTCGGCTATGTAACGCTCATTCGGGTGAAGTCGGCTCGAGGTGACTAACTGCGAGAAGAACATTCAGCAAGCGATATGATGATGCAGATGAAGGCCAGTATTATTAATTTCGTTTTGTTGAAGTTTACACTTCTGCCGTGTGGGCTTAAGCACACACACTTTTTTTTTTATGTTCCAGTTTTTTTTTAATTTATAAAAAAATCCTATTTCTGCCACGCACGGACGAGGTACGCATTGCTAAAATCAGTTGGATTGGAAAAAAATTAATTTTTGTTTTAACCTTTATTGTACAGATTTCAATTCTGTCTCCATTTATTTCCTAATAAATTAATTATTACTAAACCGATTTTCCTCAAATAAAAAGTATCAAGGCAAAAATTAATTGCGCTTTAAAGGTCCCTATCGAAATTTATCACCTTCCTAAAATTTAAGATGGCGGTCAGAATCAAACTTAACCTTTCAAACCGTTTATTCTTGCATTTCGAGAAACTATTCGTTTTTTTTAATTCGTTAAAAAGCTCTTTATCCGCCACACAGAACAACAAAAACATTACATTAAAATTGGCTTAGCAGTTTCGGAAATATTAATTTTTATTTTAACCATTGATAGAGCAAAGCTGTTTCACAAACTATACGATTGCCTAATTTTGTCTGCATTTCCTCACAAATTCATTAAAACTAAACCGATTTCAATTAAATGAAAAGTATCAAAGTGAGAATCGATTGCTCTTTGAGCATCACTATAGCAATTTTCGTCAATTTTTAAATCAAAGATGGCCGACTAAATAATATTTGTCTCTTTATGAAGGATCGCTATTTTTAGTTGCGAGTAATTTTCACCCCTATCGATGTTAACCATGATGCTTTTTTGTTCATTAAAAGCAGTTCATTAATAAGGAATTCATAAGCAAAGAAATGCAAGCAGAATTAAAAAAGCAAAGAAGAAATCCATCCCAAATTTTTAGGTTCATAGATTGTTTGCCAATTTCCGAAAAAAGTTTATTTTTACCATATAATATTTTTTTTTACTTCCTGTTAAACTTTGATAAATTATTATAATCCAAAAAACTATTTTGTCTGGAGGTAAGGCCATCAACGACGCAGTCACCTAAGGTATTGTTATATGAGGGCAGCCAAATGCGTAAAATAAAACGAAAAATTTATTAAAAAATTAATAACACCACTTGCAAAGTGCAATTCACCCTATTAAAATCGATGATATAGTTAAAAAGTTATAATTAATAATAGTGATTGGTTTTTTGGGGCAACCGGTATATATAAATATATATATATATATATATATATATATATATATATATATATATATATATATATATTGATAAAGGGTACTTAGCCACCTCAAAACAAAGTATATAAACTACGGTGTCACCTCATTTTTAGCTTTAGTACCTCACTTTTTTGAGGTGACAACGTTTTTCAATAAAAATTTCACGGACGACTCCTAACACACTCAGCAAGCTGTGTGCAAAATTTTGTTCTGAGGTCACAAAATGGTATATGTAGCTACTTTTTGGCCATGTAGTTCACGTATCTACCGGTGGCGCTAGCGTCGCTTTTACTGTAACTAAACGGTCCACCTCGGTGGAATAAATAGTATTCTGCGTATTAAAACCGCGTTGCAGCGGCCTCAGAAATTTGTCAACATTGCAGATTAGATTTTAGACGCTACGGGTTTCTTTGTTATATGTAATTTGTACCTGCTTTTTTTACCCTTGGAATATCTATTACAATTCTCAGAAACAATTGCCTGGGTCTGATATTTTAAGAGGGGCTTTGTAAAAGATTATTATTGTATTTTTTATCTTATTGAAATAATTTAACTAATTTTGCTAGCCTTCTTACATTTTTTTGCTTATTCTGGCTGGTAGTTTTTAACGGTTTTATTTAACTTGACTTGATTGATTTTGTAATATAATATTCAGAAACTTTCCTATGGGCAAGGCTTGAAGTTAGTTTAGCAGTTTAACCATATAATATGACGTTTTGGTGCAAAAGGTCCGAAGCTTGGCACAATTATAGAGCGATGCCTGCTCTCGCCGCATTTTTAAAAAAATGGCGCACGAATTCTCTTTTTTTTAAATAACTTGGTTTTTGTACAAAATTTGAAACAAAAATTATAACCAACAAAATTTTATACGAAAATGCTAAACTGTGTTTTTTGTTAGACTAAAAACAAGGTTCGAGGTATGATATTAACCATTTTTTCATTTTGGAATTTGTCCAATTTGTTTTTTGATGGCCTTTAAATTAAAAGTTACTCATTTTTTAGAATGATTGAAATGACATGAAATAAAGATAGATAAATATTCTACAAAAATTATTAATCAGTTTCATGGGTAATATTCTTGGTAAGATACAAACCATAAAGTTTTAGGTTTACCCACATATATGTATTTCTATATTATATGCAAAATAAACTGAAATTATTAGGTTTTATCTAATTTTCTAAAAACTAAGTACATAAGACTTCATCGGCTATTTTTAAAAATCAGAAAAAAAACCTGTTTTATTTTTATAGGTTTCGTTTATTAGGTTCGCGCGCCGTATACCATCTTTTCTTGAAACGCGCTCCATTAGAAAATTAGAATCTTTAAAAATTTTTCATTGTCAAAAAACTATCATTAGCATTAATGGATTTTGACCAAAAACTAATCAGCTCTTTAGAGTGGCGAACACTATTTTACCTGAAAATTATATGAAAATCAGTTCAGCGGTTTGGGAGCTATCGCGTTACGGACAGAAATAATACACACACACACACATACATACACACACACACACACACACACACACACACACACACACACACACACACACACACACACACACACACACCTACACACACACACACACCTACACACACACACAGACAGACATCACGACGATATTGCTAAGATAGGTAAAAATACACCCAAATATATTTTCGGCGTTATCTCAATTTTTTTTTTCGTCGAAAATAATACCTTCTCTAGCCATTGCTTTGCGGGCTAGGAAGGTAAAAATACTTAAATATGGATAAAAATGATTTTCATGTGTCAAATTACGTATGTTTTGCTTTACATCATAATAGCACCCATTTAAAAAAATGGAATATTTCAAAGAAATGAATCCGGTTTTACCGTTTTACTTAGAAGTATGAATGGGCGTACCCAGAGGGGGGGAGGGTCTCGGGGGCCGGGCCCCCCCATGCCTAAGATTTTTTAGAGATTTTTCACATATTTCCTGAATAAAAAGATTAAGGAGTATAAAATTCGCCATCATGAGGCTTCGCGCCCTTTAAAAGTAAGTCGTCGATCAGCTGCCATCGTTTCATGTAAAATTGTCAAAATATTGCTTGGTACAATTACTGCCTGGCAACCGCGAATTTTGACCTAAATTTAGGGGGGTAATGGTCGACGGAAAAAATATTTGTGCATTTATTACAAATTATTACCCCGTTACCCTCCTCAAATTCGCACTTTCTGCCTTGCTTTACTCCAATAAGTCCCTAATGTATTTTGTGCAAAATTTAAACAGGACTTGTACAAGTTGGGGAATTTCGATGTTTTTTGGGGATTTTAGGTATTTCTAGCAGAGATAGATAAAAGCAAGTGGACTGAGCTTGATTTTCGAGACGTTTTCAAATATCAAAGCCGGTTTTTAATACATATGGCCGCGTTTGAACTACGAGAGGTTTAACTTTTTAATTTACGAAAATTTAATTTTTTATTAGAAATTCAACTGTCAAACTAAATTTATTTTATTACTTAGTTTTTGATATATAACATTAAAATCGTATTTTTCCTAATCTTTTGATATTTTTGATTTTTATTTTATATCTGAGGGCACGGCAGTGCCTCGCCAAGTTCGCGCGCCGTACCATCTTTTCTTGAAACGTTTCAGCCGATATTTGACCTATCTAAAACTCTACTTCGGAATGAGCTACGAATCTCAAACTTTGCACAGTCGTAGATCTTAGTAGTAATAATAAAAAATAAAGTAGTAAAGTAGTTACGAAATTTTAAAAAACGTTGTAATTGACAATCACTCGCTCACTGATGTATAGATCATCAAAATTCTACTGTACTTCCACACATGCTACAAAGCTGAAATTTGGCAGACTGATAGAAATTACGACCAAAGCCCTCCCCTATACATGTAAAGTTATGTAAAATAATTGCTAGAGAGCTGAGCTTGACCGTCTGATAGGAACTATGATAAAACTATAGAAAAAAATTTAAAAACACCAAAATTATAATTTACTTCCCTCCCCTATAAATGTAAAGTTATGTAAAATTAACACTGCCCACTTCCAGAAACGCTAGAGCTGAGCTTTAGAAGGACGATTGTAACTATGATAAAACTATAGAAAAAAAAATTAAAACACCTTAAAAATCTAATTTACTCCCCTATACTATCCCACTTCCAGAGAACTGAGCTTTTTAAAACTAAAAGGCACTATAATAATACTATAGGAAAAAATTTAAAAACACCAAAATTTTAATTTACATTGCACACTTCCAGAAACGCTGGGAGCTGAGCTTTGGAAGGCTGAAAGGACCTATGATGAAACCATGGGAAAAAATTTAAAAACCCCAAACTTTTTATTTGCTCCCCTCCCCTATAAATGTAAAGTTATTTAAAAGTAACATTGCCCACTTCCAGAAACGGTAGAGAGCTGAGCTTTGGAAGGCCGATAGGAACTATGATAAAACTATAAAAGAAAATTAAAAACCCCAAATTTTAATTATCTTCCCTGCCCTATAAATGTAAAGTTATGTAAAAGTAACATTGCCCATTTTCAGAAACGCTAGAGAGCTGAGCTTTGGATGGCTGATAGGAACTATTATCTGGGGGCACAGTAGTGCCCCGCCATGTTCGCGCGGAAATGGCTGTACCGTCTTTTCTTGAAACATTTAAGCCCTTATTTGACCTATCTAAAACTCCAATTCAGAATGAGCTACGAAACTCAAAATTTGCACGCAGTCGTAGATCTTTATAGATTTAACAATCTCTACAAGTTTCATGGAATTCCATGAAATAGTAAAGTAGTTACGAAATTTCAAAAAACATCGATGATGCCACTCACTCACTCATGTATAGATCATCAAAATTCTACTGTACTTCCAGACACGCTACAAAGCTGAAATTTGGCATACTGATAGAAATTGTGACCAAACCATTGGAAAAACACATCAAAAAACCCGAAAATTCTAATTCACTCCTCTCCCCCATACATGTAAAGTTATGTAAAAGTAACACTGCCCACTTCCAGAGGCGCTAGAGAGCTGAGCTATGGCAGACTGATAGGAAATATGACAAAACTATAGGAAAAAACTTAAAAACCCCAAAATTTTAATTTACTTCCCTACCCTATAAATGTAAAGTTATGTAAAAGTAACATTGCCCACTTCCATATACGCTAGAGAGCTGAGCTTCGGAAGGCCGATAGGAACTATGATAAAACTATAAAATAAAATTAAAAAACCCCAAGTTATAATGAACTTCCCTCCCCTTTAAATGTAATGTTATGTAAAAGTAACATTCTCCTTTTCCAGAAACGCTAGAGAGCTGAGCTTTGGAAGACTGATAGGAACTATTGTTATGCCCGCAGTAAGAAAAACGATAACTGCAATGGACTGTATATATTTTAATTGATGAAAGCGCGAACAAACATAAATATATTGATATGAAATTACGAAATAATTAAAAGGTCCATAGGTTAATTGTGGGTACCACACAACGGAAATCAGATACAAAGCACTCACCAGTTTGCAGCCAATTTCTCCACTTCCAAAGGGCCCCTGTTTGGATCTAATGATGTCACCACGTAGCTGAAGGGCTGAAGTTTCTAGTTCTATGCTTCAGTACACCAAAATCGAGCACTTTCAAGTGTAGAAATTTGAAATAGTTGGAGAAAGTAAATTAACACGCCATTTCTCGAGGCGGTCGAAAAAGGATCTCACTGATTCTTGGTGCGCATGTCCAAAATGCAAGCGCGAAAATGCACTCTGTCCGTCATTCAATTGTGTGGTTTTAAAATTTACAAACACCGCGAAATTTAGCGGGAGCTAACAACTATTATAAAACTAAGTATAGTAAAAAATTTAAAAACACCAAAATTTTAATTTACTTTCCTCCCCTATAAATGTAAAGTTATGTAAAATTAGCATTGCCTATTTCGAGGAACATTAGAGAGCTGAGCTTTAGAAGGCGGATAGGAACTATGATAAAACAATAGGAAAATATAAAAAAAACCTCAAAATTTTTAATAAGGCATTGCAAAACTTTTGAATAATATTCCTCATATTTTACTACTTTAAAACATAAATATTATCCAAATCCTTTAAAAAAGGAGTGAAATCATAACAAAAACATTTCATGTAAAAAAAGCCAAGTACGCGAAGAGTGGTGTTCCGTTAAAAGAATTGAGATAAAAGTAAAGCCAAGTTCTCCAATACAAATTTTAAAATGAAAGATTCTCACTAGTTTGGAAATGTTTTTGTAAACTTGGCTATTACGGCTGCAAATGACTTTTGGGCATAGTGCTAAATTGAACTTAAAGCTATTATAATTTTGATATGACTTACTTGGAAATTAAATAATAAAGAATGTCAAAGCTGCAAATTGACAGTTGGTCTCTCATCAGTAAACACCATATTTCCTATTTCTTTCTTATCAATCAATCAATCAAAAATGCTTTATTGTCATAAAGGAAAACTGTGTTCACAAAGACAAAGCCTGCTAAAAAACTACTTATAAATAAATTGATTAATAAGGCTACAAAAAACAATAATATAAAAATATATAAAATTTACCTATTAAAGTCAAAGTAATTAAAATGTACACTTCTTACTTAATAGTTTAAAATCGTTTATAGCTTAAAATTAAAAGATAAAAATTTTCATGGTTATGCTCGGGCTGAATGAGGCCTAATAAGGCCGAAACGCTTCCCGGAGCTACCTTTACCTCTGAGGACTTGCCCGTAAAACTTTTTTGTTAAGACTTTTTACCTCGTGAAATTCGTTCAAATTTAAAAAAATCCAGGGCTTAGGCTGTCTTCTGGGCGCCGAAACGCGTCCCCAAGCTACTTTACCTCTGAGGAGTCGCCCGTGAAACTTTTTTGATAAAGAATGTCATTTACAAATTCTGACATCACGTCAACATTTGAGCCTTGTGATTGCTGGTGGTTATTATTAGATTAATAATATTCGCTTTGGGCTGTGGCGCGGGCAAACACATCGTTCCTGTATATGGTGTTCCTGTTTTAAACGGCTTAACTAATTATCACAATTTCTTTTTTATAAAATTTATTGTTACGGATAAATAATTTTTTTTTAAATTCTGTCATATCAATCATGTCATAAACATTGCAAACCCAAAAATATATAAATTAAGATAATGTATTAATTTTTGTTGCATTCCATAGAGTGTATTTTTCACAATTTTCTTTTAATGTTTATCGGATCTATGTGTAGAATTTTTGACAGTAAGTAAACCGTTTTTCAACAAAAATTGTATTTAGGACTTCTGAGATCACAAAACCTCAAAATGTGTTTTCCAAAAAAAATAACAGCAAGTTTTTCTATAATGAAAGTATAAATGTTCGGTTTTTTTATATAAAGACAGTACGTTGTCACCATTAATCATTTCTTACAAACTTTTGCAACCTTTTAAAGTTGTAATATATCCTAAAGTGTCCCTAAATAAAAGTAAAACGTTATATTTAATATTTAAATTTAGTTAGATAAAGCTATTGTTGTTAATAAAACCGGCAACAGTGCCTGAGGTGGCAGGAAATAGCACATATCCAAAGGTTGTATATCGGTCTGAGGTCCAAACGTATTCCACGTATTTATCAAATATTTGAAAAAAAAATTATTTACCCCTCTTTTGAAATTCTGGTAAAGGAACTTCCCCTCATGTCATATATGTACCTATATATGGGCTAACACCACTAGAAATAGGTGAGGTCAGGTCGTCATATCCTTAACGCCGAGGTGACAACGCCGAGTGCATCAATATATATATATATAATGATAAAACATTTTAAAGAATTCTATGATCAGGAGAGGCATCAAAATAGGCGGCCAATACTCCAGCCCCGGACCTAAACCTAATTATTATAAAAACATGTAATTTAACATTCAAAAATTTATAATTACCGAAATAGAAAAGAAATACTTATTAACTTAGATATTTCTGAAATAATGAACTCCGCTAGCGATATTTTTGAAATACCGGTAATTTTATAAAAAAATGTAACTTACAAAGAAACCTAAAAAAGTTTTGTTGCGAAATTTTATTAAAAGATTCTTATTTTCTTCTCTACGAACGCACCAAAAAGATAATGACACAATGTGTCGCATTGTTTTTGACACATTTGTTGCAAGAAATCAGCTTTCTAACTACTTGGAGCCATATAACTATGAGATACTTGAAAAGGTCGATAAGTATATCAGTAGTAACTCAGGTGACCAACAAATTGGGAGGAAACATGATGACGCCTCCGCGATGCCTAATTTTGGGAATGGTCGGTCGAGACGTCTTTCGCATGAAAAAGTCAACAAACCAACCGAACTGCAGCAATAGGGATCTCCAGTCCAATAGTTCCCACTCTTAGGTTACACTTTTGTGTTTTTAGTTAGGAATAGTAGCATAGGGAATAAGTAAAAAATGTAAAGAAACGCAGCTCAAAAACACTTTGACTTACCCTTGGATGAAAGGAACTTGGTACATGGACAACTGCACAGTCGAATCCAAATAATTCCAATCAAAGTAGTAGCAGTAGCACTTCAAAGCAATCCATAAATGTTTATACACGACCGCTGTCTTAAAAAAGCACGCATGTGATTTCACTTGGCGATCAATATATATCACTGGTATGGAGAGTACCCCAAATATTCGCATGAAGCTCCGTATAGCAAGACGGACGTTGGAGCACTGCTATATATGAGCAATACAGCAGTAAAAAGGTATGTATAAAATTAGGGAAAACTTAAATTAAAAAAGGATGGAAAATGGATATACTCAAGGTAGAAAAAGCAAAAATAATAAAGTAAAGTCAATGCATTCTTGAGCATATAATTCACCGCGCAAATTCAAATTTTTACCCTTTTTGTAGGCAAGGCATATCTTAGTAACTAAATTAGTTTAAACCAAGAAATAAAAGTAACTTTAAGTATAAAGTTTTAGCATAACTCTAGCAAAAAAAAGAAAATAAAAAGCATTCTAATTTAGATAAATGTCTCTAAATTTTATATCTTAAAACTAAACGCCGGGACGAAGCATTCCGGCCCCCCTGAAAATACCCAGGGTATGGTATTTTCTGAACTAAGCATTAGGGAGAGGGCACAATTTCACCAAAGGCCTCTTGAATAAACCTTTGGAGGTTTTAACTGTAGCAACTCTTACTACATTATCAGTACCAGGGTGCAATCCTACTACTCGTCCCAATACCCAATTTAAGGGAGTGGTTTGATCATCTTTGATCAAAACCATCGTATCAATCGCAATGGGATCAATTTTGTCTTGATTCACTTTAGCGTGCTGTTGCAATGTATGTAAGTAATCTCTGTGCCATCTACGCCAAAAATCGCGATGCAGTTTTTGCAGCAACTGCCACCGAGAAAGCCTATTTAAAGGCACTTGGTCAAAATCGAGGTCTGGAACAGTCGTAAGTGGTTCCAGGCTAAGGAAATGACCGGGCGTCAGTGCAGTCAAATCATTTGGATCTGTGCTGACTGGACACAAAGGCCTAGAATTGAGGATAGCTTCTACTTGCGTAACCACAGTATAAAGCTCCTCAAAAGTAAGCACCTGTTCTCCAATTACTCGTAGTAAATGAGACTTTGCACTTTTGATGTTACTTTCCCACAAACCGCCCATGTGGGGTGCGGATGGAGGGTTGAAGTGCCAACGAATTGATTCGCGATTAGCAACTTCAGCAAACATCTCGTTAAGCATTTTAGCAGAAAGCGTAAAATTTGACGCGTTATCCGAGTAGACTACTTCCACGCGTCCTCTTCTGGCAATAAAACGTCGGAATGCTGCCATAAAAGCGTCTGCCGATAAGTCTGACACAATTTCTAAGTGTACCGCCTTCGTACAACCGCAAATAAATAGAACGACATAAGCCTTAAGTCGTTTTGCACCGCGCATGCGGCTCATTGTAATAGCAAAACTTCCCGTAAGATCAACGCCAACGTGTTGAAAAGCTTTTGCTTGTGAAACGCGAAATTTTGGCAAATTACCAACAGGGGGTTGATAATTACTGGGGCGCGTGCGCCAGCACGTAGAACAACGCGAAATTATTTTTCTTATATGCCTTTTAGCTGCAAAAATCCAATAATTTTGAAAAAGTAAAAATAAAGTCGTGTTTATGCCGGTATGCATATGTTTCTCGTGAGTATGCGCAATCAATAACTTTGTAAATTGAGAATCACCGGGTAAAAGTATAGGAAATTTTTTGTCATAATCTAATTCCGAATTGCATAATCTTCCGCCAATGCGTAAAATATTATTTTGATCCAAAAATGGATTTAATTTTCTAAAAACCTTTGGCAACGGTTTATTATCGACAAGTAAAGAAATCTCGTTTTGAAAATATTTATTTTGCACGTGTTTTATAAGCACAAATATAGCATTTTGTAACTCATATTGTATTAACCACGTAGAATTAATAATAATTTTCTCATTATTAAATTTACGCGCGCGAAGATTGTGAATAAAACGTAGTATAAAAGCAACAAGTCTAATTAAACGCAAAAAATTTGAAAATTTGTTAAGCAGACAATCCAAAAAATTTGGTTCAATTGTTGCAGCAAACACCAATTTTCGCTCCTCTTCGAGAGCTTCTTTGGGTGTAGTAATATTATTTTTAGTAAAATCCCATGTCTCTTGTGGCTTACAAAGGAACTCGGGTCCTTGCCACCAAAGGGAACAATTAATTAAATCTGCAGGCAATAGACCACGTGACCCGGGGTCCGCGGCATTTAATTCAGAAGGAACATGGTTCCAATCGCAAGGCTGAATTTTTTCTTGTATGTATGTGACTCGGTTGGATACAAAAGTGCGCCACGCATGTGGTGATCCTTTGATCCAAGAGAGCGCTACCATACTATCCGTAAAAGCAATAGTATTTTGAAAAGCAATTTTATTAGCAAAAGTATTTTGAATAAATTGAATGAGTGTAGCTAGCAAAACTGCCGCACAGAGCTCCAAACGGGGAATACTGATTCTTTTTATGGGAGCGACTTTCGATTTTGCGCACACAAAATACGTTTTAATATCTCCGTTTTGATAAACAATACGAAAATAAACCGCCGCACACATACCGCGCTCGGATGCATCGCTAAATCCAACAATTTGACAAAATTGAAAATTAGAGAGATCAATCATTCTTGGGATATAAAAATCAGAAAATAATTTGAGTTCTTCCTCGAATTTTTTCCACTTGGAAATTATTTCCGGGGGTGCTAACTGATCCCAATCTAACTTTATAAACCATAAGTACTGGATTAAATTTTTTGCAAAAAACGTAACCGGTGTAAGAAAACCTAAAGGGTCAAAGCATTTCGCAAGGGTACTAAGCAAATTACGCTTAGTGCAAATTTTTGTATTATAATTAAAAGAATAAAAAAAGTTATCACTTTGAGGGTTCCACCTCAAGCCTAAAATTTTTAGAGAGTTTGCATCCTCTCGATCCAAAGAAAAGTCTTTGGTTTGTATGTGGGTTGCAGGCAAGTCTGCAAGCAATTTGGGTTCGTTTGATGCCCATTTTTTCAGTTCAAATCCACCTCGCCCTAATAACTCAATTAATTGATTTTTCATAAGCATGATTTGATCAAAATCATTGCAACTTACTACGCAGTCGTCTATATAGACGCTGTCCTTTAAAATCGCAGAAGCCAACGGTAAGTCTTGATAATCATCGGCTAATTTAAGCAAGGTTCGAATTGCTAAATATGGAGAACAGTTTACCCCGAAAGTCAAAGTTTTTAATTCGTAATCTTGCACCGATTCTTCAGAATTAAAACGCCATAAAATTCGTTGGTATTTATGTTGATTTTCCTCCACATTTATCATTCTGTACATTTTAGAAATATCGCTAACAAAACAATATTTATGTAGCCGAAAATTAAGCAAAATTTTAACTAAATCTCCTTGTAGTTTAGGACCCGTGTGAAGGGCTTGATTTAGGCTAGGCTTATTTAAAGAATGACTCGATGCGTCAAAGACAAGACGAACAGGCGTGCTACTCGAGCTTTCTTTTATAACCGCATGGTGAGCAATATAAAAATATTCATGAATTTCTGAGTTATTAGGGGGTGAAACTGCACGCATGTGACCCATATCCAAGTATTCTTGCATTACTTGTGAGTAAGAAGTAAATAATTTTTTATCATTTAGCAAACGTTTTTCAAGCGAGTACAACCGACGCAAAGCAAGGGTTCGGGTATCGCCGAAATCAACGGGGTTGATTTTAAAAGGCAACGAAACGGTGTATTTACCGTCCACATCGCGTATAGTAGTTTTTTCAAAATATTTTTCGCAAAAAATATCTGAAGGTGAATTTTTCTCCACCGTAGGAACCTCTTCCAACTCCCAGAATTTTTGCAAAGTATTATTTAAATCAGGAGTGGAAATAGTTGCCATAAAAGTAGAAATATTTTTTGATGCAAAAGCAGCATTTTGCAGAGGCATTTTTCCGAGCAAAGTCCATCCGAAGACTGTATTAATACAAGAGGGGGTGTCTGGACCAAAATAAAGTCTACCTTCTTCTAAAAGTGATCCATAAAGGTCCGCGCCAATAAGAAGCTGAATTCCAGCTTGATTATACCAACTGGGATCAGCTAATTTTAGACCAGTTAAGTAGTGCAAAGAATTTTGGTTAAAAGATACACTTGGCATTTTATCGCAAACTTGGTCTATTAATACAGGTTCTAGACTAAAAATTTTCGATTTATTATCGATAGCAGCAATTTTACAATGCACCGCATGGCGCGCCGTAGTAGACATATCTCCTAAACCGTTTACATTAAGCGAAATGTTGGATTTAGGAAGTCCGAGTGCATTCGCACATTTTTTCGTTATAAAGGAGCACATGGCGCCATTATCCAAGATGGCGCGTACTTCGTGCCAATTTCCGTATGCATCACGGATGTGCAGCAAAGCAGTGCAAAGCAACGTGTCATAGTCGCCAAGCACAGTACCCGCGTGAATAGATTTATTTTCAGTAATCTGATTTTCTACGGGGTTAGTTTGTGATCCACTAGACGTCACAGAAGAAGAAGCAATCACCGAAGCCGGGGAGTTATTTTTTAGGCATAAAAGACTGTGGTGATTTAAAAAACAAAATCTACATCTTTTTTGTGAAGTGCACGAGTTTACTTGATGAAAACTAGCCATGCAGTTGATGCATCCCTTATTATTTCTAATAAAATCAATGCGTTCTTGAATTGGTTTCGTTAAAAAAGATTCACAGCTAAAAATCAGATGTGTATTTTTTGCTTTGCAGTAGAAACACGTGTTTTGTTTGGAATTTGCAGTTTTTTGTGACTGTCTGTTTGCAAGTAAAACTGTTTTATTTCGTGGATTACGGGGGGATCTCGAGAAGTTCCCTGGTCGTGAGTTTTGAACATTATCTTGTTTCATAGACAAAGATAAAGATTCAAGAGACGTGCAATGTTGCTCTAAAAATTTGTAAATATCTTCGTATTTTGGCATTAAATTAGAAGCGTGATTTTGTTCAAATAACTTACGCGTTCCGGGATCTAATCGATCCAAAAGCATGTTCGCAGTAATAAAGCACCAACTATGGGTCGCATATCCCATATTTTTTAAGCAATCAAGGTTTTCCTTGAACGTATCTAGCATTTTGCGCAATTCTAAAACGTCATCATTGGATAGCCGAGGTGAGTTTTCGATAGATTTCCAGTAAGAAACCGCACGCAAGCGCTTATTGTCATATCTGGAAATCAGCGTATCGTAGCAAAGTAAATAATTATTTCCTTCAAGAGGTATATTTTTAATTAAATTTAAAGCAGGGCCTCTTAAAATTGTACGTAAATATTTAAACTTCTCAATGTCCGAGCTCTTACGCGTATGTACAACCGCATTGTAAATCTCAATAAAGCTTGGAAACTCCTCAACATCGCCTGAAAAAGGAGGGACATTTAACTTGGGAAGAGAAAATTCTGGTTCCGGAAAAATAATTGTTTGATTATTTACCTCATTGTGGCTTCGATTTATTTCTTCAGCCTCCACCTCAAATAAATCATAGTGCAAAGCCTCAACCTCTATGCATCTATCCAAAAAATCTTTTTGTATTTTATTCTGAGCTTCCAGAGCTTCAGAATCGTCTGAAATCAAGATCAGTAAAGCATTATGATGCTTTTCAAAGCTCTTACAACAAGAAGATAGTTTTTTAAAGTTAACTTTAAACTTTGTGTGAGCAGCTGGATTTGTTTTCGCCTGATTGGCATAGTGTTCAAGCACACTCAACTGATTGATTGCAGTTTGACGCAAGGCCTTAGCCGAGCTTACCTTTTTTTCGGTATCGTTTACCATTTTAAAAGGTTAAAGTGTAAAGTAAAGCAACAGTTAATAAGGGAAGCAAATTTAAAAAATATATCGTACTACTTTTCAAATTCCCTCGTAAACCAAGATTCAAAGCAATATTAAAAGGCCAGCGGCTTTTAGCAAATATTGAGTAAAGAACAGCAAGTTTTTAGCAAAAAGTATAAATGCTAATAAATATGCACAAAAAATTTAGCAACTGATAAGAGTTTCTATATTTGTGTAGGTACGCAAGGAAACGCAAGCCTTACATACATCGACAGCGCAATAATTTTTAATTTTGAAAAAAAATAAATTTTTCAAAATTTGTATGCAATTTGTATATTGCACAAATAAAAAATGCAATGCAAGTTGGTACGTGCAACGTACAATAGACACACCGTAGATAAAATGTAAAACCTAAGATATGCCTTGTCTCAAAAAGACGCAAAGTAAAGTCCTAACTTCAAACACAATTATGCAACTCTGAGAGCACCTATTACGCAGAACGGGAAATCCGGCTCGAAGGACCAAAAAATGGTCGGTCGAGACGTCTTTCGCATGAAAAAGTCAACAAACCAACCGAACTGCAGCAATAGGGATCTCCAGTCCAATAGTTCCCACTCTTAGGTTACACTTTTGTGTTTTTAGTTAGGAATAGTAGCATAGGGAATAAGTAAAAAATGTAAAGAAACGCAGCTCAAAAACACTTTGACTTACCCTTGGATGAAAGGAACTTGGTACATGGACAACTGCACAGTCGAATCCAAATAATTCCAATCAAAGTAGTAGCAGTAGCACTTCAAAGCAATCCATAAATGTTTATACACGACCGCTGTCTTAAAAAAGCACGCATGTGATTTCACTTGGCGATCAATATATATCACTGGTATGGAGAGTACCCCAAATATTCGCATGAAGCTCCGTATAGCAAGACGGACGTTGGAGCACTGCTATATATGAGCAATACAGCAGTAAAAAGGTATGTATAAAATTAGGGAAAACTTAAATTAAAAAAGGATGGAAAATGGATATACTCAAGGTAGAAAAAGCAAAAATAATAAAGTAAAGTCAATGCATTCTTGAGCATATAATTCACCGCGCAAATTCAAATTTTTACCCTTTTTGTAGGCAAGGCATATCTTAGTAACTAAATTAGTTTAAACCAAGAAATAAAAGTAACTTTAAGTATAAAGTTTTAGCATAACTCTAGCAAAAAAAAGAAAATAAAAAGCATTCTAATTTAGATAAATGTCTCTAAATTTTATATCTTAAAACTAAACGCCGGGACGAAGCAGGGAAGTATGCCAACATTTTACAAATAAAGCTTTAAAATTACTCCCTATATAAAGCATTCCTAAAATTGTCTTATTATAATATTTTTACCCTAGAACTAATATGGTATATATAGGTACACGCTGATCTAGAGCTAAATAGAAAACATTTGTAGGTACTTGCAAACCCCAAAAGCCGCAGAAAACAGCCAGTAATTTATTTGGTATTTGTATTTTTTGTAACTTTAGACCCCTTTAGTACGTCTATGGGCAGGGCCCGTAGTAGGCACGGGCAAACCGGGCTTGTGCTCAGGGGCGACCAATCATAGAGGCGCCAAATCAGTGCTCTAAATGTGGTAAATTGTACATCTAGAGTAGCCGGATTAGATGTATTTAGAAGTATGAGTATAGGCGCGCCAATTTACTGTTGCGCCCAGGGCCCCTAAATATCTAGAGTGGGTCCTGTTATGGGCTTCAATTACTTAAATGTATTGTAGGTTCTAAGGTTCTATAAAAATTCAAAGCATTTTGAGATAATTAAAGTTTTTGTAGTCGGCACCCGTACTAAATATAAAAATTTTGGTTCCGTTTTCGAGAATTAAGGTTCTCCTTAAATTTGGTATGGCTGTATGATTTTAAACATTATAAAATTGTCATTTGTAAAACGATATTTAAGGTAAATGTTGTATTTTTGGGAATTTCGTCAATTTTTTAAAAAGTGCTATTTTTAAATATGTTTGGCATAAAAACTCCGGCATGATTTTTGTAAAATTATACAGTTTTTAAAAGCTTGTTTCTTAATATAACTAATTCCTTTGGAGAATCAAAATCACCCAGAAAATATAGAAATCCGAGGCACACAAATGAAGAGATGTCAAATTGACCCCTAAATCCAATGTTTTTTTTTTACATAGCATTACTTAAGTTTGAATTTTTTTATTAGACACCCGGTCTATTTTACATTTACCGCAATATTTTTTAAAATAATATTATTAAGTTCTAATAATATTTAGACAAGAAATAAGAATAAAAAAATTAGTAGTAGTACTTAAAAAAAATTATTTAATTTTAAGAGCATTTTTTTAATTTTTCACAAAACGCGATATTGCTAACTTTGGTATTTTTTTGTGCGGTTCCGTGTAAAGATAATATATAAATTTAACCACATTGTGATAGGCTAACTCAAAAAATACAATAATTATTATACGAGATCAAAATCACCACTAAACTGTGTTCGAGGGAAGCAAATAATCCAAAAATTTTAAAAATTGCAAATTTAAATTTTGGTGAAAATTTCATTTCTAAAATTTTTAATAAAAAAACTAAAAATATTTGTTGAGATTGTTATAGAGCGGTAGATAGATATATCTACTGGCTGCATAAAACTGAAAACAAAATTGTCCTACAAATTAGATATTTGACAAAAAGTAGGTTATTATCAATCTTCATCTTTAGGGCGTCGCGACGCTACCTATAATGCGACGCCGAGCAAATCACTGTTTTTTCCTAACTTCGTAGTAAGTCCTTAAACAGCATGCCAAGTTATATCAAAATCACCCAAAAATTGAATATTTCCAATTTGACTGCCCGACCATATAATGGGTATCTCTCTCTATATCTTAGCCCTACGCCCCTCTAACTCTAACGCCCAGGGCTGAGTCTCTCAGCCTCCCTTAGTCCGTCCAAGCTAAGAAAGACTGTTGTTTTTAGATATTTGTTATATTAAGTTAGTATTTTTTATTTCGGCTGGCAAAGAAACGTTTGTTTCTTAGTTAGTCTTTCGGCACCCGGTAATAATAAATAAAGTTTCTTTAAAATTACGCATGCAACTTTGTTTTTTTTATCACATTACTGGATAGTCTTTTTAAGAAATGTCAACAAAATCACGACTATACGGAATTAATTAGTTATTTAGTCACTAGCACAAGTATTTACTAAGACCTTAAGACTTAGCATTATAGACCAGGTCAAGTATCAAGTCTATAGACTTGATACCGACCGGTTTAAATGTATTTTTTTAATACTCACAGGTCAAATACCTGCAAAGATTTAGTTCACCCTAATGTGCAATATGATAGTAAGCATTTCTCAGTCAATTTCATCCAGTGGCGGCGCGTGATAAAAAGCTTTGGGGGTGCACACCAAAATACTCTCCCAATATATGGGCCCCTAAGCTCACACTAGGTACTATAGTTATAGTTTACATGTGAGCTAATATATCTAAAAACTGAAATATATTTTATTCAACTTTAGACTAAATTACCTTTTGTTTGATACCACACAAGCCATGTTTTGACTTAAATTTAAATTTTTAAAATCTACCCCCACCCTTAGAAAAAACAAAAACTAAAATGTATTTTGTTAAACTCCGGACTCAATTACCTTTCGTTTGATATCACACACGCCATATTTTCACTTAAACTCTAATTTTTGAAATATACCCCCACCCTTTTTTTAAAATAAATTAAAATGTATTTTGTTTAACTCCAGACTCAATTACCATTCGTTTGATATCACACACGCCATATTTTCACATAAACTCTAATGAATGAACCCAGCCAAGGTACCAAATTTCATTGGCCAAGCGGTTTTTGAGTTATGCGCGTTGGTCGTTACAGACAGACAGACAGACAGACAGACAGACAGACAGACAGACAGACAGACAGACAGACAGGCAGGCAGGCAGGCAGACAGGCAGGCAGGCAGGCAGGCAGGCAGGCAGACAGGCAGGCAGACAGACAGACAAGACAGACAGACAGACAGACCAGACAGACCAGACAGACCAGACAGACCAGACAGACCAGACAGACCAGACAGACCAGACAGACCAGACAGACCAGACAGACCAGACAGACCAGACAGACCAGACAGACCAGACAGACCAGACAGACCAGACAGACCAGACAGACCAGACAGACCAGACAGACCAGACAGACCAGACAGACCAGACAGACCAGACAGACCAGACAGACCAGACAGACCAGACAGACCAGACAGACCAGACAGACCAGACAGACCAGACAGACCAGACAGACCAGACAGACCAGACAGACCAGACAGACCAGACAGACCAGACAGACCAGACAGACCAGACAGACCAGACAGACCAGACAGACCAGACAGACCAGACAGACCAGACAGACCAGACAGACCAGACAGACCAGACAGACCAGACAGACCAGACAGACCAGACAGACCAGACAGACCAGACAGACCAGACAGACCAGACAGACCAGACAGACCAGACAGACCAGACAGACCAGACAGACCAGACAGACCAGACAGACCAGACAGACCAGACAGACCAGACAGACCAGACAGACCAGACAGACCAGACAGACCAGACAGACCAGACAGACCAGACAGACCAGACAGACCAGACAGACCAGACAGACCAGACAGACCAGACAGACCAGA